>JAKROA010000012.1:0-187329 GCA_023375655.1 Taenia crassiceps
CATCGATATCCAATGCCTCGAACGAGTAGAATGTAGTCGCATCAGAGGCCAGCAGAAGTGGATAGAGTTTAATGCGGGAATACAAGTCTTACGCAAGGATGTATTAGCAATATTGCTCCTATTGTCAGCACTGCCAGCAATGGGCGAAACCGCGCTGAAACCTCCATCTCTCAGGGACTGCAGAGACTCAAGTCGCTAGGCTTATCAAGACAGATGACCTTGATTGCGCACAAGGGGCGATGTGATGGTGCACCGTAGCATTGCAAGGTCACACCATTTCGACGTGCTACTTTCTTAATGTGGCTGGAGTTACGACCACGTAGACTTGCAGAGAACACCAGAGGTTGGGATGCATCGGTCTGGCTACGTAGAAAACGCCATTTTAGTGAATAACTTGCAACGTAGTGTGAATCTGCAGAAGAATGACGGATGATCCAACGAAAGCCCTTAAGCATATATCGTCAGCAATTTCAAGTTGTTACTAAGCTAGTGAGTTAGGGTTTGCGATGGCATTGGAGGCTGCTACCAGTCATTCGAATCATAGTCTTCAATAGTTCGCACCTGCTTCTGCCCACCACGGCCCTCTATTGACAGTCACCATCCTAGGCCACCTCTAACACCGGTTCCCTGCAGTTCTGCAACATTCCCTCTTTACCCTGCCAGTACTTTACCTGCTTTCTTCCCTCAGTTACCGTCCTCCTCCAAAGAATGCCTCGTTTGATGATGCGCATTTGCACACACTCTTACTCACTTTCTTTCCTTTCATTTGACAACCACTAGTCCATTTATTCATCCATCCATCCATCCATCCATCCATCCATGGCTTACTTCTCATTGGGGATTATCTCAAGCTACACCTACACCTACACTTTTACTAAACTCTCCCCACGCCACTGATGTCCATCCTCTGGCCCCTTTCTCCAGTCTCTTCCTGCCTTACCTCTAGCATCACTCGCATTTTCAATCTCATCCTCTCGTGCTTCACTGCGTGCCTAGTGCTTACCTCAGCTTCCACTAGCCACTGTCGCTCTCAACAGTAGCCAACTTCTATCTGCATTCAATGGCCACTCGCGGCATGCCACACCCACTACCAGCCCTAGCTGTCAATGCATCATTTTGCCTTTGCGTTACCTCCGCAAACAACTTTACTTCTAACTCACAGCATTGTAGAAGAAGTGAAAGAACCAAGTGCAGTTTTTAGTTTCCATGCAGATGTGGTTAATGACACAATTGAAGCAATAGCCTTCACTGTGGCAGAATTTTGGAGGCCAAGCATTTGAAAGCTTTTCCATTCTTCAGCTGTTTGATGAAGTTGCATAATTATTTATGCTGATAGCATGGCAGGTTTGTTGCCGTCGAATACCTACAACTGACTACATCTTCCCAATCTGTCAGCAAATTAGCTCTGCTAGTGCCATCGCCAGAGGGCAATTAGTGCTCGTGCATGGAATAACATATGACGATTGCCGAATGGGATGTGCGGTGGCACCTTTAAATGCGCCTATCCATCCATGTAAGTGCTCTTGCCTTTTGGCTTGTGGCGTTTAAAACAATTCCAGCCATTGGTAGACAAGACAAAAGGAGGAAGTCGTGTTTCTCAAGCAGATTGGTCTCTGCTGACTCGACTACCCCTTGCGAATCGCATGTGTTGTCCAGTATCTTATGGCGCACTAGAACTCTCATTTCAGTTCCTTAGACCTTCCTTCCTCAAGTTCCACTGCCAATATTACTAAAGCAATTCTACCAACCACAAACAGTATTTTATATTCAATAAACCTGTCGAGAGGAATTATGGTGGAAGATCCTCTAAGTGGCAGGATGGGCTGTCACGTGCAATGCGCATCAACAGAAGGCGATCGTGTTGGGCAGTACTGTTGTCCATCTTTGCACCACTATTCGCTGCAGGTGAGGAAAGAGAAATCGCGTCATTTGCTGTGCAGGCGGAAAGCTGTTGAGCAAAAAGGAGACTTCTAGTTCATGTGGGATTGTAGGGCACTGCACTCACTGCCAGCAGGGGAAATATCTAGAACAATGTGAAGTACAATGATCTCTAGTTAAAACCTGCTGCGGTGTGCACGCGACTTGAGTAGGGGATGACAACTGCCACTACTTCACCTGCTCCTCCATATCCAACCACTGGCTCCTTGTAGTCGGACAGTCGGCGGACAGTGGGATAGGTCTCATGCAGAGCAGCAGAGCAGTAGTGGCTAGGTAGGCATGCAGATGCAGCATTTACCAGATCCAGCATTTCTAGGACCATGAGAGTGAGTGCTGGCACAAGTCCTCACTCAAGATCTAAACCATAAGCTAAAGGGCGAGAACGAAGCCAGCTTTGAGGCAGTGCAATCTTCACAACCAATATCTGGCTGCAGATAGGAAGCAGAAGAAACTTAACTTTTTGAGTAGGTAAAGCTCAAACACCATGACTTGGTGTCCAGTGCATGCCGTTTGAAGGCTATTGCATTTACTTCCTACCAGGAGGTGTCAAAGATCAAGTCACATGATAAGACGCAAATAAGCGAGCAACTGTTTAGCGTGGAAACGTGAACGCAATCTTTGAGAGTGCACAACACCAGACCAAGTCTGATTCAGTAAGCAGAGGCCATAGAGCAGAGAGCCACCTTGGTGTGCGCCTTTGAGTGACTAGTTGACGAGTGCATGATGAAAGCACTGTGAAGAGTATCGTAGAGTGTGGGGCCATCTTATAGGCCGTCCACTGCAGTACACTACCACCTTCCAGTCAAGTATGGTCTAGAGCAGGTAAGGTGTCTCTTGAGCTTAATGAATGCAACGCTATCGTGACAACTTCCTCAAAGTGCTTCCACTGATGCCAAGCCAAACACATCGCATAATTAGCATTCAATTCTCGTTGTTAAGTGTTATGGAGGCTTCAATCGATTATAGGCCTGTTTCACATATCTGGACAGGTCAATGTATTCACAATGAGAAATGTGTTGTGGTGAAAGCAAATGTGAAAGAGACTCTATAGAATCCAACGCGTGCGTCGCATTGCATTCTGAGCCTGAACACTCTCAAGAATGAAGCATGAATCTGTATGAAATGCTTAAAGGAGACCAAAGCACTTGGCTGATGGAAGTATTATTGCGTGAGTAATCTAATGAGCTGGAAGGCTTCGAGCACGCGGGATGCCTGGTCTTGACTTTGATTGGACTGCCATTCAAAGCAGCACAAAGGATGAGGAGGTGAAGGAAGGATGTCTCTTGCTAACCTACAACCAAACGCACATTCAATTTCTGTGTAAAAGACTTTGACATTGTGCCACACCGTAGGTAAACTCAGCAAACGGGCCAAAAGGTTCAAGAGAGCCATTTTAGAACACTCGGCTGTCGTCGAGGATGGTCAGGGCTTGGAGCAAGTTGTAGACTTGCCCATCATCTGCCTTGTGGAAGAATTGCCAGATGAATTGTGGACATGCACATCAAATGGCAGGCTGTGGTTCACTGCTACAAAGCCTGTCCCAACCAAAGTATCCATTGGTTATTGAAAGGCTAAGTGGCAGGAATGGTTGGCGCCTAGACTTACAGTATTCAGTGAACCTGTAATGGTTAAAGGGTAAGAGCAAACGGCCTTGCACAAGTGCCCACCTCCAATGCAAACCAGAGTCAAAGTTTGAAGACAAAGTCCACTCATAAAGCAGCCCATCCTTGCACAAGTATCTGCTGCAGGTAAAGAAAAGGACGTCTCACCATTTTCTTGTGAGGACAGAAAGCTGTTGAGCAAAACCTGATACCTAATCCATGCCGGATTATGGCGCATTGCGTCCACTGCTACCCGGAAAGCTGACAAGTTGAGGCCATCCTCTTAAGTTCAGTGCACAGAACCAAAACTGCCCTAGTAACCAGAGGTTATAAGCTAGAGAGCCACCTTTGACGTGCAACTCTCAATAAATGATCTGAGAATTAGTAAGAAAGACCCTATCGACTTTGTCTTGCAGGTGGTGAGTTGCCTGGATTGGCATATACCGAGGCAGTGCACAACTGCCTTCCATTGAAGTAGGGTGTCAGGAGGGCAAAGTGTCTTTTGAGATTCAGAAACAAAATGCGCTATTGTCAAGAAGGGAAGTACTTCCCTTAGAGCATGATGTGGATGAGACCACACATGAAGAACAATTGCCGACGTTTTCCTCCCTCGAAGTGCTTTCAAACGATGTAAGTCTAATACGAGGTGTGCTACCAGTATGCCAAACTGGATGCTAGATGTTGTAAAGGCTTAAATCTCTCAAACAGCATTATCTGAATATTCGGACAAGGCTATGCGTCAACGAGGTAAGCAGGAAGTATGTCAAATTCTTCCATCGCTTATGTCATGGCATCACCACTTTCACCCGCCATCCCGGTCCGCAAACACTGTACACCGCGTCTCACTTTGTGTGTGCTTTGCATTGCTGCGCCACTGCGGTAGCCTATCTTGGGAGTCCAATCACCAAGTTATAAACGCGATCATCTCCCACCATCTTTTGAGGGCAAAACTGGCGTTTAATGCCTACACTGCATTGGTGTGCACGCACAGGCTTTAGGTACATATTTGATCAGTTGCATATTTTGGCTAGAAAAATTAACTCTTTTAGTTAGCACCCTGAATAGGATGCATATTGTTGGGTACCCCTGTTGCCAATTCCAGCAACGGAAAAGATTGAAGGCAACAGATTCAGCTTTTGCATCATCACCACCACCACCCTCATCATCACTGTAATCATCATGGATGCCGCACCGATCTCTATTTCTCGACAATGAAGCCAAGTAATTGCACTTCGCTCGTGCGCTTTACACTATCATCCTATCAGCGCTTAATAGCTGCATTGCACGAGGCGAGACAGGAGGTGCTGCTGAATGTGGAGATGTAGGCCTGGGTATAATGTGGATGAGCACTTGATCGAGAGGAGGGATAGAGCGGATGCTGAATGGCAAATACTAATGGTGCAAGATAGAGCATGAGCAGGTTACGATTTTAATAAATTATATCGTTTTCGGCTGTGCAGAAGGCTAGGTGTTATGCGTGCCTTTCAGATTCTCGGATCTTTGGAAAGTCCGGTAGAAAGTCGATTAATGCAATTAGTACCTAGTACCTGGACCGTTTTGCACTGATTGCAACACTCATGCGGAAGAATTCCCTGTTTGAAGAAATTGCAAGAGACGCGTGCTAGGGTCGTGCGACGTTATTGGTTCCGCTGCAGCTACATTTTGTGAGGCAGTCAACCATAACTACAATGTTCCAGCTTTACATCATGGTGGGTGGAAGTGGTCGCATAATGCTCACACCCACTCTTTTACTTCTTCACTCCACTTCACATCACTTCACTTCACTTCACATATCTTCAAGAAAAGAATAACGGATGCAGAAAAGTCTCCTGAAGGCCCCTAACATCAGACTCTGCTGAAGTTCTGACATTGTAGCAATGTTTGCGCAGATTAGTTGCAGAAAATCACCGCGTTTGGCGAGTTGATGAGCATTATCTCTATTGCGTTAGCCTATAACAAAGCAGAGAACGCACCTTCACCATTTGATATGCACTATACTGAGAAAAGGCAGTTAGGCAATAGCGGGGCCAGTGATATGTGAGATACACACGAAGCATGGCAGAGTATACCACTACTTTATAGACGAGGTAGTCTCTAACAAGAATAGAGAAAAGAGAGTAATAATAAAGAAAAAGGTGGAAAAGGGCGAACCAAATGCAAAGATGCAGAGAGATGGAGGAAAAGCATGGCCAAAGTGAGAAGCGGTGTGGGGTGTTTGCGCACCAAGAGAGGTGGTGCAAGCGGTAAGTGTGGCACGCATATGGTGGGGGTGGGGCAGGGGCGCATCAAAATTACCTGGCGCCGGTTTTAGAGTAATCAGCAAGGCTCTGACCTTTAGGTGGAGGCTGGGCATTGCACTCCACTGTGTTGAGGCCTGCAGCGGACTCTAATCGGGTTCGCTCAGGTGCACAGTTTATGTGAGTAAGGAGTCTTTAGGCTTCCCTTCCCTCTACTCTACTGTACTGCCTGGCCTTTCGCCCTCCCTCTGCATCTCAGTAGCACCGTCTCCCTCCTCCACATAGGGGCAGTCGCAAACTCTTCCCACCACAGAAGCCCACCAAAAATGGCGGTGACAACAGGTCGCCTCCCTTCCACCGCGGCAATATTTGCTGCGCCTGCCTTCTCAGATAAACCCTGCCAATATGTGCTACTTCTTCAGCAAATACAGTCAGTCTGAAGACAGCTCACTGACGCTGGTTCCCTGATGCTGCAAGGCTTCCTTGCACAAAAGGCACATTTTACACCTGCCTTAATTATCACTGTGCTGAATTCGCAGTCGCCTTCTGCCTTACCTATGGAAGGAGAGGGTTTCAAAAATGACAGCTGAATTTGGCAAAAACCAAAGGCTGCACCACTTGAACGAGCGCAAGCTGCTGCAATGCCTTCAAAGGAAGAGCGAGATTAGAGAACCTCCATTAAGGAAGGACATCTACTGCACTCGTTGCAAGCGTGTTTATCGAGCCAACGAGTGGGAGAGTCTCTTTATCGGTTGTCCGGCATCTACACTTGCGGACGCATGCTGCATTACCACTTTCAATACAAGGCACACACCACTGACACACATGCACCACCTGACAGAGTGAGTTAACTCGCCATCCAGCCTAAATAACACTACTGTTAATCCCTGAAGGCGCCTACAATCGCAGCATTTAGAGACCAGACACCAGTCTTCGCTGACCACATCTTTTCACACTACCTGCTCAACCCACCAATTTTTACCTTAGCTAACAATATATGCGTTTGTGATTAGTTGCAGTGCCTTAAATGCTTGGTAACACAACGACACGAGCTTGTAAGTAGCCGTCAGTAACGGTAGTTTGCTCATCTTGGAAGAAGGTATAGCCGGCCTACAGCGAAGGGAGCGCGGCGAGGGTATAGGGGAGAGGGAAGTGGAGAGGAGGAGGTTGGCGAGAATCCGCCAGCCAGGGCTGCGGCATGGCGGCGCAGTAAGAAGTTAGTAAACAACACCACCCACCTGCAATGCCACACCACACCGACAACTGCAGCAGTGCCTTTGCTCCACCGACGTGTGCATATCCATGCAAGTGGAGCTGTTAGCAGCACTATTATAAGTGATGATGCCGAGGTAACCAACCACAAGGGTGGTGGCACTATAGCGACAGGCAGTCGTCAGTGTGTGGAAAATGCGACTCAGTGGCGCAACGGTAGCGCGTCTGACTCCAGATCAGGAGGAAGGGTTGCGTGTTCAAATCAAGTAGTGGTGATCGGTTCTTTCTCTCTCAACCGGCACTCTCCCCTCGTTATCGACGACAGCACATTTCATCCGCCCACCACTTCCTCTACTCTATCGCTGCTGCAACTGTCGTACTGATGATGCCATTGTCGTGCCTCATGGCTCTTCCTCTTCCCTCCGAAGGTGTCTCCACCCCCTCTCACGCGCTTTACCAACGGAAATGACAGAGCAGTGGGCACAACTTGACTCCATCTTACTGGCGTGTCATGTTGGGATGACTGGTGGACAACATTGGCAACTCGATCAACAGAATAAAGAACTGCGCATTTACACCTACCACGACAACATAGCAAGCCGTTTTTTCGAAGTGGAGGATTTCATTGGCACTACCACCTTGCTATAGTCCATTCAAAATGAATCCAGAATTTGGCGTCACTGAGGGCAGTCTGCTGAGGTGCCAGAGGAGCAGTGACTCTCTAACACATAAAATGTATCGATTGATGGCTTTGTGTCTACCCCTACAATGCACTCTGTTATGCCCACGATATGACAGCACCACTGCATTATCGCTTCCTTCTAATGCTCCGCGCTGGAAGCCATCTGCATCTTACCTTAACAGTGGTGCAAATTCCAAATCCTCGGTTTTTGTTCATTGCGTACTTTATCTAAAGACAACCAGTGGAGTGTACCGATCATATCATACTACTGATTTTAGAGGATAGCCATTCTGTCTCTCAAATACGGCAGGGGTGGCATGTTGGAGCAGTGCGCCTGCCAATCCAGTGTGCTTATAAGTCCTCTGTGATCTTCACTACTGCCCAGTAAACAAATCCTTTCGTCAACTTATTCGCATAACGCTTCATTATCGAATTGTTCTCAGAGGATATGGCAAACCTTGAACTTTTTGGAAGGCAAAACAGGCCACGAAAATTATTTACTATCATAGACTGCTGATTTGAGCAGCCTCAGCGATGCCAGAATAGTTGCTGTGATTGGAATTCCCCTACGAAAGTACCAAATCTGCGGGCCGAAAATTAGGTCTCACTCATTCGTTATGGGTAAGAGGTGGTTTACTATCCAATAAGATTGGGCTGGCCTCAAAATAGGCTACCTTTTCCAGGCACCACAAAACGCATTAGATCTCGCCACCTCAGGCCCGTAGTGAACTCTTACTGATGTGCACTTTTGGACTTGTCACGGTCGTACGGAGGAGCCGCGACATGTAACAATGGGAAGGTAACAATAGTGAGGTTTTGCATTAAGACCTGCGGTTTCACGTATATTTTCAAGAAGGCTTGGGCGCTGCTCGGTTACCTTCACTTCATCCTGAAACACTGGCCTTGTTTGCGGCCTTAGCCTTCGTTGCAATGTTATTCATTACGGTGGAGGAAGAAATCGCACCTGTCAGCACAATTAATCCCTCTATTGAGAAGGTCGCTGTAGAGACCTGAGGTGTAATGGAGCCTTGACTTTGTGTGCTCCCACAGTTCAGGGATGGACAATTCAACTGCATCCCAAATAATCTGTCTGCTCTTAGTTTACTATGTTTCTATGTGCTGATGTGTCGTAACTCATGCCAGCGATAAGTAGTTTAACTGAAGGAGACCTGTCCATCATCTGGTTATGCATGATCTCAACGAGGGTCGAGTGAACTGCAGAGAAGGCTTGTGTTATGCTTTTTAAAGCTTTTATCTGATCTACGCAACTTCCAGAGCACAAGCAAACATGAGGATGGCAAGTGAGTTTTCGCGTAGTCATGATCCACTTTTTGCTGATGGCAAAATTTCTGTCTACTCATCTCCTTTCCATTCTGCCAGTCAACTTATCTCTACCGGAGAATACACATGCACATCACCGAAGATGGCATGACATGCAGGATAATATAGGTGGAAGCCACAATGGCCACCATACCTCTCGTAGGTATGGCAATTGCTAATATGTGCTACTTCTTCAGCAAATACAGTCAGTCTGCTAACAACTCATTGACGCTAATTTCGTGATGTCGCAAGGCTTGCTTGTACAAAAGGCGCATTCATACTTGCCCTGATTATGACTTTCCTGAATACGCAGTCGGCTTCGCCCTCGCCTTACCTATGGGAGGAGAGGGTTTTAATAATGATGGATGTATCTGGCAATACCAATGGCTGCGCCACTTGAACGAGCCCAAGCCGTTGCTACGCATTGTGATGAGGAATGGCGTGGAGCATCGTGGTTTGCTGTCTGTGGTCATGGAATGATGAGAGGTTCTCGTGAATTTAAGACAAGGCTTAGCTGAAAGGCGATGGTAATGCACAGCTATCATAGAATGAAAACCTAAGTTTCAACGGCCACCTACCCAACCACCCACTAAACCACGCCTACACGTACACACGCATGCAGGCACGTGCATTCACCCTCAAGTACACAGACGTGGTGGGAACAGAGACTGCTGACAGCGTCGTTTCCTCAGCCAATCATGAGCCGACGTCATTAAATGCACTTGCGTCACTGAACATTGGACAAGTTTATCTGCGATGCGGTGGTCGATTTAGTGTGTACTATTCATGCATTACCACGTGCTTTGTCGGCTCAGTTGCCTATTAACCGCATTCGCTTGCAAAGCGTCCATTCCTACCAGTCACTTGTTCATAAAATGAGATCTATACCTCATTGAGCCAGCAAAGCGGGTGCCATTGTATGGAGAGTGTTGGTTAAATCAACCTTGGTCACCAAGTGAACATTAATGGGGAGTGATAAGTCTAAGCTCAAATGTGGCACTTGACTGAGCACTTGCTATCCTCAGCAGACTCTAATTTTGAGCAATGCATTTAGTGACCAAATGGTAAACCACAGTTGATATCAATGATTTCATCAGAGGGAGGGAACATCTGATTTCTTACCTGCATTCAAAATATAAGGATGAGGCCTCGTGATTGGTGTGGAACACGTCTGATTGACCAGTCCGGGAGAGTACACATAAAATGGTGAATCCGTGAGTTAAACAAGGATATGCACTTTGCCAATACGTTCCAACATTGTCAACTCCATTTTCGCATTTAGTCAAGCGGCAGCCACGAGCCATACCTATGTGAAATGGAGCATTTATTCCAAAGGCTCATTGGCAGTAAATCGCACAGCATGTATTTATTGATGCTAAGTACTAGCAGCATCCATGTCAGCTACTAGGTTGCGTAAAGCTCCCACTTTCCCAGTGAATGTCAAGCCTACATGCGATGATATGGGCTGCAGGAGTAACACCGACAAATCGCTCCATCCACCAGAAATGCTTTAAGGTGCACTATAGTAGCAAACAGGCCTCGCTCAAGTAGTAATGCCCAACACATGCTGCGAACTTTCAGCATAGTTGTAACGACCACGTCCAATGCGTATTTGTTTGTGAAAAGCAATGCTCTGGAGTTTAGGACTCATTGCAACCATCCGGGTTGATGAAATCATACCCCTGATGTGGTTTGCCAATCAAATGGTGGGGAATGAAGGGATATTAAATGTGAATTCTTGGTCAAGTCTTGGTGTCCTGCTGGTGTCAAAGGACTCCAAGCTATGTCCGGTTCTGTCCAAACGATGTCGTGAGTGTGCTAACTTCTAGGTAGACGTGCGTAAGGGATATGCGTTGGATGCAAGAACAATTAGAGCTACGGAAGATGTCACGGAGTCTGAAGGTGAAGACGTTTTCGTGCAGGTGTGATTAGGTTAAATGAGACGAGGCGCAATCATCAAGTGGCACCGCAGTGACCTAGCAGTCCTATACTGTTCACTTCACTGCCTCGGCATCACACTGTTATACCACCATTGTTTCATAGCCTAACTGCCACACTCTCCGACACGTTGCAGTGAATGATGACATCTGTATGTCAGCTGTCCGCACAATCGGATTGCGCGTCTTCGTTGACAAGACACTTCCCCGTCCCCACGACCTGATGCATAATTGGTGCGTGTGTGTGCTGAGCGTCATCATCTCAGGAACATTTTGGCAGTTACCTACTGCTGCATGCCCTCTGGCTCCAGTGGCACGTGTTTAGACACAATCAAAAGTCTTGGGTTGGTTCAAGGAGACTGTTAGTTTGTCTCCATTAGTAAGTTTTAGCAACAAATTCAGTCGAAAGTGATTTGCAAAGAATCCTTCGATTAGGTATGTTCGATGTCAATGTGGATGAATAGTCCTATGGAGTAAAAACCGATATCCTTGGAGGCTTTGGCAGCTTAACACATCACCATCGCAAGATAACGATAAAGCATCGCGTAAGTGTTGCATAGCGAACGCCCATATCAAATGCCTTTCGCTTAGTACAATACAGAATAGCAACCATAAAGCAACTTTGTCTGTTCTATCCATATTTGCCTAGTTTCCACAGCATGACACTGCGGCTCAGTTGCATGATTAGCCAAGTGGTGGGAGGATGTGCTGGCTCCATTTGTTTGTAAAACCATTGACGCTGAAGGATAAACAGACCTTTTGGGTAGCCTATAAATAATCCCGCAGTGGGCACACATGACATGTCTCGCGTAGTCAACGCTATCTCTGCATTCGTACAGCATGCGATTGCTACCGTTTCTAGTCTGTCTTCTCCTTCTTGCTTTCACCTCACCCCGCATCAATCGCCGCTATGGCGATTGGCGAGGCAAGGCCAAGCCTGAAGACGCACCTCACCAACGTACATGGCTTCCTGGTGAGGGAGAATTTGGCCGAGGGAATGCGTGAGAGCAAGGTGTTCAGTGAATCCAACAGGAACGATGTTGACAAACACCTCCTTATGCCTGCTAGGCCGCATTACTTTCCATCGATTCACAGATGTGTATGACTTTATAACTGGAGAGAAACGATACTATTCACGTTATAAGACCTGTTAATTTTCTGCACCAACCACTTGCTCATGCTCAACTTCATGTCTTTCATGCTCACAACTCGGCGCAACCAATCTGCTTTGCCTCACCACTCTTCTGTGCCGCGGCGCTGTACCTTGAGCAAGTTAATAGTATTCCACTCTACTACAACAAATGCAAGCATTTAATTTGATGATATCATAGTGTGGTATGCAGGTATTTGCAGCATTTGCTAATAATATTGAGAAAACTGCTCAATAAATGTCGTTCAAAGTCTGTACTGTTGTTGACCAAGTATTTGTAAGGGAGGGGAAGCAATGATCATAATTCCAGTTGTGCAGGGATTTTTAGCTTGTTCTTTTGCAAAACTGGAAAAAGGTGGATGGAAGAAGAAAACAAGGGTCCCAAACAAGCAAACTATGGGTTAAGCACCATGGAACTCAAACGACGTTGACGGAAATGACAAAGATTACGAGCTACAAACTTGGGGCTTTGAGGAAGCGAGCCGAACACTTTGTGTAAGGATTTGCACCTGTTCGAAACACTTATTAGGAAAACAATGAAGCATTAAATGGCCGCTTCTTTACCATTTAAAGCGTTGGTCAAGCTAACCGGGTGTATCACCAGCTTTGCTACAATCGGTCCAACCATCGAGCTTCCTTTCAAGCCACTTACCGCAGGACACACTTCGCTAGCCTGCTGTTCCCTCTTATTTTTGGCCTCACGAGTACTTCAAAAAGGTAGCGCTATCGCGTTGATCCACGACCATAGCAACTTATATCCGTCTGCATCTGATCCTTTAAACAAATGCCTTCTCTTTCTTTAACATTCTAATTGCACGCAGTTTATTCCGCACTCTTCGCTGTGCAGTGTCAAGGCACGAGATCCTTGACACAAGGCTGTGTGTACTCTGGCTTACGCACTGGCTATAAGACCAGTCCGTTTCCAAGTGCTGAAAAATCGCGAGGATAGGAATCAAACACCGTTTCCGTTGCAGCTGTCTCCCAATATGTGCATGCTAGGTTGCTAAAGCCAGGATGTGATATTTTGCACTTGAAAGGGCGTATTTGTTCCAGAGGTGTAATCGTGTAGGTTGATGCCTTAAAAGTTGGCTTCCACAATCTTGGTATTGGGGGGAATGCCACTGTGGTAATGCAACACAGTTAATATCAAGCATTCGTAAATGAGGAGAGCACTTAAATGGATTGCTCTTAAACAAACCGATTGAATCTCGTTACTGCACGATTCGGTAGTTCTTCTGTACAGAGAGAGGCAAATCTTATTCTTGCAAGATTTTCCACCTGATGCATATGTAAACCTTTGCCTGCGAAGTTCATCTACTAGGCAACAATGCAATCCAATCCAGCCTTTTGCAGAAGTACAAATTCTGCGCTCTACGCGATCGAGTCATTGAAAATTTACCATGGAACGCGTCTCAAATCCAGCCTTTGCTGATGATGGTAAATCTCCTTAGAAGGCAAGCTATCTAGGCTACCTAGGAGAAGGCTTCTGTGCAAAATATTTCATGTGAATTCATGAGTAAATCTTATCTGCAGGATCAGCTTCATAGTCTCTTTGATTAAATCAGGACTGCTCCACGGGGCACAAATACGTGCCATCGGAGGCAGAAGGTGAGCAACACTAAATGACAAGCAAAATGTTCCTGAAGGGATGACACTCAGCTCACAAATCATGGATAGATCAGCTTGTAGGAATGCAGGACGCGTCTTGTCAACGAAGACGTGCAATCCAATTGTGCGGATACCTGACACACAGATGCAATTATTCCCTGCAGCGCGTCGGAATGCCTAACAGCTTGACTGTAAATATTCAGACAATAAATATTCGTGACGCCTAAGCAATGAGGCAAGCACTGGTGAAGAGTGATTGAGGAAAGTCAAAAATATAAGGCTAAAAGCTCTACGAGACATCATCCAATTATTGCATTTCATCTCGTTCAAGCTAATCACTGCTGCGTGAAGACATCTTTGCATTCAGATCCCGAAACATTATTCTTACATTTTTCCAATTTCACATGTTTTAGCGTCCAAGGAGCAAGCATCTCAAACGCCTATCCTAAACTAAGGAAAGATTAGAACTCCGTTTATACAAACCCGATTAGAGCATGCAGTTCTTGCAATGGAGCAGGACGTTAGGATATCAAAGAAAATTTCTAAATCGGGTTCCTTTCATTCAATACTACGCCATCTGCTAGGCACACCAAAACAGATGCGCAATCTAATATTCCTCCTTTTGACTACAGGCCTCTGGCAAGTTTGCAGAACTGAGTGGAATGATCTTATTCGTGAAAAGTTTATTGCCATAATTGCTTAAATATCGAAGCTATTGGCTCTAGCTACGCAACGTTTCCTATTCTGAAGTAACTACACCTTGATTCATGAGTTTCTCGGTGTCATAGCGCAAATCTTTCACCACGCTCTCCATCTGCTGCCGCCTAGGCTACAGCCTAAGGCGCCTGTACTCAGACTTCCTGTAGCAGTTGATAGCTGCAAGGATGGACTTCCAGTTGCCTTTTGGTTGCATAGACTGCTGTAATATCAACTATCTGCAGGCCTAGCATTACCACCACTCTGATCTCAGAGAGGAAGAATTTAGCACTACATTCCAGGTGGAGTGCTGTCCTTACGTGAATCTGGCGCTTCTTACTATGTTCGCCGTTACCCATCGATTCCTTCAGTCTCCCTTAACATAAACGTGGCGAGTCCGTGTCCCAAGCTCTTTTTCTCGATTTAACAATGAATCAGTAAGCGCTCTGGTAGCTTGCTTCAGAACGCAAATTTTAGCTCAAAGCAGAGGCTTTCGAGTGTGTCAAGATTTTCAGTGCCTAGAGAAGGCTTCGGGAGGTCTCCATTACTCACCAATTTGAGGCCTGTGTTCGTGGATTGGTGAGAGCATTTAACGAATTTGAGACACGGAAGGCGATGGATGCATACTACTGCTGTTGAGCGAAAACGCACTCTCCAACGCCCACCTATGCATCCATCCACCTAACCACCCTCTCAGGCACGTGCACACGCCCTAAAATGCACACACAAGGACAGCACAGAGTTACCTGATAGTGTCTTTCCCTTAGCCAATCATGAGACGGCGACCCTGACTGCACGTGCGTCATTCAACACTAATGGCCTCGTTGTGGGCATCGCCTCGGCGAGATTTGTTACACATTGATTTACCTTCCGCTTTGTTAATTCAACTTTTAATGAACACAATGAACAAATTGCAATACTTGCTTCTGGCACTGACGCAGAATCCCAACGATTCGTTTTGTGGTCAAATCTCCAGTTAGGCCAAATATTCAGTTACTGGAATTCTACTCTTTAGCATGCGTTGCATAGCGCAATGTAAAAGCCCTTTAACATGATCTCGACGAGTTTTGCCAGGTGTGACTTTGAACAGCTGTTAAATGCTAAAATGCCAGAATTAGAATTGCCAATTGCATTGGCTAAATTTTGATGTGGTAATTGCAACTGCATACAGCCAACCATTGGTCATCGCATGAAAATGGTTAATGCCAAAAAGCTATCGTTCAGCTCTAGGAGGTGTAAACTGATTCGTATTTCGCTAATACCCGTGGAAGTGGATGTGGCTGTTTGCAGTCAGTGTGCTATCTGGCGGCGCCGGATGAGAAGGGGAGGTGGTGACCGAACGAAGAATCTTTTGGAAAGGGTTTCGTTTAGGTTAATCGCATGCCAATTCATTGGTTATTGCCACACCGATCTCATGGTTGCAGCATGTAATTATTACTGGATGAGTGTGATTGCTGCACTAGTCCTTGTAACGGCGAAATCGCTTCAGAACTCCCAAGTTAAAGGACGCTAATCACCAACGACGACGAAACGTGCAGTTGCAAAACAGGCAACGCCATCAGTTTCCAAAAGGTGAATTACCATTTTTGTATTTACTCACCCCTTTCAAAGATCTGAACGAGGCAAATTAAAGCGCACTAAAAGTTGAATGGATGATCAAGACACATCGGTGAACATGCCCTGCCAGGCATGCGTGGTTACTCAGAGGAGGCATTGCACGAATAGCCTTGACTACTACAGCCACAATCTGGTTGACTTCCTTCGTAGCGTACAATGCATTGCGTGCAAAAAATGACGTTAACTGTTCAAAGTTCCGCCAAGGAAGGCTTTGCAAGTAATTCGAGTTCGACGCATTCATCGAGAAGAAATAAGGCAAGTGCATCAATAGAACCCTTTTACTGCCCAGACGTTCGCAAAAAGCATTTTTATTTAATCATGGTAGATTTGCAACTCAAGGAAGGAATAGGCGATGCAATGTGCAGGACTGGCGCTTTTGTTTGCTTCACTTCGATTGTGAAGCAGTTATGATAACCAGTTGGGAAGGTCGAGTACTTCGTGGTGCTGTTCAGCTAATCGAAACAGACGTGTCTGCATGCGTCTCCAAATAACATCTTGGCATGCCCATTGAAATATGTCCCATTGAGTAGCTATTGGGACTACACGCTCTCGAACGCGCCACACCCGCCAATTCATTGGAGCCGACATCAGAGAAGAGTCACCCGTGAAAGTGAGTTTCTTGACACAGTCCAAGAAGAAATTCACCCCACTTCCTCCCTCGTGTTGTACGTCTTCAACTACGATGATCCCAAGTGTCTGATCGGCAGACAAAGTTTGTAATAAGACGCAAAGCTCGGCGCTGACCTTCAGACACTGCCGCTGGAGCGATGAAAGCCCAATGATATAGAGAACGCAGTCATAATCAGCCAATTTGCCTTTTCGTCTCTTAGTAGTCTTGCGCATTGGTTCTCTAAATGCACGCGAAAATGGGCTCCAAGACGGTCCAGTGACCTTAAACTAAACACATTGGGGCGCAATATTCTAAAAGTCACTGTGGTGGTGAGGGTGGAATTTACCATTTTCATGGATATCTCTCTTGGCATCGAAATTGTCAGTGGTGAAGGAATGCGCATTGAAGCATTCATCATGGAGTCTATCAAAACGCAGTCTACCCTTTAAATGTACTCGTGGGGACTGGGACAGATGGAAATTGGAGATCGAATTCCATCTGTTTGAAGTGTTGTTCAATGCATTCGTTAATCTCTAAAGGGCTCAGTGGATGCGAGTGTGACAGCAGAATTTCGCAGACATGTTTATCAATCCATTTCCACTTGCTCATGTAGGAATGCTGACTTTTGAGAGAATAACTGATTTCCACTGCGGAATCGCCACGCAAATACTTGCTATGTCAACAAAGCCGAGATACTCGCATATTGCCTGACGCACTGCTTTGGGGAGATCCTTGATCTTTGGACTGTGTAATTTCACCTTGAAAAGGCACAATTCTCCATTTGGCGAAAATCGAGCAATTGAAAATACTGCACTATGAAACAATGCAAAACCTGGCTATGGCAGAAGGAACCTGGAATGCAGTGCATAAAATGCGCTAGTCGGAGGTGTGGGCAATCCGACCTACCTTTGGTGCCATACTCGTGGATGTGACTAGCACTGTTGGAGTGGAGTAGAGGAGGATTATCGGATTAAAGTGAGCAAGCACAACTCCGTTCATCAGTCCCACTTGAGCAAGCAGTGTTTAGCTGATGGATATACCACAATCGAGCGGTCGTCAACTTTGGCAAGTCAGAGTTCAGAACACACATTTTCATCTCAGTTCCAGCTCAACACGGCTGCTTTTTACTAAGTGGGGTAATTTTAACGAATTCGGCTTCTATTGACGGGTGAAAAGCTAGAGAATAGATGATGTATCGATCGTTCTTTGTATCCTAAAGTCAGACAAAGCAAAGCACTATTATCTTCACATGCTAATATTATGGCTTCGGAGTGCGAGGCTTGTATCCCATGGGTCAGGTGAAGTCAAGTACTCGCCATTTGCTCATCAAATAATGCCTTCCTTGTAGGAAGCGCCATGTCTGAAGATAATGTGGTCGTGCTAAGCGTTCGTTGGATTTGCGCAAAAAGCGACGAGGCTTGTTTAGCTTGGGATGTACAACAGCTATCGGAAATTGGCGCAACAATGGTCAAAGCAACCACGTACTCGAAATCAAACTCGGATCATATTGTAAAACAGGTGGTTGGTGTGGAGTATGGACGAGTTCTTCTTAATGAACTTGAACCAGATACTATGCACAAAGTTAAAATGCAAGCTTACCGAAACAAAGTCATTGCCTTTGGTTATCAACTTTCAAGTAAGAAGTTGACCAGGGGTAAGTTTTGTTCGGCTTATAGTTATTGCATTGTTTAGCACGTATTCAGAGTCGAATGCTAAAATGCCTTAAGTTGAGGACCATAGATGCTAACTACCGTCCATCTCCTACCAGGAATTTAAATAAAAACGGATTTGAAATTGCGTCAATGGAGTCATTGCAGCCGACTCAGCTAGTTGATAAAACAGGTTGAAGTTGATTGTTCTCATCAACAACATTTCATTGCTTGCAGCCGCTCCACCAATGCTGCAACCCAAATGGAGAGTCACTTCGCTGACTCGGAATGAAGTCATTGGAAGAAATGAAGATAAGTCCACAGTGATGAATGGCCTTATCAAGATCAAATAAACGTTTGCGTTTGTAAGCAATCTGTGTTCTGTGAGTGCTAGCGTGGCCGATGTTTTCTTTCATCGGTTGTCTTGCACAAGTCTGTGTCGATGCGCCTTTGGGATCTAGAAGGAAATGTATGGTTCAATAAGGTGCTAAGTTGCAAAATAAAGGCTTTGACCACCACGTACTATTTCAGGCACTTTATTTCAGCCCCATTGCTTTGGCAGCCTTGTTGAAGTAAAAGGATAATTGGCTAGTCAAACACGGATGTGGCTTTAGCATATGCAAGTTCAAAGTGAATGAATGGACAGATGAGTGCCTTGAAAGCTAGCATGCCTGGGGTAAGGGCCCTGACACTTACACGGCAATACTAAGTCGATTGCATCGATCCCACTACAGGAAGTTTATGTGTATTAGGAAAGGCTAAGCGAGATTAACACAAGGGCATTTGCAAATGGTAGAAGCATTTGGTTTGTTAAGTAGCGCTCTGTGCAACAAATTTGATTTATCAGATGTTTTGGCGTTGGTTGTTCAGTAAACTTGACAGCCATCTCTTAGAACGATCATTGTAGAAGCATATATCTTGTCGTCGAGGTAAAAGCACAAAGTTTATTTTTGCTGAAGTCTCATCTGAGGCATCTGAATAACTCCGTACGGTGCAAATTGAAGGTGAGCTGCTAAGAGAATGGCTGGTGTTGGATACCTCTCGGTTTGTTATGGAATAGCTGCAAACGAACAGCTAACGTAATGGAAATGGTATCAAACACTTGCCTTTAGAGTCCATTTTCTGTCATCGTGGTCCCACCGAATCAAAAGCAAGACGCGTTGTGTCAAATTAAACCAAACCTATGAAGCTTTATGTCAAGTCTAGGAAGAGTATGTGAGTGTGTGCATGCAACGCTAACAGCACAGTATATGCAAAGGTTAAACTATGAAAACTCGAGAAGCACCCAATAGTTGCATGATGTGTCGCAAAGTTTGCTGAGGTTACGTGATTGACATAATTCTTAGGTTGAAGCTGCAGCAGCATCATAAATTAGAATTTAGCCTATTTGGAAACTAGATGATTTGATTTAAGATAATCTCGAAAAGCTGGAAGGCTATGTGCTGAGGCAAAGTAAGCTGTCACACATGGAAGTTTACTTGGGAGGTTAAACAAAATGTCACCTTGTGCAAGTCTGCCACGTCCCTGCTGCAGTTAGACTTTCGTTTAGACACTAAGTTTGATCTACGTCCCATTTCAGCTTACTTAACTTACTTACTTACTTAAATGGGTCGTGGCCATCAATGAATGTGAATGGACATTTCGCTGCAGCATGATCACTACACTGCATAAAACAATAAACCATTGAATTCACTTCTAGCAAGTGATAAATGCAGGTGTCTCTGGTGAAATACACAAAGTCATGAATCACTCGACTGTCAAGATTTGGGAGGTGGTCGACTTGTTGGGAAAAAACAACAGGTACGATCCATCACTTGAGTTGGGTGCCGTGTTTGGAATGGTTCGACCTGGAGTGACAGATTTGTAGAGAGCACTGTTATCAATGCTTAATCAAGATGACATAAATTTAACCCAGTATATTTTCATGATTTGTCTTTGGCTAGGACAAATCTCTCTTCGTTCTCCAATCTAGTTGGCATCAGTCTCTTCTGTGTAGAAATGATCTGGTAAATGGACTACCACAGTCTCTTTTGTGGTCGATTAAATCATGTACGCGTGTTTTTAAGCTTTCTTAAGATGCAAGCCATGAAACTGTAGACACGTCTGCTGCTATGGAAAGGTAAAGAAGAAGAAATGATGTGGAATGGATAGCAGAATAAATGGCGAGTGTCTAAATGCAGTGAGAGGATACCGGTAATAGACTCAGAGCTTCTCAGAGCATTAACAAGCTCTTTTTGTGTCAAGACAGTTGTCAAATTAAAACCGAATAAGACGTTGACGAATCTCCAATACAATTCCGAGGCTTGCATCCAGCAGTCTACCAAGCTTCTTGTAGGCTCCTTAAAGAGAGTAAGGGAGAAGGACTTAACTGGACGCAGTTACCCTACTTTCGGGTTTGGTCAGGCTGACCTTTTCGCAAATGCCAAAATCAATGTGAGGTCATATTTGAGCAGCGAAAATACGCTTCAACATCGTCTGCAACAGTGAGTGGATAGGTCAGGTAGAGATCACAAAACACTTGTGAGACCAGACATGAAAATGAAGCACAAAAAGCGGTGCGTTGGACCAAACTTAGTCATGTTGGAGGGTAAGTGAGCGTGAGAAAACGAGTAGATTAAGTACCCGCAAATGTGAGAAGAGGGACTAGAGGCAATCGAGATGAGAGGTGAGGAACTAAGAAGCATAAGAAGCACTGTTACAATGGCTGCTCAAGGGGATGCACTTACTTAGGTATCATGCTTCGGCTGCCACTGCACAAACTAAGCCGATAAAAGTTTTCAGAGGTAAGAAAACCCACATTGCAAATAGCTGCTTGTTTGCTCTTGCACGATACTTGATGTCAGTTTTCTGCGTAGTTCCAATGGTCTCCTGCGTTCAAATTAAGGTGCCTTTTAGTCTTTGCAGTACCGATGTTCGCACAGGCGTTTCGCTACCGAAAGCAGCAGCGGATGGCATCCTAAGCATTTCGTTTCAAGGCACTGCCACAATCATAAAGCAACGTGGACGGCCTGTGAGAACTGCAGATTTATGATAATGACAAGGAAAGGAACGAGGTTTGGGCATCATCTATCAAGCCTGCAAGGATGCATTAACGTGAAAACAACTTGATTTAAGATGGGATGTGTACCAGAGAAGGGAGCTCATCCGAAACTCGCCATCACTTGTTGAGAAATAGGTTGTTGAATTTGTGAAGGCAACACAAATACTTATTTCGCTACTGCGAATACAAGGAATACTAATGGCATTCTAGAACTATGAGTCGACATTAACAGCATAAACGTGATGAAGGGGAAGATTGTCTCCGAATCAGATGTCTGACGTGTGACAGGAATGCGTTGATAGCGCGTTTTTCCTTGTCACTTCATTGGAAATACATGTCATCTATTATGATGAGTTGCCTCGTTTGGTTGAGACTTACTGTAGCTTTCATCTACACATTGTCTTCACTTCAACACTCGACTGCCTCTGATCCCATTAGTGACGTATTATTAGCTTGCAGTGACCGCAAATACTTATTTTGCTCAATTGATGCTTTATTTATCATGATTGACCTCGGTGATTTGGCGCTAGCAACCCAGCAAATCCCGTGTGCTTTGAGGCTGATATACAGCCAACCTTGCGCACGTGAAAATCACTTACTGACTATAAAACTTAGGGCAAATCGTTTATTAGTTTGTCAAGATGTGAAAGTACGGGAGCAGGTTCGCCATTAGCCTTGGGCCACAGCTCTCCATATTAGACCCGACGGTGGTTGGTTGAAAGCATTATTTAAAGTGATTAGGGATTGCACTATTTGCCGTCGGGTCGTTCCTGCAGAGATTAGGTCCGATGGTCATTTATTCTTTTGTGACCTAGCACAGGCTATCATACTGGCAACGATAATCCGTGCCGTTGGGTCGCTGTGATAAAAATGTATCTCAAACAATGGAGAGCAGTTTATAATGACTATGGCTGGGTGCCTGCTTTTGATGCAATGATGGGTCTTCTCACTTGTTTGATTGCATCGTCGATGTATCTGGAAGGCTGCATATGGGAAGGTCTTTCAAATGCAAATCACTTTTTTCGAAGAGCTTCGAACTTCATCATTGACTGCAATTCTTGGTTTTACTTTATTACTATCACAGTCAGAAGCAGTTCATCGGAAGCCACTCCAGCCGTAATGAGCTTCTTCTCTCCGTTTCGCGAATTTTTATCTTGTGGGTTGATCTACATGTTGCCAATTAGTAGCTATTTACACTGTACTGCAGGCAGTTCGATTCTCTTTGGCTTAGGCAACTTCTAACCTCCACACTCTTTGAAGTTAATGCAGCACTTTAGCAAGTTTTGGTGCCATTTGGTTTTGCGATTAGTGGCAAATCGGGAATACTTTAGAGTTAGTATGCCTTCGTTGCTACGAGAAAAATTGTTGTACAGGCGTCAACTAATAACTACTCTCATTGGGAAGGCGCATTTGACCTTCTCAATAAAATGCCTGCATACTTCGCAGAGAAGAGGCCTGGCCGGCTTTGTGATGTCAAATTGGTGTGTGTCTTGCGTCTCCACGCAAAAGCTTTACAGACTCGATCCCTAAGTATTAGTGAGCAGGGATTAAAATAAGACAGCTGCTTGTCCTCCCTCCCACACATCCCATGCCATTTTACTGATGAATACGTCTAGCACTGAGCCTGTTGCGCTGCCCTTGGTCTTGCTAGTAGCAGCGAAATACCCACTTACTATAATGGCATGATTAGCTGCTGTAAGGAGGCAATCTGCAATGCGATTTCAGGGGAGACGTCAATAAGCCAAATTTCTAGCGGTCTTGAGCATTCCATTCGGGGACTTCAGCCCTCACAAATGTCTGGATGCCACACAAGCGATTCTGTGCGGTGAGTGAGTTGCTTTGTATTAAGTGGCAGAACAGACAAGAATTCGATTCGCATGTTACTTTCTGTAAAGGCAGCTCTGCAGCACGATTGTTGGTCGATTTGCTGATTGGCCAAACAGCCACTTTAAGTGGATCTTTCCCTGGCTTTATTTGTGCTAAGCTTAAGAAATTGCGATCTGGTGTAAAAATGGCTTTCTTTATCGCGTGACTAATGCAACACACAAGTGAGTGACACATGAAAATGGATTATTGGTAACTGATTGGACAGTATCTTTTACACTTGGGTAGATATATGGGATGATTCATATGGAAGGCTAGGTAGAGACAGGATCCTAGACAAATAATGGGAGGAATGAGTTGCGTTTGCCAAAATAGTGTTAAAGTTGTGTAAACGGCAGGCTCGAGGTGAGCGCCAAAATCGATGGCTTGAGGCAATGTAAAATAACCGTTTTAGGAGGGCGCATGTTAGGGGAATAAAGAAGTGGAGTTCTCAACTAGAGCGCGGAGATAGAGATGTTCTCCTATGTGAGGAACCATGACAAAATGTTTGCTGGTTGTGGTAAGACATCTGCCAATAAAAATCAAAGCAGGGGACTTTAATTAGCTTTCTTTGTATCCAGATTACTTATTGGAGTTGTTAGTATGGGAGTAGTTTGGCGATTTGTGCATTTCGGACCGAAAGAAGGTTTGCTGTAATCCTATTTAGTGAAACGTTGACGGGGCTGAGGTCATATCTCAAAGCTGCTGGGATGTCAGATTCACGTACTGCTCGAAATTGGCTCAATTCGTTTGAAACACGCCTTTGCTTGAGGGCGAGCACATGTGTCACAGCTGCTGACACCAATTCTCAGCCTCTCGCATTACTTAGCGCATAGCCATAAGCCAAATCGCAACCTCTGGTTGGTTTGCAATGTTAGACGTGGGGATTATGTCCTTCAATGAGCCAGCAAGCATGCCAGTTCGACATAGTGACCAACGCTGTCAAAACACCGGTTCTATCTGCATAAAATTGTGTAGTGTAGTACAAGTACTACTTCCAGCACCACAGTCCTCTTTAATGCAAACATATTATACACCAAAATCAGTCCTCTGTCTCACCTCAAGTGTGGGTTCTACGGCAGAATCAGTTAATTTTGACATTGAAATCTTACCTTATATTCAGGGAGACAGTTAAAGTGTGTGGCTTTTATCTGTTTTGCTTCTGTCCTCCATTATTCTCTTGGGGAGTCGGACTCCACTTTTCGATTAAATCACCGCGTGCATAAGTGTGTCTAGCAAATTATTTGTTTCCTTGATACCATTTGTAAATTTAGAAGTCAGTAGAAACCAAGAATTTGTGAAGGAATTGTTTGTATAGCTTTAGAATTAGCCGCCTTACAACTCTTGCGAATGTAGATGGAACTCCACCATCATCCTATCTGAATGGGAGAATTTGCCAAAGTCTCTAGTTTTTTCCTGTGGATTTCGCTCAGCCATCCATCTCACCTGAAGACGCTTGGCCAGTATTTGTAAGGAAGCCAGCAAGATCGGAATTTGACCTGCGTCCTCTTTATGCCAACCTATTCGTTAGCAGACACGCTGATTGGAGCGACTCAATAGGAAATTAACGGCGTTTCAGCCACTTAAATGTGCGCTCAACGGTAAGCCTATTCAAAGCAAAGGTATGGAGGCTGTAGCTGATTTTGAAGTGATAAGGCCATGGACGATTTTGGAAGTAGCAGGTAGAAAGGCTTATCGATTGCTAAAGTCGCCATGCCATTGCCCGAGCGTCAATGCCTTCTCTTCAACGACTACCCACCTGTCGTGGGCCAATGATAGGGGATCCTGAAGGCTGCAACTTGTTCGTCAACCATCCCCCAAAGGGCATGGTGAAGTGGACACTGTTGATCTAATTTTGGCATATGGGCTTTGGCACATATAAGATCTCTTGTGCCTCTTAACTTTCCGCTTACTTTGTTGATTGCGGTACGCTCGTTCTCAGAATTTGTTAGCGATGGCAATCACGTAAGTGTGCAGAACGCGTTATGCTGTTGAAAGCAAACTATTAAAAGTTAAGGCAAAGCCTTCTAATGGCAGGCTTGTATCAATTGTGTATTTCAACGCATACTCTTGTGTTGTCTGCCTTGGGAGATAATCAAAGGCGATGCATCTCACCTTTGTCTTTTGGCCTGCCAATTGAATTTACACGTCGCTCACTTAGTCATGTCAATTTCGTAAAATGGCTTTTGTGTTTCAGTGCAAAACTTGCAGGGGTGTAAATTTGGGAGTGTGGCTTCTATCCCAACGAATAATGATGTACAGCATTTTCTATGTTCCCGTTTTGTCGCATTGTTATCCATTTGAGTGATTTAAAGGTAAATGAGGCTTTTATTGAAAGGAGCAGTGGCAGCAATTGAGGAATTCATTTGGTTTTTTGCCAACATTACGGAAATCAGCATCTGTTATTAGAGAGCAGCAGGCTGTGCAACATCTGGACCTCAGAGAGAAACTGCAGAGGAGTTTGGACTCAAAAATGAACGTGTCACGCAATTATTAGCTCAGTGTATCAGTCCAGCTGCTTCCAAGTCCCTACCAGCAAGCACACTTGCGACTGCATGGTTTGAAAATTAATTTGCATCCATCCTACAGTACTTATATTCTGGAGAAATTGTGAAGGATCACCACACAATTATAGGTGCTAGAGGTGATTTTTGCACTACACTCTATAAGGGAGGATGCTCGATAAGTCATAAAAACATCTTCGAGTTCGAGGCTGCTAGAGAACCAAGCATCAATCTGCCGGTTCAAGTGGGCCTCTAAGAGGGGCGTGGGAACAGACAGAGCGAGAGGACAGTAGCCCTCACACAAGGTGACCGTAGCTGTGCGGGCTGTGGTGTAAAGGATGAAATGATTGGTCTTAACTTCATGTAATCCTGCATGCCTACTGTAATCAAGATCAACCCACCTTACTCCATCCAACAGGCGGTCTTTGTGTCAGTGACTGAAGTAAGGCTTTGCCACCTGCAATAGGTAAAAAGAAGGAGTATCTTCCCATGAAAAGCAGTTTCATCGCCTACTTTTCAACTTTGAACACTTTAATTATTTTTAACTTATTACGTCGTAATGCAAGATTTTGCCGACGAATCGAATCATTGCAAGAAGGAAAAAACCTAAAGAAATGTAAAAAGATAATTCATCTCGATAGTGAAACAACATTTATCTTAAAATACAACATATCCACTTCCAGAACTGAAATAAGCTCTGCTTCCTTCAGTTAGGTGATAATTTAAGGTAAGAGTTGTGGAAGAATTGTTTGACCTGATCGATTCGTTCGTACATATACCCCTCAAACCTCCACACGGTCCATCAGTAGCTTGTGCAGCTGCAATCGCAAAAGGCTAAGCAGTGTTTCCAAAGCCGGCGATGCTTTTGAACATTCCGTTTATTAGTGAGGAAAGTCAAGGAAGATACCGCGGAGATGTCGGCACCAGCACTTACATTCGTCATTCCTATCCCTTTGCTTCACGCGCTCTCTTCGACTTTCGGGTGCAGATTTGGAAGCAGCGTGAGGTCTTGGCGCCTTGGAAGTGATGAAAACCGTAATGTACGCTTGGCGTCAAAGCCAACCTTTGCAATCGACCACATATTGCTTCGAATCCACCATTATTCATCACGAGTTCCCACATCCAGCCAAGAATGTTGGCCACTGCCGCCACTTTGCTACTGCTAATGAGCGAACATTATCACACGATTAACTGCGCACTGGCTTGGGACTTGACTCAAAGTTGCACTCATTTGCAATGTGAAGAAGGCAAACAGCAAACATCATTGGACAAAACTTTTATGAGTGAGGACGATAACGTTCTGCCAACCAGATATGTTAAGTCTGCATTTGTGTGTCGTGACTTTTATTTCTTCCAACAATTCTGCTGAAAGTACATCAACATGTGCGATTACAGTATACGATACCGTCGAACACCAATCCAGCAGTATAAGAGCTGCACTTTAACTTTGGCCACACGTCTTGGAGTAAGCCATCCGCGTACTTGTGAATTTAGCTCGCACAGTTGAAGTTAACTGCGAAATGCCAATGTGGATGCATTCATGTTGCCTCAGGTGATACTGCCACAAAGAATTCACTGCTACCACCAAAGTCACCGCTACCTCAAGCAGCATCACCGAATATACCATAGTAGCAGAATCCTAGGCTATGCAACTGGAAGGCGCGTACACTGATGCAATGCAGTGTGGTGAGAGGTGGCATGCAAATGAGTAGGGAAGAAATTAACTGAATGAGGAGGATGATAAAGCGGCGCAAAGAGCGGATAATTGCAACGCAATGAGGGAAGCTAGCTACTTTTATCTTTTCGTCCCCATCGCCCATGCATGTACTAACCCGGACCAAAATAGCATTACCTCGATGGTGGGACAGTAACCAGAAGTTTCTCTTTCTACGTGGTGTGGTCGCTGGCGGCCGTACTAACAACCTGGTTCAGCTTTCCACTACCATCGCAGCTTTGCATACTAACCTGAGCCGATGTAACGGAACCTTAGTGGTGGGATATAGACCAGAGGTTTCCACGTAATACAGTGGCTGACGTGTGCTTTATTTCATTGTTTACATTTTGTCTCATTTCCTTCTTCCAGCAGCTGCGTAATGCTGCAGAGCTTTAAAGGTTTAATCTGAACTGGCTCCTCGGCGTAAAAACGGCGAAGTGGGTGACCGTGGTAGCAAAGAGATTGAGAAGAGAGTGGTGTTTGTCAAAGGTGAGTTGATAATAAATTGCGACCTATGCATTGATCGAGAACTGGATGGTGGTAACAATGGTAACTTAAGAAGCACGCTGAATAGTGGAATGTGAGGAATTGCACACGCGTGTGTGACTTTAGGCCGTGTCATTGCGTTCTTCCAACTCACTCCGTGTCAGTAGCCTTTGTAACTCTTCCAAATGGCTGATACTCGCGTATCGCAGTGCGTTCGAATGAGGCGGTAGAGGATAAGGATGCTTACTGATACTGATGTGCATTGAAATGCTTTGCATTAGCAAAAGTGTCTCCCTTTAATATGTGCTGCGGATGCTGTGCATTGAACTAAACACCTTATGGGCATTGAGGGAATTCTTTGCTCCATCGGTTGTTACATTGAAGCAATTGATTCCGTCTGAGGAAGAATCGAGTTGCGCAAAGGATGAACAGTCTAGTTTCCATGTTTTTTGCTAGGAGATGACTAAGGAAGAGATTACTTTCAATGCCAACAACCTCTTAGTCCTGACCCTCATTTCTTCGCCACGTATCCATTTTAGACTACTGAAAGCCAGGCCTACAATTGGATTATTGGCACTTGGTCATGCCTTTGCTGCAGTGGTGGCGTCAGTGGGGTCACTGCAATTAAATGCTGCCTATTAGTGAACCCGTAGAACTGACTTGCAGGTGCATGATTTGCTTTCGCCATGGAGGACAAAACCTCAGTTCCGGTGAAAATGATCAAATGGATTTTAGGCGTTGCAGTGACTACTTTTTGTCAAGCTAGATGACGGTCTTTGCTTTAGCCAAGAGCATTGAATGGCAAGAATTAGATGAATTTCTCGTCTGCTTACTTCGGTGGATTATATTCACATTTGAAGGAACGAGCAAATTTGCGCTCTTATGCACCGTCCTTGGTTTTAATCGGTACCTGGTCCGCTGCATGTAGGAATGTGGATCTCGGCTGCGGTCAGGGTGCGTAAATGCACTATCCTTACTACCGTGCTGCTGGTTGTTGCTGTTGTTGTTAAACTCTGGACTAGCCGTCTGAATGTTTGTTTCAGTTTGGTCTCGATCGTCTTTCCTCTTCACTGTTGCTCACAGCCACTGATTACTGTGAAGTTGACTTCTACTTCTCAGTAATCTTCGATGACTGCTTTTTTGTCCCAATTAGACATACGCAAAAGACTACCATCCTGTTGAGTAGACTGTGCTATCTCAGTAACCGCGTATGTCGAAATTAGATGCTAGGCTTACTCATATCCATTGGCTACGCTGCATACCATTAAGTTTGACATGAAGCCTCATTTGGGCTAGTCTCTATGTAATGAAAGGATGGGATGCTTTCAGTTGCATTGCAAGTAATTGCTATGACGACTTTACTATGAGAGGAGAAGTTTCCCATCCCTTCCAATGATAATTTTACCTAGAAGAATTGTGGCAGTTTAACTGATCGTACTGGATCCTGCCTACTCAAGTTTTGTAGTGGAATGTGTTAGGTTGACCATGATTAAGGAATGAATTAATTGCGGCTGACTTGTTGGATTGAATAGCACGCGTGAATTGCTAGAAGTAGGGTGCCAATTATTCACTTGCTCAGCCGATAAGGAAGTACACGTCCTTCATGTTGTGAAATGCAGCAGCTGCATGCTGAGGCTTCGAAGGCCTCTTCTCAAAGCCAAGGCACGATGGGTCATGTGGTGCCAGTGTCAACATTCTTGATTGAACGTGAAAACACTTTGAAAGGAGTGGTCATCCCAAAACATCGCCCGATTACTAGTGAACGTTGGTCTTGCCGCATGAAGCACATAATAGTTTCTTCTACCTCCCAGGACACCAATATACAGCACACTTGATAGAAAAGCGAGAAGAGCGTGTGAACAGAATATGTAAGGGTGGGGGCTGCTGGCATTTATAACGCCAGATAAGTGATTCCTTTATTGGCTTTTCAAATTGATGACGAAAGCGCTTAACGATGCCAGTCATTGTGGAGTAACATCGCAATATCTTACCATTGCAAGCGCACGGGCTTATAGCACGATCAACAACGAGTTAAGGAGACTCACAACTGGAGAAGTGGGGGAAGTAGAAATGTATGTAGCCGTAGCGTAAGCTTTGCAGTAGTATTTTGTGACTGAATCCCTGCCAGGAGGTTACGGTTTAACCTGTGGAGGTACGTTTCATACTTGCTGTTGTTGCAAAAGAACGGAGAGCGGCCTCTACAACTCAACAAACTTTACGAAAAGAGTATTGAATTCTTCCTGACCTCTAAAGAATCTAAAACGCAGTCTCTTCTGACAAGTGGCAAGCAGCGGTTGAATGCACAGCATTGCATTGCGTCGACTCATGCTGAATCCAAGACTGTGCGACCATTAGATGTAAACGTCAGCTGTGCCGTAACAGAGTAGCGCAGAACAGTGCAATGCTAAAGACGATGAAAAAGGCAGATAAGAGAGACTATTGTGTGTCATTTACAAATCAGTGGTTGAGTTTCCTTTTCCGCCTATCAGCAATGTATTTCCGCATATATGCTTTGCCAGTAAGAGTGTTTGCCTTCTTCACATTGCAAATGAGTGCAACTTTGAGTCAAGTCCCAAGCCAGTGCGCAGTTAATCGTGTGATAATGTTCGCTCATTAGCAGTAGCAAAGTGGCGGCAGTGGCCAACATTCTTGGCTGGATGTGGGAACTCGTGATGAATAATGGTGGATTCGAAGCAATATGTGGTCGATTGCAAAGGTTGGCTTTGACGCCAAGCGTACATTACGGTTTTCATCACTTCCAAGGCGCCAAGACCTCACGCTGCTTCCAAATCTGCACCCGAAAGTCGAAGAGAGCGCGTGAAGCAAAGGGATAGGAATGACGAATGTAAGTGCTGGTGCCGACATCTCCGCGGTATCTTCCTTGACTTTCCTCACTAATAAACGGAATGTTCAAAAGCATCGCCGGCTTTGGAAACACTGCTTAGCCTTTTGCGATTGCAGCTGCACAAGCTACTGATGGACCGTGTGGAGGTTTGAGGGGTATATGTACGAACGAATCGATCAGGTCAAACAATTCTTCCACAACTCTTACCTTAAATTATCACCTAACTGAAGGAAGCAGAGCTTATTTCAGTTCTGGAAGTGGATATGTTGTATTTTAAGATAAATGTTGTTTCACTATCGAGATGAATTATCTTTTTACATTTCTTTAGGTTTTTTCCTTCTTGCAATGATTCGATTCGTCGGCAAAATCTTGCATTACGACGTAATAAGTTAAAAATAATTAAAGTGTTCAAAGTTGAAAAGTAGGCGATGAAACTGCTTTTCATGGGAAGATACTCCTTCTTTTTTACCTATTGCAGGTGGCAAAGCCTTACTTCAGTCACTGACACAAAGACCGCCTGTTGGATGGAGTAAGGTGGGTTGATCTTGATTACAGTAGGCATGCAGGATTACATGAAGTTAAGACCAATCATTTCATCCTTTACACCACAGCCCGCACAGCTACGGTCACCTTGTGTGTGTCGCAGCATGTCACTATATAAATGTTATTGAAGAGAACAAAATTCACAGTCTATTTGCATGGATTCATTATGAATGAATTCAACTTTAGCGTTTTTTAGCTTATAATGGAGCTTAATGGCAGACGCGCGAACCTGTCCTCCTTACCTTGATATTTGCTGAAAATTGCAGCATTTTTGGCCTTGGCTACAAGTGAAGAAGTTTAAAATGGATTGGTTCAGACACCTTGCTGATGCCACTGCTAAGAAATCAGACATGCGTACGTTCAGGGATGAGGATGAGGAAGATGGAATGAAGGACAATGTCTCCCGCAATTTTGGTTTCTCTATCCATGGACAACGAGATACTGTTGATATAAACATGCGCTCGCTCTGATCAACTTGAATGAGCCTATTGTGCGCCTTGTTTTCCAAGCGCATTGCGGCCACTTTGTAAACCCTTGAAAGTTCACGTGCGATTGTGATTGCATGCTGTTTGAGTCAACGCTAATACAGAGTGGTAATGAAATGTTTAACCTCCTCACTCTGTGAACATTACCATACCGTCCGGTTATTCTTGCTAAGAGGCCGGAATAGAGTTAACCGCTTAAGGCTGCCTGACCTATAGACGGACTAGTTACAGCCCACAGTGTGTTAAGGATTGTGATAGTCATCGACACCCCTCTATATGACAATTTCTGGACTCGAGACCCTCGTGACGGCTTTGAGAGGGCTCCAGCGCTTTGAAACATTGCTGTAGGCAATGCATACGGTAAGTTAGCAGCATCTTAGCCATCCAAATGGCAAACAAAGTGCTTGAAGTTATGAACGGATGACTGGAGCATTTATAGTCTGCGCTCAAAACACTGCAATGTTGCGTCAAGGGACACCGGTTTGCAAAACATTTGCAGGATTCCAACTGTGCATAAAATGCTTTAATGAGAAAGTGTTATCTGTAGCTCAACGCATGCGTGCATTCACGCTGAGCATAGAGCGTATTTTGCTATGCAATCACACTCCTTGCTGGCGTTACATTTGCACATTACACGTGGCTAGATTACGATGTGTCAGCTGCATGAGGGCTGAGGCGCGTGTATGAAGGTTACAGCATATGTCAGATGCATGCTAGTGCGTTTTACGGCAGTTGGCTGGGCGTTGTGGCGTGCGCCTGTAATCCAGCTACATGGAGGCCGGGTGGTGGAAGCCGTCGTCACCGGGAGTTCCAGACTGCATTTGCGCATGTGGATCGGGCGTCCACGCCATGCGCGGCGTCGATATGGAGATCACGCCGGAGGGCTGTGGTCTTCAGGTCGTCTAAGGAGGGGCGCACCGGGCGAGGGGGGAAACCCAGCAGTCAAAAGTTCCCACGTGGTGCAGTGGTGGGATCGCGCCTGTGAATGGTGGGTGCAGGGTGTCCTGGAGGATGTGCGGCGACTCCCATCTTTAGCGACTATTCTGAATATGAGAAGCAACACAAATGAGTTGTCTCAATTCCCTCTTCATACTTATTCTTTCTCGGTTTTCTCAGTCTATTCTTTTTACAACCACAAGGGTAGGGGATCCCTGCAAAGTCAGTACTTCTGACTCTCGTTGGACATTACTTACGTTCCGGCGCCAATTGACCTGCAAAATGCATTCAAGAAACCGTACGCATGCAACCTTTTCATCATGAAAGTTGAAGGGAATATGCGGTGGTTACGTTGAAGCTGTAGAAGTTGCAATATATTGCTTTAAGTTTAGTCTGATCAGTAGCTAAAGGCGGAGTCCACTGCAGATCCTTCCAGACATCCTGCATTCGCTATTCACTGGCGTGATATCACCACTACGCCAAGCGTGACTTTTAAAAATCGATATGCTCCTTATACCAATTGGTGCTGACACGCAATTGGTCACAGAGAACTAGATTTTTAAAGTGCAGAATGCTTTATGCGAAATTTCGTGTAGGAGTATTAGCGACGAGAGTTGGCAGCCAGCAAAAGTTTGTCAGCCATGTGGGACAGATGCGGAAGACGAGAAGATGACTCTGAGTTTGGCTGGGTACACGCACGTGGTAGTGGGTTCGTCATTTGATGTGAACGTATTTGGTGCATTGAGTTCACTGACCCATTTCCAACCCATGTGAACAGACCTGTTGAGAGCAACTGCAACCCAATCCAGCATAGCTCAAACCAACCGCGTCCAACTTCAACGTATGTGCGCAGTCCCATTCTATCCTACTCTTATCTTTTAGATAGCATTGCACTCCTTTGCCTGTAACATATGTGGACTGAGGAAAGTTAACTTGCCTTTGTCATAAGCGTTTACCAAGGTAGCTACTTAATTTGTGCGATGACGTGTAGGTCAGGAAGCAGTTCTTGCATCAATTTGGCAAACTGCCAAGGAGTAAAGAGCAGAGTTGGATTTCGCAGACAATGCTGACTGCCGGTGGGATTGCTACAAAGACAGCACTAATTTACTGCTTAACACTCTTGAAGAGGTTCGATTATACCTACAGCAAACCAGTTGGAAGGCCGGCAAGAGACAATAAGGCTCCAAATAACTAATAATTAGTCACTCCTATTCTCCTAGGTTTAAAGAATAAGCGCACTTCTGATAGTTCAAAGTTGCAACCTTTTGTCTCCTTGTGTTAAACATTGTCACTCTTGGAGTAATATCTGGAGCGCATTTTTACCACTTAGTATGCACTACTTTGTTTAACTACTGATTTCGGTCTCAGCGGACTTGGGTTGCCATGCTGCATTAGCGAGAAGGACAAGGCCGCATGCCCATTACAGCAGCCACCATCCCCTTTTGTTTCATTAACATCTACCTTCACCTCTGGCCTTCAAGGAAGTCTCAAAACGCTACGACAGGCATTTAGCACGATGCAGCTATTGATGTGCGAGGTAAACACGAGGCGAGGCAGAGAGTACTGCTTGACAATGAAGCTGGGCTAAGGTGTTGATCTGGTAAGTAGGCTACATTAAAACGCTAAGAAGAAAAATTAAAAAAACCACAAATTGCAAAATGAATGCAGGAGAGCAACAAAGCAAAGCACGGCAAAATGTGAAAATGCGTGCTATGCTGGCGAGTCAGTAGAGTAGACGCAAGTGGTGGATGTGGGAAAGGTATAGTGGAGGTGGCAGTCCATTAACCTTACCCAGTGCCAAGCACGAGGTGATTAGCGAGCCAGAGAGTCATCCAGATGACTCCAGGCGGAAATTCAGCATTGCACCCCGCTGCGCTGAAGCCTGCGACAGACTCTCATTGAGTTTGCGGTGTGCTCAGGTGTACAGATTGTGCCAGTGTGGAGCCTTCAGGTGTCCCTTTACTTTTTACCCCACCTCTCACCTTCCTTCTCTTTCTTAGTCGCTTCATCATTTCTCCCTCAGAGGATATGTGGTGTAGTCTTTTTCTTCTGCAAAAGCACTCCAAATGGCAATGACAACAGCCCGGCTTCCTTTGACCGCGTCAATGTTTGCTGCGTCTTGTCACAGAAACACTGTACATGCATACAGGTTCTTACGCACGTGCAATTAGTCTGCAGCCAGCACACTGGCAATGGTTCCGTGATGCTGTGGTCGCTTTTTGCACAAACGGCATGTTCAAGGATTGGCTGTGGATGAGGTTTCCACTTTCTCGTTAGTAGTAGCAGTCCAGAGACTATCATTGTTGCAATTTCGGCTTGAGGTCAATTCGATGGAAGATAAGCAAATGCCCTTTTGCCATCACACTTGAGTGTTCTCGCCCTCCTAACTGCTTCCTGTGATCCACTGTCTGTGTGGTTTGTGACAAAACAAGACAAACATTTAGCTAATTATTAAAATATCTGCTTCTACAGGTAGTTTCGATGACAACAACAAGTGGCATAATGGGCCTCTTTCAGGTGCTGACAACGTTGGAAGCTCTTCCTCGACGACATTTCTAAAGGCAAACTCTGCCATTGGACGGTCAGTCAGGCGGTCAGTCAGCAAGCGTTAGATTAAGCACACGCAAGAACGCCGAGTGATTCTACTCCGTCCAACATGGAGACACGTTTCTTGCCTCATATGCTAGGTAAAAACTAAAATGAGGCTGTGCGGAGCCAATGGATAATTGATTTAAGAATGCGCATTGCATTTAGCATAGAGACGTTAATAAATCCGGAAACACAGGGCTTGCTAATGCAGGGCAGTGGTGGTGGTGAGTGTTTGTAAAGCAGAAATATGGATTTGAAAATAAGTGATCCAAAGTAGAAGCAATGATGGATCATGGATAATTTCGAGTCAGAACGGGTGTGCTCGGGTTTTCCAATCTCAAAGTGAATTAGAACCCTTGCGACAGGTATGACAACTCTCCTACGTCTGGCGTGAGTGTTACTGCCCAGGTTGATTCGCCACGACACCAATTTTGTCGCGCTTTGAATTGTGCTTCCAAAATACCATCTTCCGTGTTGCATGCATTCAATGCGGCATCCGATCTTTTATCCGAGAAATGGAAGAAATGAGCACATGGGGGGTGCCAGCGGTAAAGGTGCAATCATCAATTGGCACCGCAGTGACCTAGCAGTCCTATACTGTTCACTTCACTGCCTCGGCATCACACTGTTATACCACCATTGTTTCATAGCCTAACTGCCACACTCTCCGACACGTTGCAGTGAATGATGACATCTGTATGTCAGCTGTCCGCACAATCGGATTGCGCGTCTTCGTTGACAAGACACTTCCCCCGTCCCCACGACCTGATGCATAATTGGTGCGTGTGTGTGCTGAGCGTCATCATCTCAGGAACATTTTGGCAGTTACCTACTGCTGCATGCCCTCTGGCTCCAGTGGCACGTGTTTGGACACAATCAAAAGTCTTGGGTTGGTTCAAGGAGACTGTTAGTTTGTCTCCATTAGTAAGTTTTAGCAACAAATTCAGTCGAAAGTGATTTGCAAAGAATCCTTCGATTAGGTATGTTCGATGTCAATGTGGATGAATAGTCCCATGGAGTAAAAACCGATATCCTTGGAGGCCTTGACAGCTTAACACATCACCATCGCAAGCTAACGATAAAACATAGCGTAGGTGTATCAGAGCGAACGCTCATACCAAATGCCTTTCGCATAGTACAATACAGAATAGCAACCCTAAAGCAACTTTGTCTGTTCTATTCATATTTGCCTAGCTTCCACAGCATGACACTGCGGCTCAGTTGCATGATTAGCCAAGTGGTGGGAGGATGTGCTGGCTCCATTTGTTTGTAAAACCATTGACGCTGAAGGATAAACAGACCTTCTGTGTGGCCTATGAATAATTCCTTAGTGAGTACACACGGCATGTCTCGCGGAAAGCCTTAACACAGAAAAGGCAGCAACATTAATAGAAGTATCATAATACATTGCTTTTGATTCAGATTAGCAGAAGCAAAATAAATTACACTTAGAGATACGTCTCTTCTTTATCGTAGCATCTTGATTGTGTCTGCATACAGATTTTCCTATGCGGGGATGCGCCTTAACATCTTTAAGAATTACTTGTGCCAATAGAGCACACCCTAAAGTTCATTTAGCTCTCAAATTAGTCATTGATTTTGAGCGGTCAATATCCAAACCATGGCTACTCTTTTCCACAGAGCCATCACAGAGGTTCGCACAAAAATTGTATCACATCAGCACTAATGGCGTAATAATGGCTGCAGTTTTAATGGGCAGTGACGTTTTCGAAGAGGAGATCGGCGCAATGATTAGCAGTAATATAAAAAAAATTATTAAATTAAACAAACTCTTTTTAGCTGTGACCCTTCTTGCGTCCATAGATCAATTTACCAATTACAGCGATTCTGTGGCATTATGCCCATTGCTAAGTGCTGCATACTACCGATAGCATATTAAGAAACTTGCAGCGCTTCTAACACAAATTGATGTAGGATTTCTTTAAATGCAAATAGTGCCGACCACCAGCCATTCGAAAAGCATTTATGGTCACCAATCCTTGTTGTAGCCATGCACAATTCAGTGTAGTAGGTGAAGGCATCTTTCCCTTTAGATAACTAATCATTCAATAAATACGATTTCATTGACTATAAGAGCGAAAGTATCACTATCATTGAGTTGAGCTTAGAATTTTGTGCTTTTCTCTATGTAAAATGCGAACACTCAGTTACAATCCTAGGGTGTTGTAATTTAAATTGTATTGTACACATTTCAATGCAACTATTTGCCGGTTCATAGTGGCTACTGAGCCAGTAAAATCCTATGCAATGCCGCTCTTATTCTACACAGCTTAAACTAACTGGTATTAGATCTTTAATGCACTATTCAGGCATCTAACCCCTCATTAGGTCTAGTTTCCAACTTTTCACTCTTCACGTTTTGAGATGACCGACATTTGCCTTTGCATGATGGCCAAAATAATGAAACGATTGTCTCATCAGGTTTATGAGCATGGATATCGTTAGTCCCGGTTAGCAGCCTCTGATGGGGCGTCAACGCAATACTTAGGAAATTGTGATAAAAGATTTGGTTGGCTGGATACAGGTGGAGAATGTATCAAACAGCCTCTCTAATGCTGCCACATTGAGTGTCGTCTTTGTTTTTGCTAAAAATGAAATCCTGTTTGTTAAATCATTCTTTCAATTGCCTTCATTCTAACTTTTGTGCGTTTAGGAAATCATTCATTTACTTATTCTCCCTGTAGCCCTAACACTCACCGTAGCCATGGAATTCATTTTCTTTCATCATCTATTACGAGAGACCAGAACGCAGTACGGACAGCTACTGCCGATTTAATTGCAGTATTATTTTTATTTTTGTTTCGGTGTGCTCTTCTGCACGCTTTCGACGAAGGAGAATCGGGTCATCGACCTAAATCTCCATATACCTCATACTCATACCTTCCGTTAATAAGAAAGGAAATATATAATGGACCACCTAGCTCGCCTCCATATGTAAACTCGACAGAAAGAAAGGCAAATTCTGACGTTACAATTATACTGCAACTTTGGTAAACCGTAGCTCTAGTGATTGCTATTCATGCTTTTGCTAAAAGCCAATTATTTAGGTGTTTTCAAGTTCACTGTCTATACAGTCAGTGGATATTTTACAGTGTGTAACAAATGATTCCTCTTCCTAGCATAGATGTTCTGCTTGATCAAAAGACGGCTGTAACTAGGAATCGGGTGACGAATCGCTTGCATGGTGACAGATTTACCATTTCAGAATCTTCGCACCATCGTAAGCCAGATATTTTCTTGTACGATTGTTAATGATTCTTTCGTTTTTTCTGGACTGTACTATAGCAAGCAAAATAAAATCATCAGCTGCTGAACAAGTGTTTTACAGCCATCCAGCCCAAAAATAAGGGTGAGACTAGGCATTGTTGTGATCCTAGACGTCTATGGCAAACTTATCAGTTTCGTCTGCGACAGAAATAAGTCCTTCTATGTCTACAATGGAACAGATCAATGCGTCCTCGGTGCTACAAAGCAAATATAGATGCATTGGACCGTTCCTCTTGCCAAATTGTACTTCGCTCCTTTCTTGCTGTTCCATTGGTTCATCGTTCTCCCTATAGTTCGAATAAAAATATATAAAAGTCTTGCGACCTACATGTCTATTCTGGTGGCACATTACCTCATAATCGTCATCTACTATCCACTAAAGCTACCTGGTGGGAGCAGTCTGATGACCTCTGATTACCCTTGTTGGTATCCCCAATCACATTTCCCAGCTCCGCCTATTATACAAAACACAAGCGCAAGCGCTGGTCTTGTTCATCGTCTTGTTAATGCCTTTAATTTTTCGACTCACCAAGTCGCAGAAAGTAAAATTGATAATAAGGCAAATGCAAACAGCATGGCTAAAATAAAAACTACATTTCTGCATGTTTTAATGAGGTGTTTGATTCGAAGATGTTTTAAGTGTGAGAAGACATGAAGTAACTCTGCCTCTCTGCGCATGCACAAATACAGTCACTCATGCTCATGAAAATATCACCCTTGTGGTGAAGAATTCTCACGCAATGGAATTCTTTATATCCACGAGAGGGGGAACACGGAAAAAAGACTTATTAAGTCTGTCGTCGTGCCTTTAGCAATTGATCAAACATGCGAAAGCACTTGCAGACACACATGGTGGTATAGCGCTGTAGCTAGCATCACAGCCCTTGGTTGTTTGCGTGCTACAGCTAAATCACCGAAAAACCAGGAAAGTGTCAATATCTCGCTCTTGCCAAAATCTCTGGTAAGGATGATGCTCGCAACGTCTGGTAATCCAGCGCAGAGTGTGGTCTCGATACCATCAGTTTAACCCATATGGAGGAAGTGTTAAAGTCAACTTTCAATCAGATGTGTGTTTCGGCCACGTGAAAGAGTTCGTGTCGTATTTTAATGTGTTCATTTTATGCGTGCTTGCTCCGAGCTTAATTACCAAAATAAAGGTGAAGCTCATTTTGCACAATTTTCTCATTTACGGCTTTGAAGGATACCAATGAGTGGGGTTTTGATTATCCTCAAAATATGCAGGTCATTTTTAAGAAATTTGATGGGTCTTTTGGAATGTTCGATCGGATAATGCAAGACTGAATTTCTTTAATTACTATTATTCCTGCTATAGCTTGGAGTCTAAAACTTGAGAGTTTTTTTAAGCTAAGTTGGGTAGTACAAAGTGGAAACAGTTTGACGTTAAATGGAATAAATTCCTTATATGATATCTAAATCACTCTCTGTATCATCTAGATCATAAAAGGATATAGGTAACTGGTGCTCAATAGTAATGTAAAATAAAATTATATAACAGTTATTGCTGTTATCATCGTTAAAATTAATTTTGCGACAGATCCATGTGGCGAAAAGTGATATAATTTCTGTTCTTCAATTTTGCTAGCTTGGTGTAAACAATGGTCATCAGTTTCAGTTGAGTGCAGCATTCAGCTTACCCTCATTTTATTGAATAAAAATGCCAATTGTGATTTTTACGGTAACACAATCAGCTAAGTACGTTCTCCGCTTTCGCTTACTTTACACCATTAACTCTTTTAACCTATTTCGCAAAAATTTCATTTACCATTTAGCAACCGAGAAAGTTTGGCATCACAAAGGAGAGCGCTCTCGACCTTGCTCAGCAGGTAAGCAAAGCGTCAAATCCATGAAAAAGCGACCTTATTGATGAAAAGACGCCAAGTCAGATGAGGCCTAAATAAATGTTTCGCCAAGAAGGGAATATTTCTATTGCCAACGGTTAGATAATTGCAACTATATTTTCTGCTCTCATGGAAGAAAGTCTTAAAATGTCAGCCTTACAAAGGTATTATCATCATTTTTTCTCTTGGTGACAGGAGTGAATATCATATCGAATTCAGATGTTGGATAACGGCTTGCGGTTGTTAACACAAAGAGGCTTATAGATGTTAGCCGTCCCTTAATATGTGCCTAAGGTTGAAAAGGGGTACATAAACACCACTTTTAGCGTTTGTTCGAGAAGCGATATTTGGAAAATTCAATAATTTTCTCCCCTTTTATACAAACACGAATAAAACATTACAACAAGAATCTCCTCCTCCAGCGATAAAAAGCCTCTGAATAGGGTTGAGGTCAACTCACCATTAATTAACCAAGCATAATGGTTTTACTCGCAGTAGTCCTATTATGCTTATTTTTTTGAAGTAGAGGATGACGTGTTTAAGACCGGTACATTTCAGCACAGGTCAATGTTTTCCTGCCACAAAACTTTAAGATGAGACCCACTAATAAAACGCACCTTTCTGCGCAGCAACCAATTTAGGCAGGCAGCACTGTTATTTTAGGTCTCAAACAACTATCCAAAGTGCAATGACTTACTCCATCACAATTGCCATCTTAGTGAATTTCAATTAGTGTTTCGTCAATCTGCAGTTGGATTTTATTCTACTAAGTCCACTCATTGTCATGGCATCTCCTGTTCCCTGATCGCTAAAGGAAACATTTTCGCAAAGTATTTGCATCTTAGAGACAGTTTAAATGTAGTCATGCAATAGTATTTTGTTAACGGCTGTAATTTTTATTTCAGAGCAGCCGTCTGTGCTCCTTTTGTCTAGTTTTATAGATGTGACCCTTCGAACCATAGCCGATTCTTGAAATAAACCATGGAGGCGAGACAAGTGCTCCAGTCAACTTCAACAGACTAAAAATGGGAATTCGTTAATGCTTTTCCCAACATCCATTGCTTTTACATTAAAATTAAATAACCTCATCAATATTTAAGACCGTTTCTAACCATCTTTACCATACAGTAGTTGTTAGGTCAATAATCTATTTTTATTCATCCTTTAAGATCGCCGCTGCTAAATGGCTAAAGTCAAGATTGTCTGGATTGTTTACGCAACTACAGCAATTCCACAACAGTTGGTTCCTTTTCATAGTTCAGCTAAATTTCTTTCCATGTATTAGACGTCAAAGGGCTTCAATTTTATCATTCACTCCGACAGCTGAACTTCTTATGGAGAATTTTTGAATTGTCAGTAGCAGAGTTTCTTTGCCATGAAAATCATCACCATTACTAAATTAAACCTAGTACTATGGTTGCTGGAGTGGGCAAATGTGAGGTCAGTTCATGGCTGCTTACATGCTTTTACCCCCAGCACCTATATTAACTGGCATTGCAAAATAAGCAACCTTTAAGGGAGGCGATATTGCAGCCAAATGTTCACGGACCTGATACCTCACCTTCATAAAAAATGGCAACTTTCTTTATAAATCCGTAATAATAACCTGTGTTATTATGGGCTATTATACGGCAGTAAACCTAATCAGCGTAAAACTTTTTAGCTGGAACATCACCTTCCTTAGAGTTAGATTTGTAATCAGTGGGCGTTCGTAAAGAACATCCATTCATTTAGGATGCATTAGCGTTTAAGAAATTTCGCCATCGCAAAATCCCTGCACACAAACAGGATAATGTAGACCCGAAAGCTCAACAAGCAATAGTTTCGTGCAATGTTTCGAAATTGTGAGTCGTATAGACAATAGCATCACTTTACTGGTCTGAAGGAGGCTATGGGTGATGATAAAACGTTGTCAGAACGATTAAAGTCTTTCATGGTTGGCAGTTTATAGAACTTACTCGCGTCACGTTCGTTCTTAACTAATTTTATTAGGGCTAGGACAAAGAGGGCATAAGAGCAAACTTGAAAAAGCAAGAACAATTTCCACCATTGCTAAAAGTCATGGTGAGAGGCGCAGTTTCAGTCTTAAGGTTAGAGTCCATAATATAATAATGAGTATGAGTGAAACATGAGAAAGTGTAGGAAGCGAAAGAGGATTTTGTTACGGCATTTGCATGTATGAGAGCGCATCAGGCACACTTTACGGCAAACGTGTCATGATTCGTATGAACTTAGTCCAAGCATTTCTTAAAGAAGCAAACTGCTGTAATCAACCACTTAATCGAAATGGCAATTAAATCCAGCTCCATGATAGTAGGAAATGCTTAACTACCACAACAAACAATCATCCGTAGCACGCCTGCACAACCTATTAAGTCTCCGCTACCCTTTAGAATTACCAGTCGTCTATTATCTTGATACCAAAAGTCTGACTTGTAAGAAGGAGTGGCACAAGCATTTGGTGAAAGATATTTTGGTCAGAATACGTAAGGTTTAACTAATTTTATCGTGGCAAGACTATTATCAGTATTTTGAGCAAGTGGATTAATAAGTTCCTGCTACTAAATTTACGCTGCGACGTATTTCCTGAGACCTGCCGATCAACCATCCATTTTTTGGCATTATTTGATTGCACATGCTGCAAAAGTAATTCAGCATAGCGTTCAGCATAAAATTATTAAAACATTGCCTTAACTTGACTGCTTTGTGTACATTCGCAAATTGTCACCCAAAATGCATCATCTAAACAAACTTCATGGATCTTTATTGATGCTTAAGTGGCGCTGCTAAATTAGCTTCTTAGTATCTTTGCTAGACTGGATTTTAAACAGTCCCATAGTAGTGCTATGGTTGCAGATTGGTCATAATAATTGCATGCACCGACCTCCAGCTCAAGAATGAATGCCATTCCTCACTGCTTTCGAAAAAATTCACTTCTAGATCCGCTTTTTGGAACATTACCAACCAATAATCTTGATCTGCTAAAGAGACTTTGTAACACCCCATTAATTCTCTTATCAAATATTTTCCAATTAAATTTTGATCCTGTTAAACAAAATTATGGCATTTTACACAAGAATAACGGCAGTCCTTAATGTGGCAGCCTCTTGAAAAATGGAAATTAAGTTGCCTTAGAAGTGATAAGTCTCTACAGACTCCTTGCAAACCACAAAAGATGCCAAGTGTTTGCAAAGAAAGGCCTGCACGTAAAGGTTTTATTTTGGAAAAATATAAAATACTTTACAGTTACTCCGTAAAGCGTGTCGTTTTTCCAATTTAGTACAATTCTTCAGTGGCAGCACAGAATTCCTATAAGCCAAGAAGAAAGCTACTGTGAGCATTTCTGCCACATAAACATTTGCAACAAACTAACGCATTATTAACGCACAGTTAGCAAACATGCCTCTTAGTAAATGTAGAAGGGCGAAAGTGTACCGACTTAGGCCTCTTAATTCAGCATTCTTGAATCAGTGGATATCCCGCAAAAATCTCTGTTCCTCTATTCGCAATAGCCACAAAGCCATCTCATAATAGCAAAAAAACGACTTAAGTATAAAGTCGGCGTACTTTTTGATCGTGTTGCTCCATGTTTAGGCAAACTGAGTGGTCAAGCAATTGTAACCCCATACACTGAATCCTCAAGCTAACCCATTTGTTTTAACTGCTCTCCTTGCCTTTCAGGCGAATAAACTGATATTCATGTCTTCAAAATGAAGGTAAAGCAAACAAGTGCATGCTGGAAAGCAAAACGATGCCTCGCAAGTAAGTAAGTGATCCTTCGAAACATTAAATAGGTTAACAATACCACATCAGTACCTACCATATATTAAATTTTCTTAATTTTGGCTTGGTAATTTAATAATTAGCTATTTTTGTTTTGCTCAAGAGCACTTAGCACTCTCCCATCCATTTGCACTGATGTTTACAATAATGTTAGGTAAGGAATCAAACGACTCCAATTAGACTCGCTAATGGGAAAATTGTCTTGCAAATTTGTTGGTGCTAGGAAATTATCCTTTTATCCGGTTTGTCTCTTCATTATCGTTTTTTCATGCTGTCGTAGAGCTACTTTAATCGACACTTCTTCACTGTTGCAGCGTAGCTGGCGATTGGGGACAATGAACTAACAACATTAGCATATATTTGTGCAACTTGTGTACAATCGCACGCAGTAGCTCTTCCTCAAAGCGGTGCGCAGCAACACCACTGAGAAAATGCGGCCTTAGAAGGCTTAGCCAACTGCTCCTCTGTCCTTATAGACAAAAAAGCTCCTCCATATAATGTCTTTATTACCATTAAATGTACACGTTCCTACCAAGTTCGGTGCCACTTATTGATTATAAATAGTCTTGTCACTAGAATGTATGGCTTCACTGATTGACATCAACAAATTTTATTCCTAATACATTTGCAATTTTAAGTGCCGTAAACAAAGTGGCCTACTAACGTCATCATTCAGCGATGGTAGATTAGCATCTATGGTGAAGGAAATCAGGAAAGCAGGTCCACCTCAACCCCTCGCTGCACGCGCCGAATTTGTGCTGCCAAAATAGTTAAGTAACTTGCTAGTTAAATTGTGAATTAGGGTTAGCATTCGAGTTGCCATCCTGTCCACCAAAAAACTTAACTGCGAATCCACTTGGTGAGCTCATTTTTGCTCAGTAAGATGCGCACATATGAGCACCTTTCAGCTGCTAAAGCCAAAAAAGCAATTCTGAGTTTCCTTGTTCTTGTTATTGCTTTAAATACTGATGTTTTTTGGATATTCAGATGGGAACAATGTTTGATCGAATGCCTGGTTTCAGCACTTTGAGGGACTAATCTTTGACCAGAGTCGTCACCAGTAATGGCATTAGAGGTTTGGAGTTTTTGGGAGCATCGCAGCAGTAGGATTTGCCGCCAAAGGAGGGCTTGTGCAGTAGATCTTTGGATTTTATCGCCGTCATGGTCTGCATAGGAATTTTGATATTACCTAAAAAATGAGCGTTCAGGCGCCAAAGTTTCCAACTGCTGACCTTCTAGTGGGCAAGAAGGATGCGACTCCTGGAGTTAATAAGTGGAACTTAGTATGGTTTTGTATGATAACCATGAATAAAATGGAAGTCGAATAAATGCACAACATTTTGAATTTTCTGTGCGCTTGATTAAAAAATTGGCACGTTTCATACTTACATAACCACATCTGCTTCTGTTTTGTATATTACTGATCTAGGTAGAGCCTTAGCTCTATTGTGCAGCCACGCATGCGCAAGAAGTGTAGATGACTTTTTGATAAATCTTGTCGCTCCTTGATATTTAATCACTAATTGGAAGATAATTTTGGTAAAGCCTGCCTGCAGCGATTTTGAAAATGCAATTAAGAAATTTTGTCGTGGCTTGACATTTGCCACAACCTACCCTAAATATCACATATCATCGAAGTGTAGTGTCAGTAGTCTCGTTTGGAGTAAAAATTAAAGAACGCCTATTATTTTTCCTTCTTAAAAACATTATTTTCAAAGGTTATTAAATGGAGCCCCACCAGGACTAAGTTAATGACAAAGCGTGTAAATTGAAGCGCCTAATGCAACCTATCTTGCATTTGGCTTAATACGACGTCGTTTGCGTGGTTATAGAGCATAAAATTGTCAATTTATCCCATGGATACTCCAAATTTTGTTATTTTTCAGAAATACTGACCTCTATTTTATTTAACGTGGACTGAAACAGGTTGTATTCCAAAAAATCATTTTAAGTAGCAGAGGAAATCTGTTGCAGGCTTCTACTATATCAACGATGGAGTCCCTTGCAGGTAAAAATTAGTTTGCATTTGGTCATCAGCTTCTAGATGTTCCCTTTGAGCTGCACCAATCCCCGAGAGTGTTGCATCGATTGTGCGTGAATGAGCACCGTGGAGAGTTGGCGCATAAAAATGCAAACGTCATCGCATGAGGCAGTAAATAACTTCACTCTTCCCTTTATCTTGAAAGCCACCTTTTTCGAATCCGGTAAAAAATTGTTCTCCCGCCAAATCCAACGTGAGGGGTTTTGATTAGTTATGCGAATCGCATCATAAACTAGGTCCATCGAGGTGATATTCAAGGTGGAATGCATCTGAATCGCAAACCAAACCATCCAAGCACTGTCGCTTAGCCACAAGATCCTGATCAATCGCTCACCTGAGCCATTTAGAATACAGTGTCTGCAGAATTGGACAATCGTCTTGAGGACTGGCATCAAATCATTGGAGCTTTTACTAGACTCCCCTAATTGCCTTATTTTCGATATTGAGTTCGCTCTTTGCATTACTTTGATCACAACATTTATTAGCAACTCATTTATCCATTTATCTATCTATTTATTTATGGAGCCCTGGCATATCTTCTCTAATTTAGAAAATTTTTTAGGCTTAAAGCACTTGATATCTGGAGAGGTGAGTTATGAGCAAAGAGACAATATCATTAATGAATTTAAGAGGAGGATCTATGAAAAAAGCCCCTTTTTTCATCCATGGACACAAAGTGTATTGCTTTGGTGTCGCACAATTTATGTCTCACCATTAACATTGACCACACAAGTACAGAACCCCTTTGACCATGCCATCCATAATTTCCCGTTGGTAAATTTAGCTAAGTAATCTTTAGTCATTCGGCAACATGGAAGTCATTAATAGCATGCTGCAGAAATAAATTTAACTCGCCTAGACTAAGCTAATTTTAAGGTTTTTCTGACACGCATAGCACATTGAGCAAACCTGCAGCATTTTGAATGCGGCTTGTAAGTACTTTGTGTCTGACTCCAGAATGCCTTATTAACCTCACATTTAAAATATCACTTGAAGCTTGCAAATGTACACCACCGGCTCTGTCCGAGCGCAATGCTTGTTGCACAATTGTGCACAAACAGAATTTCAGGACGGAATAAGTTTAGACTGCAAAATATTATCATGTTTATGATCACGGTTCTGTGCATAAGCCAACAAAAGCCTTAATATCAATAGATCATTGACTGCTATTTTCCATCAGTCGATTTGACGTTCTCATTATGTTCACTTTTTGCCTCCCGTGGCACTCGTTTCCGACGCCTTCGTCGAGGCCGTTTGAATGGTGTTCCGCCTTCCGGCTGATGACAGTGCTCTACTCTTCTCTCTTCCCTTCTCTTCCACACAGCCTCTTCTACTCCTGGCCGCACCAGGCCACATGAGGCAAGCAATTCGTCCTTCTCATCAAGGTCACGGTTTATTTTCTCCAGATCAGCTGACATCTTGTTGAACAGGTCTTGCAGACTGGCCTCCTTAAATGAATATGTCAACTCCCTATCGGCGTTCTGCTCTGGTTTATTTTGCTGCTCTTTAGTCTGTAAAAACTCCTGCCTGGTAGAAAAAACCGTGCCTAAAGCGCCAATTTCTTCCATCACTTCGCGAAGAATCGCAGCATGTATTCGAGAAGGAGGAGAATCTTCGGAAGATGTGGAAACGCATTTGACCTTTTCACGCACCTTTGACGTCTTGGTTACAGGCTTGGACTTGCTGCGCTTCCTGTGGCCACACGATTGAATGACCTCAGTATGAACTTACCTTGTCATTAGTTTGTTTCCCAGAAAGTATTAAATTCTAGTACTTAAGAATAAAAAGCAATACTCTTTATTGCGCAATCAGCTTAAAAACATTGAAAAAAGAGCTATTTGCACTACCCAGATGCCATAAATCCAATCGCATGAAATGAAATGGAGAATGCGAAAGCGCAGGGTGGTATGCTAAGTCCAGAACCAGGTATTAATACCCTTATCTGCTGCCTAATGCATAAATGTCTGCTAGACGATGATTGTCCGTTATTACTGCGATTAATAAAAATAACGGAAGACATTTGCCGATTCTTTAACACTGACACTCCTATGGTTCTTGTGCCCGCCATAAAGAGCGTTCCATGTCTTACTACAAGTAATGTCACAAATTTGTAAATAATGGCTACACTGCATGCTGATGAATAAATTAATTAAAAGAGTAGGACTTGCAGTTTCGAGTTTAAAATTGTGTGGAAGTTGAACCCCAAATAACCTGGCATCGCGACCGCACGAACACAGTGGTAATCGAACTCACCGATTTGATAATGAGTGAATATCGCCTAGACCTTTCATTTAAATTTAAAGAGAGATGTGGAAACGCGCATCTAAATTGACTGCATTAACATATACTAATTAGCGAAGTTGATGATTCCTGCTCTCGATTTAATGGTTAATGCCAAACAATCCAGTGCCAGCAATTTAGCTTTGCTGTGATGGTACACTTGTAATTTTGTGTCCTGATGTCACAACCATGCACCTTAGGAGTTTCTCTAATCACATTTTTGAAGCACACGAAGTCTTGCAACCTGGAACTGCTGAACCCATTGCATATATACCCACTGCACGAGCGATTTATGATGGTATGCATTGTGTTCATCAAGAAAGTCAAAGGTCTGATTTAAGGGAAGGTCTAAGGTCGGGACACCGGGTGCCTGAATAACAAGTGTCAGGACAAATTTTATGCGTCTTTTCAACTCCTACTCAACTGTCAAAATGTGCTCCCTCTTCCTTTTTGAACCACGTCACAAAAATGAAGGAAATTATACCTAACGGAACCCCAATCGGGTGCCACGCAAGTCATCAAATTGCACATCGAACCGATTTCTAGACAATTAGAGGCAAGTTGTAAAAAATGAATGGTGTTTTCCATGATGATTACTGGTGAAAGGTGATTGTCAAAACGGCTTCATGTTAAATATCTGCTAGCGCACCCACCCGCCTTCGCATGCATCATACACATGTGACAGGCTAAACGAAGTAACTCAGCCGGACACCACACTTTTCGTCATCAACTCACGTATGACTGCGTCAACTGCGTCGCTTTCAACCGAATACAGTGCTCAATACCCATCCACATGCAACCAGCAAATCATCCTGAAGGTAGAAGAGGCACTAAACTTCTTCCCCAAAACAAGCATACTACAGCGACCAAAAACTAAAAGGCGAGCCAATCACATCAACTTGAATTCATCGTGGGTATGATATTCTAGCACATTTCCCTTATCCAGGAAACCACGAGATTCCGGTACTGTCTCCGACGTGGCTGAAAATTGGGTCTGTGATGCAGAGCATTAATTATAGGAAACGCGATTAGAAATCAGACACACTTTAATAAGTGACAAACTAAATGGCACCATCCAAGCTGCGATTCACTTCAGCCCTAGTCTCCAATTGCAGCTTTAATGCCGAAATCCGACAAATCGCCTTATTAACTTGTCAAACGGTCGAACAATTTCAGCGTCGCGCGATGCTAATTAATTTGACACTTCTGACTTTCTCTAGCATAGTGGGCCAATTTGTCCGGATCCCATAAGAGCTAAGACCTTAGCATCAGGTTTGATTCTAAATTCTAAAATAGCATGTTTATTAAGGATTTATGCAAGCTCCTAATAAATAACACATACCTTAGCTGAAGCAATTACGCAGGAGGTGCAAAAGATGAATTTTATAGGGTGACATTAAACCCCCTCTGCATAAAAATTTGGTGCTCATGGACGTGATTAACACTGATAAATATTTATTAATTAAACCTAACCTTTTGTCCAGTTCCTTCAAAATTGCCGCAATCGCTTCCGCGTTTTGATGGTAAATGCATGGCGAATACATGCTTCCTGGTCTGGTGGTAAGCATCGATAAACTCACATCGCAATGGACGTTGACATGAACCCGTGAAGTTCAGAGGCACCAAAAGGACCTAAAATTTTATCCCACTAAGCGTTGCCTCAAAATCCACCTAAAAGGACTAAAATCTAAAAGATGAAAGGATAAAGCTCTACTAGCGAGAGATTACCAATTAAATAAAAAGGAAATTACAACTTCGTGGTGAAAAATGATTACATAGGAATTACAACTGCTTAATTACAAAATAAACAAAACTTTTGGTCATAGTTGCATGCATTACTCACGCGAATATTTCAAGAACCAAGCAAATTCTAAGTGGGATAGTTAATTCAAATTCCGCCTGTAGTGAAGGAAGGATAAGCAACAGCAATTGGAATGCTCAATGTACTACAACCACGTAGACAAAAGTATTTTATATTGTAGCCAATGCAAAAGGAAGCCCGTTGCGCTCCTTTTTAGGCCACTATGGCACCTTGATTAAATTTTTCAAATCATGGCTTCTTTATATAATGTTTGTTTCACCACCATCCTATGTCCGTAAATTCAGATCTAAGGGAATTTGGGTATTGCCAGTGTCTACGAGGCATCATTTCTTGCCTTCAAAGTACCGAAAGCAAGAGTGGTTCAACGTTTCTGTGGCCGATAATGCCAAGCTTCTGTAGAAATAGTGTATGCCGCTAAACCTGCATTTTTGAAATTTCGGGCCGATTTTCTTTAACAATCTGTTATCGGAATCGTGATGAATTCGAGTACTCCTTTAACTATCATGGTGAGCAGCAGAGTCTGATGCTGGTAAGATTCATCCTTACGTCCTGCATAAGATGCGTTCATTCCGCATAAACAGTTGCCTCTGCGTGAATCAAGAACAGCACGTTCATTTCAAAGCAACCGCTACGCATGAAAGCTACCTTTGGTAACAGTACTTAAGGTAATCGAATGGTAAATCATGCAAATCACATTTACTAACTTCATCAAAACAAGCCTGTATTACACACAACTCAAAGGACTGTTTAGGGATCAACAATCAAGTAGTTGTAAGGCCGTAATTGCGATAAATCTGTCCATCCTTTTTTAAAAGAAGAAAAGATTCATTACGTAATGACTTCAAATGGGATTTTTTTTACAGCTAAATCAAGCTGATGGCTGTGTGGACAGCAGTACTGATAGCTATGTTCGTGCTGGCTTTAGGTGCATATGGAGAATTGCGAATCATCATGCTCCACTATTGCATCTTTCCTTTGAACAACGATAAATCATGCCGGCGTTGCAGTCACGTAAACTTTCGACGAGTCCCTCCCTCAAATACCAGAGTTAATTGAACCTCGGCATCACTGTTGTGCCACACACACCGGCAGCATCAGTTGGTAATGGTTAGTTTCAGTGGCGTTTACCTCTTCTTCATTATTATTTTATTTAACGGTAAGAATTTTGCTTGCTGTTTTCCCTATTTAATTTACTCTAATTACGTCATTTACGACTGCAAAAATTTTACAAAGTATAGGCGCAGGAAGTGGTAGTAACATATGCAATTCTGTGATAGCTGGAAATCCTGTCATCTCCATAAAAGTAATCAGAAATGCTTGATTGCTGGCATAGTATAAAACAATACTCGACGTACGCATGTATTTAATAGAGACGATGGATGTTTTTATTTTCTCTCGGTTGATTAATTTGACTTAAGACTCCCTTATGAAGGCTGTTTGACTGCATCAGTACTTAAATTGGAAATTAGATTTGCGGTGAAGTTAACACAAGCAGTACAATTTGAATGAGAGTAAGCTTTACTTACTTTTCGTTCACAGTGCAAACCGCTGAAAAGAGGAGGAGGAGAAGAAGTTTTCCACTTAATTTAGGATAAATTTGCATTAGCATCCAAAGTCATCAATCAAAAAGGCTCCTTGCGCATTTAATTTTAACCATCGCACTTTCGAATCCGTCAGCACATGCTTTGCAAAAACGTAGAATTAACGCATTGTTTATAAAGATTGTATTTCCACCATAAGGTGTTCCGTACCTGCAAATTCGCTGCTACTTCTCCCCACTATGCTGATTAACGTTGACTGATTTCTAAAGCTGATTGTCCATGTTGGGTGTAAAAGTGCCGCAATGCCAAGAGCTTTAGTAATTTACTTTGGTATGGCTTGTCAAACATTTGAATTAGCGAGTTATTGCCTCAAAGCAGTGAAACTAATCGTCCATGAGTGTGTCCATGCAAAATATATGAGAGATTTCAAGCAAAGATATGGCATTAACCACCAATGGTGTTTGCTTACCGGCACGTCTGATTCGCTTTTACAACCGTATCCTTGTGTGTGGACTTGCCACAATCAATTGGGCTATGCCAAAATCGTCCACATTGATTCTGGTGTAACTTTTATGAAATTGTTATAATCACAAATCTATTTTGCACCTACTCGCATCTTAATTGAAGCGTAAAATTGGCCAGCCCTAATTTAAACAATTAATGGCAAATCAAATTTGTCGGTTTCGTGATGCTGAAAACTATTACTGAGTTGATCGCTCATCAAAGTTTTAAGGTTTTCAACCCACGTCTATGTGCCAGTATATCGTAGTTAGGCTACTTAAAGTTCCGCATATCGGATAAAATCCTCAGCCGCATACAACAGTATTAATAAATCTGTTTATTTATGGCGAAATTAGCACAGGACCGTATGATTTAACATGTAATGGGGCAGCTGTACGAAGCTTGACTTGTTCGTCCATGGCCTTAGGCTCGAAGCGGTAGCCCAAACTACTGAGTTAGTCACCCCATTTTAAATATAGCACTTGCAATTAACTAACTGACAAGAAGAAGGATGCGGCGATTCATGATTAGCCATTACTTCATCATAGTATGGGCAGAAACCGCACCAGAGTAACCAATGATTGCGAAGCCGTCCATACGACAATAACTGTTTTCAAAGTCGTCGTTGCATCTACAGGCAGATAGTGCCAAAGACATGCTAACTTTGTGGTGAGATTATTGGCTACTACTGTGCTGAAGATTGCAGTGATGGCACTGCTGCACAGGCCTTAGCGGCAAAATGCCGGCCACTGCCTATTATGCATAGCGCTTCTCTTCTATTAGAATAGCGGGGATCGGACACAGTGAGTTGACGAAGTATTAAAAGATTACACAAAAGAAGCATCTGAGTAGGGAACAGTAGCTCACAGTGGCGTGCCAAAGCATAATATCATGCTCCGAATTGAAGATTTTAACAGAAAAGCAACCAAGTAATGGATTTAATATCATCTGTTCCATCTTGATTCTAAGATAAAAGCATTTTTAACCAATCGGGTTTTAAGGGAAAGTAATCCAAATGAACTGATGACAATAGCCTTTGTGATAGAGGTCCTCCTTTTCCAAAAAAAAACAGAAAAAGAGATACACTGCGATGTTTGCTACCAAAAGATTTTAAATTTTTTGAGCTTTATTGGGGTAGCTGATTCCTTTTCAAACAAAACTATATGTAAAAAGGATTTTAGCCCTCACTCTAGTCCAGTCTTTTTAAAAGTGAAACTTTTGCCTCCTCAGCGATCTGGTTGTTGTAGGTTTATCATGAAATGCGCAGACTATCTCGTTAAAAGACACCTTTAATGTTGGATGCACAACTTCTGTCGTGGTTGCCTAGATTTGGATAGCATGTATAGAAGATCATGGTTCCTACATTGTATTAGAAGATTTAGCAAATGATAGTGACTTTAGACTGCCTCTTTTACAAGGGCTTGCATTATAGCAATATCAAAATGAAATCTCACATTCGTTAATATCCAGTAATAACCCAGCCGCCTTTAAGTTACATTTCTGGAATTTGAAGAAAAAGCTTAGAACATAGGATAAGAAGGTGGGCTACCAGATTCCTTTTCATAAAGTTTAAGTTCTTCTAATGCCAGCAATTAAATGTGGCCGTAAGAGGTGAAAAATGAGTCAATGAGTCAACAATAAGAGCTCATTGTTTTAACGGTGTGCAACCAAACACAAACACACTCAAGCCATAAAGAAAGCCTTACTTAATCGAGTTAAACCCACAAATTTACTCTACTATGCCTCATTTGTTGCTTATTACCAAACTTATGTGTGAAATGTCAAATTTAGATGCCATGCATTTAAATTGCTTTCGTGTTTTGTACACACGCACGAAGTAGGCAATGAGGTTTGCTTCACTTTGACGACTTCAAATAATGCGTTGCTAAACAAGCGTTTTACAGGCAGCTAGTGCATTTAACTAATTTCAAGTACTTCTAGCTATTTGATGTAGTTAGAAGAGAATTTTCTTGTGAAACGCTTTCGCGTGAATTCATTTATAAACCCCAACCATAGGAGCGGCTTTAAGGTCCCTCTCTTTTTGGAACAAGGCTACTTGATTAAGCACAAATATATACCACCAAAGCCAGAGGGTATAAAGCACTAAGTAGCAAGGAAAACATTCCTGGGGGGATAACATTCAGCGCACACACCATAGATGCATCAGCTTATGGGGACGCAGGAAGTGTATTGTCAACGAAGACATGCACTTGATTGCCTAGCAGCTTGGCTATGAAACATTCAAACGATAAATACTCATGGAGCCTAGGTAATGAGACGAACAATAATGGTTAGGGAATGTGGATAGTCAAAAATTCAAGACCCAAAATTCTACCGGTCATCATTCAATAATTGTCCAGGCTAATCGCTCCTGCGCAATAAACCTTTGCCTTTAGACTCCGTAACATTTCGCTCGTAGGTTTATCGAATTTAACCCATTCTAGCGTCTAATGAATGTCCTCCTTAAACATTCATGCAAAATTAGGCAACGCTTACGACTCTGTTTTGACAAAACCAGTCATAGTATTTAGTCCTTGCAGTGGAGAATAACATCATGGATTCATTAAAAAATTTCAAACTCAGTTTCCTTTCATTCCATTCTAAGTCGTTTGTTAAGCACATAAGAGTAAACGTTGTTGCTATTCTTTCATTTTTTGACTTTTGATAACCCAGTGCGTACTAAAACTGTAAAAGATAAGTACTTTAGCAGAAAATGCGAACTGAATATAACCTTTGTTTGTTTTGGAAGCTTGCCGCATAAAATTGGGTAATACTGCTTGGTACAGCTCTATTTGCTATTTCATTTCACGGGAATGCATTTCTGAGAACCAAAAATTGCAATCGCGTTATTACTGCAGCAAAAATCGTTGCGTATGGGTTTAACACCTACAATGGGGGTAATGAACTTGCGAAACCTGTCAGTAAATATCTTTACTGTTGGTGTTATGCATCAAAAAAGCACTTTAGGCAATCTATTGTTAATGATTAGCTGGAATGAAAGCTCCTTTTTACTTACTCGGCCTCTTGCTGCTGCTTGAAGCAGAAGGAATGTTAAGGTGACAGTGGTGGTGCACATAGCAAAGCGTGGTGCAGCTTCATCTCATAGCTGATTTTCTCGAGAAAACGGCTTTGCGTTCGAGCGCTATGCCAATAGTTAAGCCGATTTCGCATTGGTTACGTAACTGAGGAATCTGATGTACCTCCTTTTTTCCTACGAGCCATAAGGATTAGCCTTATTCCTGAAAATCTCCTTCTCATTATAGCGGAAATATGCTAGTCATTGGCTTTAGCTGGGGATTGGCTCCCACTACTACCCTTTGATTCCTGGATTCGTCAGTTTCATAGTGCAAGGCTTTTGCCACGATCATGTTTTATTAGATTTTTAACTCTATGTGGTACTGCCTAGGCTAAAGCTTAGAATTACTTCAACAGTTGACAGCTTTAAAGATTGACTTCCAGGTCCCCTTTAGTGTTGTAAGTTGCCACGATGGCAATCATCAATAGGCTCAACATTCTCACGGCTATGGTCTCAAAGAGAAAAAATTTGACACTGTATTTCAGGTCGAGGCTTCTTGACTTGTTTGCTGCTAATCATTTAGTGTTTCACTCCCAGTTAAAATTAAACGTGACTTGTCCGTGTCTGAAGCTTTATTCTGCAAGTTGAAAATAAATAATTAAGCATTCTTGTAGTTAACTTCAAAACTCATATTCTAGATTGAAGTAAAGATATTTGAATTAGAAAATTTTTTGAGCACCTACAGAAAGCTATGAGAAATCTTGCATACTCACTATTTTTAGACCTGTTTTTGTAAATTGGTGAGAGGATTCTATAAAAATTAAATAAAAAAAGGCGGAAGACGCTCAACACAAACTACCACTGTTTAGTGAAGACTCACTCTTTAATAGACAAAAAATAGCGATTTAAACTTAAAACAGAGTAGAGAAATTTAAGGCTGATCTTATATGATAAGTTCCTACTAAACAGCGCACCCGAGGATGCTACCAGTAATTATGTGTCAAATTATTTGCTTAAGCAGTGCTGTTCAGCGGAAACAAGCTTAATGAGAAGATGGTGGGGAGTGATTGGTGGAGAAATTGGTAACATAACTTAAACCCAATTTCCAAGATTTGATCTCGTCTTGCTTCTCGAAGTAAAAACTGTGCAATGGATGGCTGTGGTTGCAAAGAGATTGAGAGGGTAGTGGCATTGATCTAAAGTGTTTTGACAATGAAGCGAGACCTACTTATTTCTGGAGAACTGGATGGTGGTGACAACGAAAGCTTGAGAAGCACGATGAATAGTGAAATATGAAGGAATGCGCATGTAGATACATGTCGTTAAATTGTGTGATCCAATTTTTTCCGACTCTCTTAGTAGCACGTTTGCCAGGTGGCTTCAAGGAAGCAGGTGCCATTAGCCGACACTCGCGTATCATTGTTCATGCGAAAGAGGAGGTAGAGAATGAGGATGTTTACAAATACTAATGTGCCGTGAAGTGCTCTGCATTATCAAGAGGGTCTCCCATTAATTTATTTTACGAGTGCGGCACTCTAAACCGACTGCCTTATAGTCATTTAAAGAGTTCTCCGTTGAATTGGTTGATGCATTAGAGTGATCAATGCTGCTTGAGCAAGAACCAAGATTAGAGCTTTAGTGTTGAAGAGATTAATAGTCGATTCTTTATGTTTTTTGTCAAGAGATGGCCAAGGAATTGGTCAATTTCATCACCAATAACCATTTGGTCTCAGTTTCCCTTTCTTCGCCGCCTGTTCATATTAGAATATCAAACGCTTGGCCCACAATTAGATAAATCGCACTAAGTCACATCTTTTTCTAAAACGGTGGCGTCAATGGTGTCACAACAATTAAATGTTGCTTATAGTGGACCCGTAAACTAGTTAGTAGATACTGGTTTTGACAAGTGCTAGTGAACTTATTTGCATTCCGCATGCGGTTGCCATAAAGAGCAAAACTCATTTCTCGTAAAACGGTCGAGTGAATTGTTGACGCTGCAGTGGCTACTTTCGTTAAGGTGGTCTTGGCACGATACACTCACGTAATTGCAAATCAACGCTCAATTCCAATCAACCTACTGAAATGTTTTGAGTATTAAACTTGAACAAGGTATGCGTTAATGCGTCATCAATCTAATGTAGAGCGTGCATTTATGTGCATGCACTTTAAGCCTATGGCATTGCTATCTACTTTGTTAGTAAGGTGCTGGTGTTTGGCCAAATATCACAGCACCGTTGTGGTATGACAGTAGGCTGCACGTTTAAAATATGCTATTTGTGAAGCAGCTTTGACTGCTTTTCCACAAACTGGATATAGGAATTGTCATTTTCAAAAAATGTTATGGGCTCCTCTAAAGTCGGAAGAAAGGTAGCACTCAGGCGTAGTATATCAATTTTGTGTATAGCCTAGCTCGGAGCAACCGGATACGGCTAATTAGCAAAATATAATCGCAAAAATAAAAAGCGACCCTTCTATCACTTTAAGCTCAGACACTAACGATTTGCCTGATCGACCTCTTACCCAGTGTTAATGCAAATAAGAGATAGTTGACGATCCTGCTAAAGCTTCTCTTACGTCCTGCAGGGTAACTGCATTGGCGGGAGAGGGAAGTGTACTGGCCATCACGCGAATCCTTAGCTTGTCGTATAAACCCAAATCAAAAAGAAGTCATAAAACGAAGAAAGGAATCTGACATTACATAGTGCGAGTAGGGTTTTTCTTCCACTGCTCTTTGCCACAGATCCCTCACTTAGGAGCCGCCCCTCTATCAGGGCTCTATCTAGCCCAAAGAAGAACGAGGTCAACGCATGCTCAATTTTTATTCATAGCCTGCTGCCAACTTTCGCAACAATTTGCGGCTAGTGCTATCTCTGTTCTTAATAGTGCTCCCACATCGTAATATTTCCAAACAATTGACATAATTTTTAACCTTTTTTCTTTAGGGATCGCTGCAATTTCTCCCATCCGCAGCACATGCACCCAACATGATTGTTCAGCCAGTAACAGTTACTAGAATAAATTTTCCAGAATTTAGCACCTCAAGACTTCCTGGAGGACGAAAGAAGACACAACATTGAGGCAGAATATATCATGCTCGGCGTGCTAAAAGCTTAGAAGCTGCTGACATGACCTAGGAGTCAGCCCACTCGGCCGAGGTGCATTGACAGAGAACCGGAATGGCTAGCAATTAGCTCACGACTAGTATCACCTCTTGTTTCTACACGAATTCACTCGCCTAAACTCTTGGTCGATTGCTAGTAGACCATTGCGAAAACGCTAGTAATTTACATCACCCGACCTGGGTAAATGAATGTGATATCACTACATTTAGCAACGAATTCGTGAGAGCTGATTTCGACGCAACGCCCGTTTCTCTTTAGAGACGCCAACGTCAGTTTTTTTGGAAAACTATCAAGATTTGCAATCTTTCTTGTGTGCAAAAAGAGGCACACGACGCACAAAAAACTCTAAATGGATGTAATTCAAGCGATTAGTATTGCCTCAGTTTATAAAACAAAGGCCAATGCAGCGATGCGTTGCGAAGTTCCATTAGTCATTTGAGGTACTCTGTTCTCCCTCGGAAGAAGTAGCGAAGACATCACAAACCCTCAGGCGTGGTCTGCGTCTGGGCGGGGTGGAAAGAATCCTAGAACACGCATCACGAAAATCGGTGAAGGCAAGGTAGGTAGCTGCCGTCAGAAGATCAGATACTGAAGGTTTATCCGTTCGGAAAAACTCCCGTTCCCAGCTAGCAGCGTCGTACATCCGATAGCTTTTGCTTTCTTCATCGTCGTCATCTCTATGATATGTACACCAATGCAGCACCTTCCTAAATGTGCTTGAGTTCACTCTTTCCAAAAGAATTGGTTCCTTTGTACCTACTGCCCCATTTTCACAACCTAGATTAATGGAAATGAGGGACATCGAACAATTTCGTGGAAAAGTATACCGATTTAAAAGGAATAGCTAGAATCGCTACTTCGATAAAATGGATTAAGATTTTGTGACAGTTGTGCGGGGTAATGGAATTCAAAATCGTGTCGCGGTTCAGTGACAAGAAAAGTGCTCTTGATAATACGATAAGGCAACCTATTAAAAACCACAAAATAAGCGAATAAGAGCATCTTGTAGAGCAAGCGATGACAGAAAAAACGAAGAATGTATCTCAAAAATTCCTCGCAGTGTTTTGATCACCAATCTGTTTTGGGATCTGTATCAAAAATAACGGTGTTTGATGACGTCTCATCATAACACTAATGACAACTCGATAGAACGGAAATAATGTCGGTCAGGGCAGCTTATAATTTTGGCTGAAATACTCAAGTACAATTAAGAAGGAGCCAAGTCACTGTACACGGCCTTAAAGTTTCATATCAAAGAAGACTAGAAGCTATCAGAATGCATTATATTTCTGTTTTTAATGTATTTTTTCACATATGCTTACTTCTAGTAGTAAATTAGCATCATTATGGGAACACGAAGCCGTAGTTATACCATTTGGCCTAATCTGAGAGAACAAAATCGTACTACCTCCGGTGATAAAATAGGTCTTTTAACGAAATAGAGAAGATTAAACAAGAAAAATGAATGTGGATAAACCTACGATCCAGTGATTGGCGCACAACTTCAGATTGCCGAATAACCTTTAGGTCGACTTCGAAGACAACGCCGTCAGACGTCACCACTTTGATGTACATCTTGTGATGCCAACCTGCAAGGCATAAGGCAGCAATAGCCTGCTGGATTAAATACCGATAAAGTTAAGTTGACTTTTACGAACTGCATTTAATTTTGAATGAATAAAAGTCATAGCGCTAAGATCCCTCTTCGACAAACACCACTCACGACTTAAGAAGTCTATCCTTCGCTTTTATGATAAAGTAGTGGATCTGACCAAGCAGTCTATACCAATTGACTTGTCACTGGAAATTGAATATGGTCTACTCGTTGTACAGTTGTCTTGAAAACTGTGGAAATATTTGATGTTGGCACCCTAGGGGTCAATTCGAAAAGCAGTAGCAATTATGACTAAGTTATTTAAGGGAAGATGTGTATTTACGACTCGGCTAAACTAATGTAAGGCATAGCTGATAAAGGTTTCTGTGCGGATCCAGTGCGGATTACCGAGAGATGGTGGCAGCATCGCCGTAAAAATGGCATTAACCATTCGAGCTGAATTGAATGCAAAGCTAATGTTCTAACCGGAACGATGATATAGAAGGCGAATGTAACGAAACGCACAAGATGGCGGTCCAATCAAATCGAGATAGTCATTATCTATAATACGACAATTTCAGAGTCAGATATCAAATCTGCATAGAATTAAAATGCTTTCTGTGCTCACATTAACCAAATCGCAATTACTGGTGATTAATTATTTTTAAATACACAGCCATACTAGTCAAATGAGTTCTTTATGCTAATTGGCCAACTCATTCAGCTTAGTTGTCACGACACCTTTTGAATGTCATAATGATGTAATTTAGAGAGAAGAAGAATAATCTAAAGCTTGTTGAAATCAGCATAATTGACCATGTGATCAACTTGCTCAGTGCTGAACCAACAGGCAAATATTCATCTTCAAGGCGTGTTTATACTTTGTAAGCCTAATTGCAAGAGAAGCCAAATTATTAAATAAGAAGCGGTTTCATACTACTTTTATATTGCCGAATATTGGTTTTTACATAAATTATTTGTCTAAATTAGTTACCTGGTTAAAAATGTAATAGACTCAACTGGTGCAACCTCAGCTAGTGATTCTTTTGTCCAGTGGTCAAATAAGACTTCACATATTCAACACATTTATGTTCGCAATTGTTTTGGATTAGATGGGATAATTCAACAATATTTAGCTTCCGCCTTTGCAACCGATGCCAACAATGCTGCTTTCTTGAACAAGGCATCCACAACAACTGATAAGTTTGGCCATTTCAAATTACTAGACACTGCCTACGTCCGTCTTAGAATCGCAATGGATGAATGAAAACTTATGGATTGCGGACCTCCCAAAACCAGTCAAGTTAAGATCTCGAGACAAGCACTTTGATTCGTCGCCACCTGATTTACTTCTGTCATAGGTATATATATCACTTTAAATTTTGTGCTTTAAATTTATGCGCATAAATAATCTCTTTTGTAGATTTGTACTTTTACCAGTTAGCAACATTTGTAACAGCTTTTAACTCATACTTTTTGTGTAAATCCAAGTAATGCTACGCTTTAAAAATTATAACAGGCTGGCTTTGTTCCGTAAATGGAGGGGATCTGAGCCTAAGAGGCTACTACCACAGCAATGTCAATCCCTTGGAAGCGGCCGACTGAACACGACGAATGGGTAGTACCGGTAAAATGGTTGCTGATATAACATAGGCTCTGCACCAGCCTCGCAACTCTTTTGCCCTCTCACGTCCCAGTAGCATGGCGCTCCCCGGAGAGTGCTTTAATCCCAGAGGTTCACGTATAGAGCCCCAGGGGATTATTACCACCGTGAAAGTCACTCTAATAACCCTAAGCCCGGGTTCAAAAAAACATGCATATATGAATACCCTTTGCCATTCCATATGCCTCCTTCTCATTTCATTCCTTTTACAACTCTTTGTGATTAAAAATATTGAGAAAAAAAACCTTCTTTAAAAAGTAGCGAATTTCTTTCATTTTAAAGCGACTGCTATAGACAGATTTGTGGGTTATTGCCTAAATGTGGACATTTTTATTATACTGAATCGTTTTTCTTTCATGATTCACACATACATTGATTAATAGGTGCTAATACCATCGATGTATGTGGTATTTTGCCTTAGTTATTTGCCATCCTCGCCCCTGTACCAAATTGCACATGGTCGTGTGTCTGATTCCAATGGGATAATCCAGTTTATGGAATCATCTCGAGTTTGGCCACACACTTTCCAGTATAGCATTAAGCGGTGCCAAATTACGCCCTATAGAGCCGTCGGTAATGGCATGACTGCCATTTTGAGGCAGCGACTGTTTTGATCGCTTATTCAACAGGATGCCACCAAGCTTCTTCCAGTTCCCTAAAATTAAAGACGGGGCGACAATTTTATCATGCTATCAGGAGAATCTATTTCAATGACGACATGGCATTTTTTTTCCAAAGGTGAATTTTTATTGAGGAAACGTTAGGACTCTAAAAAGTTGATGATTCGTTCGAAAGTCAAGTAAGCGTTAGATGTTGCAACAGCTGAATTAATTTGCAGATAAGCTATTTCACAAAGTGACCTCAAAGTAGTTGTGAAACACAACTTCGTCTCGTGGATCGACTTGCAAACTCTGGTGATTTCACTGCTTCAGATTGGATGAATTTATGCCAGCATGCTATAAATTCGCTAAAATTAGAAGCTAATACTGAGGCTTGTGGAATCAGGTGGGTGGGTGAGAGTGGCATGCGAGTGTATTCGTCTTTTGATTGTTCAGCTGTGGAAGACGGGGCATCGCAATAAATCAGTAAATACACGCGTCTACTTACACGGGGACCTGGGGAGGAGATCCTAGATAATCGGACTCATGATGTGGCACTTTAGAGTCTGGCCTTGCAAGTGGCATGGCATAACTATGGCATCGTTCAAAAGCAAAAGTGGTCATACTGGAACGGGATCAGCACATCTTAAAACAACTAAACTTTTCTTACAGTAGCACATCTAGTGCAACTTATTTTGAGGAAGTGATGAGAATAGCTGATTTAGTGGTCTACTTTGCAGTAGCGCATTAATATGCTAAGAGTAATACTTGCAGTGTAACCAGCACTTATAACGTCTGCGATCTACCAAGACAGTCACAAATGCAGAAAGTGAACTTTAAGTGGTAGCATTAACGACGTGATACCAACGCCATCTTTTTTGTACCTGCTAATACTTGCACCGCATTTGCTACTCATTCGCACACCCTTTGATTAGGCGCAGGTAGCCTGCTGTTATAAGAACCTTTTTTCACTTTACCCTCTTTGTGTTGACAAAGAAAATGTAATTGCCTTTCCCAAAAGATACATGAGGAAACTCTGACTCAAGGAGCAAAATGTAGTGGTTATTTACAAATGAGAAACATTTGAATGTTCATGAACGTTTCTTTCTCATCGCAGTAATCAACTGGAATAAGTTCCAAGTTGTACGAAATCGGACCATGATGAATGCCAAATCAGGGGAGCATCACTTTCGGAACTCACTGAGATGGGAACGACATCCCATTTTCATATAAATGAACAACTCGGTTGACCACTGCAGTGGGAAACAAACGCACATAAAAATCTCGGTGGTAGCTCATAAACAGCAAAGGAAATCCTCGGTAGTCCCTCACGAGCCCGCAAAACATTGTATGAAATTGAGCCAGTTAGCATATGACAGAACTGTTTCATGGCCTTTCTCACTCAACTGCACTACACTAGTGAGCAGGACAGATACACTTGCCTAACGCACTGAAAATCACCGATTTTTTATTAAGCCTCTTCCTAGACACCTGTCAAAAGCCCTCCTATTTCCCATACTAGCATCCATTTATTACCCAGCTCGTTCAATGTTAATGTGCGTAATTGAATGACTAGGAGAAAAACGCTGGTCCTTGGGCAGCTCTGGAGATAGGGAGTGTGAGCTGTGTCACCTCTGCAAAGTATGCCAGTTTGTGGGGAGCATCAAAGCTTAATAAGGCTAATGAGCATCTTTCCATCAACTTCGTCATAAGCGACAATTGCAAGCACAAATCTCTGCTTTTTTTAGAGATGGGGAATTCGCAAAGCGCTAGCTAGGCTGTAGCGCATTTACGGAGTAAATAGTAACATTTCGGCATCTTTCTTTATGCCCTCTAGAAGTAGGAGGAAAACGGAAAGGGGGATACGAAATCAGATTCAGGGAAAATCAACCACGTTACCGCAAACATATTAAAGGCATGCACAAGGCCAACTTTATCTGCCTTTTCACTAGTAATTAAATCTCTGGGGTGGGACAACAATATCTGCGTCACACCCAAAGAGGGGACTAATAGGCTGTCATTTTTTTCCCTCTAAGACCCTACTTATGGTCCGATCAAGTAATAAACGACAATTATGCGATCTTACAGTTTTTAACTCAGGTATGCAGTCACTTTTAATCTAGTTGGCAGCTATCAGAAGAGAGATTTACTTAAAACTTGCAATGATCAAAAACGATCTGCTTGGCTACTTAGAATGCATTCCATGATCGGACCACCCAATGCAATAATTGCAGACATGTAATGCTTCCATTTAGCAAAGTTACTTGTTGCTCATACATATCACTGCACCTTTAATTATTTATAATTTTAATAAGAATCCACTTTTAATTACGGTAACGGAAAGAGCTAAGATATCGACGCTTAGGCAGTCACATTACCTCCAATTTTCGGTGGTAGATTGGAGGGTAAAATGGCTGGCCCTTCAAGGGAGCAAGACATCTCACATTGATTACGTGGCGTTAATAAGAAGCCGAAACACTGGCAATTAAGCTGAGTTGGCTAATGATTTTAAGATGTAGCGAAAAGTTAAACTAAAATAAAAGCGTATTTGATAATCTTTGGATCAGTAGTTGAGACGTAACGCTTATAATTAACGGCATTTCTGCCGATGAGGAACTTTTTAGAATTCTACTTGATACTGCTAAAATATTAAGGAAAAACAACTGCAATCCTTTGTAAAGCGCTGTAATTACGACCAGCGAAACAAACAAAAATTTAGTGAAACGGTAATAGCTACATTAAATGACAGAAAAGGAAAAAAGGCTAAGTCAATTAGTGCGGCAAAACAAGTCAGACAAACGAATCAAACACTTATCGCTTGACAGCAGCGCTGACTCTGGCCGACTCTTGCAATCAATTTTATAGCATTGCGAGATTATTTTGGCTCGGTGCTTAGGTGGTACCTGATAAAAGTCGCCATGCATACACCGAAGTTACATAATTTTGTCTGTAATCGAAATAGTCAAAGGCACTAGCTCACTTAGTAAACGTATCCTTCAGAGTGTTGTCGAGCTAAATAAAGAGAGGCAAGGCCTCAGAACCGTTGACATCAGCTCTGCTAAATTCAAACGAAAGTAAACTTGTGTTCCGCTGCCTTGATTGCAAAGACCTTAGCTACTGTGGTTGTTATACAGATTTTGCAGCTAGACTAGTTCTTTTTATTCAAACCCATTGAATGGCAACGTATACGACAGTGACTACGGTGCCTGTAAATGACAAGAGGCGATGAGCAGAGATGGGCTGCTAAATGGCAAGCTGTCTTCGAAATTTGACTCCTGGTTAGCATCTTAGGTGATGATTTGTGCAAGAGCTTACATTTATCGTCGAACTGTTACAGTTTTAGTGAATACTCCATGCTAGCTAATCTATCGACCCCACCATGCATCTGTTTCTTTTCTCCTCATTAACCGAAGGTATGATTAGATACAAATGAATGTGCATCAATTTTAGACTTCTCAAGCCTGCAGTTTGACATTGTCATGATTTAACGAAGAGCGGCATTCTCGATACTAATCTGCTTTACTCACGATGTAGGCGCTTTACAGTGCTCCTGCTTACAAAATCGCATTTAGGATATATTTGAGGAAGACGTGGTCCTCTGACTGTCTTAGTAAAGTTTTCTTCATTTAGAAACTTCTGTAGTAGAGGACTCTCCACCGCATGTTTGAATCAGGATGATGTAGGAATGATGAGAAAAATAGTTAGCCGCTTGTCGTTGCCATCACTGCAGTGCCTAGCCGCTCCTTAGATGATGATTTTGCCATAAACCGGTGATTTTAGCTCAAGATTCTTGCCATTTATCAATCTACTAACCAGTTAGCCAATGTGTAACGGCTCTGAAATGAAATTTTATCGATTAATTGGTTAATTGATCAATTGACGCAGATAAATCAGCAGCAGTGCGGATGTTGAAAGCTCATGCTTTCATTTTTGGTGCTGCAAAATAAACTATTGAAAATTAATCAAAATTACGCACAAATGTATATTTTTTTGCGTTAAAAATTTTAAGGGCGGTTCATTTGAGCGCGAACAAACTTACCTCGGCGTAATAAGATCTTTCCACATCTACAAAATTTGCTTTTTTCTTTAAAAAAATCAAATTTGAGATCAATGACTGTCTGCAGCTTATGCCTTAATTTTTCTTCTGTCTTTTCTCATAATTCGTTTTCAAGCCCTTTGATATACGTCGAATGCTTCTCCAAACATCCCACACCCTTTCTCTCATTTTACACCTTTCATTAGTACTTCTCCATAATATTTAGGATAAAGGGACGTTTCACGCTCTGAATTATAATTAGTCGACTGAAATCGGCAATCCCACAGCACTGCAATAAGGAACCAGTCTATTGCCTACCAGCTGCCATTCTTTGATTCAAAGTAAATAATGCCAAAATGCTGTTGCGTGCTTTTAAAAACCATCAGAGTACTTTACTTAGCTATCCTCTCCGTACTCGCTTTGTACATACGCCAACGCCGTGAATGAACTCCTTGTCATGTGGGTACAAAAGCATGTTGAAGGCGCTATTAACTGTAGAATGTCTACTTTAAGAAAGGGATGAAGGAAGATCTAGGTGAGAGAAGAGACGAGTAGCCCATATAACGGAGGCGAAGTTGGTGTGAGGGCAAGAAGGGGATCGAAAAGGTCATCGTTGATAACTATTCGCATTGCTGAGGTTTCACGTTTATTATAATCCCATCACTCGACTTCTGCCAATTAATTACTTATTTATATACACATTTAGCAAGTTGCCAAATGATTGACGAAATAATTGTTTTAGCAGGTGAAGTAGGAAGTTATTTTGGCAGCATACATGGCAAAGCCTAACTTCATTCTTCGGAATAATAGGTGAAACAATGCGGAAATGATGCTGCAAAGTGAAGGAGGGCAAAATGCAAGCGTAAATAAGGTAGAGAAGAAGACCTATACCAAAGCTCAGCAATTGACAGTAGCTGATATCTTTAAAGCCGTAGAATAAAGAACTGAAGCCGTGATGAGGAGAAGAGATAAAACATAATTAAGAGGCCGTTGATGAACCAGATGGAAATAATAAAGACAAATCAGAGAAGGGTCGTGAAATTATCTGAGAGTAATAGGCAGGACTTGTGGCTGCATCAGAAGCATTGCCGATTTATCAGAAGCAAAACTAAGAATAGAACTATTGTATTTATACGAAATATTAGAGAAAAATCGTACTATCAACATAGCAGCAAAATTAAATGCTATCATCTGCAGTTAAAATGAACGCGATTTTTTTCATCTACACACAGACTGGTCAATATTTGAAGAAATCAAAAATATTTGAGCCTGAAAACGTGTAAGCTGGTGATGCAGCAATCGTACCATGTGAGTCCTTACCTCGAATTTCGACCTCTAGCACGTTGCTAGACTTAAGACTGAATTTTAGTTATTTCAGGCGCTGAGCGTGCAGATTCACTTATCAGATGGCACTTCGTGGGAACTAATTTTCCATACTTTAGTCGGTAAAGGAATTGCGGATGTCAATGACTGATAAAAATGCAAAATTTTGTACGTAGTTCGATGGATGGGTGAAGAATCTCGACTCTTGCAAAGGTGGCAAACCGGTTTGGAAGCATTCTATCCTTCTTTTTACCGAGTAATGACATAATGCAAAAAGTTATCTCAGCGTAGATGTGAGAGGGAATGCCACAATGATAAAAGCTATACCTTATTTCTGTTCCGCAGTTCCAGTTAAGCTTTATATATTTTGAAATTGGATTTTTCTAAGCTAAATCTCATCTTTATGCTGCAAAAAAATCTGTTGTATCGGCTTAAAAGCTGAGAACTTCCGCGTGCGCACATAATTTCTTCTCTTATAAAAACACGGTTACTTGTAATATTTCAGATACAAAGGAAACGGCAAATGCCACCCTTTGCGATACAGTCGTTGATGAGCTGAAGGAGCCCGCACTCTTTCATAATGAGGCTTGACACCCTATCAACAATGTATGACTGATTGAGCTCTCCTTTTCTGAGGCGGAGGACTGCTGCCGCATGACAACGAGTATGTGCGCGAAGGCAAATACTCAATAGGCTACAGTCTCAGTGGAACTTCTGGTAGGAGCTGGAGTTTGTGTACACCCTTCAATTACCAACGTTGCTTATTGCAGCTAAGTCCAGTACCAATTCCTGTTCCTAAACGTGCGTTTCCCATCTGTTTGCTAGAATTGATAAATTGGAAGTGCTATAGGTATGTTCAGTAGATTTAGGACAGCGTCACATTAACAGAACTTTTCATGTTGAATAAACGCATTTATTTTACCAACAGGTTTTTAATGACTGAATTCGAAGGCACACCTACGCTGATATGAATTTATTGAAAATAGAATAGGAGAAGTCATGTTCTGCGACTCCATCTCCTTTCTGTAGCGTACTCTATGGTTCAGTCATTTGGACGCCTTTTTGTATGGATGTTGCTTGCGTTGATGAAACACGTAGGTTCATAGTATTTTTCTTGCTTCTCAATGACTTATTTTACTTTTGTGGATAGGTAACTTGGTGAATTATTTCACTTTCTTCCCCTCGCACTCGTTGGATTTAAGTAGCATTGTTAGTTGGCACCTGGTTTTTCCTGGTCTTTCATAATCTTTTACTTATTTTGGAAAGTATGCAATATTAGGGTTAATAATAGTGCATTACGTAGCACCATAATGAATTCGGAAGGCTGAATCAGTTCCCCTTTCTAGAAACTGACCGCCTGTGCAGTTTAACCGGAGTTGTTACTGTGAGGCGGGGTTGACTGCAAGATATATCAGTTGCACGCCAAAAAATCATTGCATTCATGTATGGCGTGGGTGCAGATGTCTCCTAGTTACCAGAGACATTCATTGTAAATAAAGAAGTATTTCTGTGAATTTGAAGGAAGGATGAACTAATGTAAATAATCGAAAGTGCGCCTAACGCTCATTTGACCACAGACTACAGCATATGTAATGAAGTGAAACTATGCCTCTGATTCACTCACAGTGAGAAAGATGAAAGAGTTGAGTCAGTCTGTCCTGAGATTAGTATTGCATCCATGCAATAGCATTTGTGCGCAAACGCTTATTAATTAATAATTTTTTATCCTGATTTTGTTTTTGTTTGTTTTTTGAGTACTACTCTTGCCCTAAATTTTCTGTATGCACATCCGTGCTTTATGGTAAATGTGGTTTCATCATCCCGCTGTTGCGTTCATTTGCCACCTCTGTGTCCCATTAATCAATCATCTCCTCACCGATGCGGCAAGGGTAATGGCCGAGCCTATAGTGCCCTGAGAATCCTGCTGTATTGTCATCACGATGACGGTCAACAATCGTTGCCTAGCTTTTTATGAAGCAGTGCCGCACTTAGCACTCAATGTTATGCAATGCGATTTCAAGCCTTAGCCAGAAATTTGGATAATTTAGACTTAAGGATGTTAGTCAATGATAGAGGAAGGCTTATTATAAGGTGAGCGGTACCTATTAAATAAATTGGTAGCGCTTGAGGTTTATCTTTTTTAAAATTCCTGCAACTAATCACCACTTTTGGAGACGCTGAAACCCATTTAACAATGCGCAAGTATTGCTCGAAACTTGTATTTCGTGTAGCTAAAACTGATTGAAGTCATTTACTTTTAACTACTAAACATAAAAGAAGATGGTTAAATGCTGAGATTAAAAATTTAGGGTGTGAATGCTGCAGTCACCAAAAAAAGTCATTGCTATGGGTAAACAGTTCAAATCTTTTTAACTGTTGTCAAATCCCTTACTAAAGGAATATGAAGCAACTCTTGCATGGTGATCAACAAACAATAAATCACTCCTATTTACAATGAAATAGATCAGAGAGAAGGTAACCAGAACAAAGTTGACATGTTTTCAAAGGTTCTATAAATCACTCATGTGATTCACGGCTTATCAAGTACGCAGTGAAGCCATCTCGCTCAATTATTTCTGCAATTAATGGCCACTTGAATAGAATAGACACCATGAGAGCCATGCAACCAGTGTTGTGAAATTTTTTACGCTGGATTAACAACACGCTTGCCATTTTCGCATTGAATGAATCGCTCTCTTGAGTGCGCGGAACATTACTGACTGGATTAGGCAGGCTGTCAAATTGAAATAATGCTTTTTTACAGTTTCGTGGTCCATAGCTACGAACATTAGGTAAGCCACGTCTTTTTTTAACGTTAGATTCAATAACAAGGCCATTCCTGGATATTTTTTATTTTCTCATCAACTTCATACTTTTTTATCCACAAGGTGGAATTCAAGGATACTAGCAGCAAAATGGTATGGGCACCACTTTAAGCTCAATTTTTCGTAGTCTAAATGATCGAAACATTCTTTGCTCGATGGGTGTTAAGAGCGTTGAGTCTGGTGCAAGAACGGCGTTTATTTTAACTGGACTTAACAAATACTGCGAAATCTTGTCGACAATGTTATGTGAAATCACGATAATCTCATGGTCGCAAGATGCTCTTTTTAAAATTATCAAAACTGAATGTTACCGTATCTCAGATCGCCTTGATTATCGCCGCGATTCAAATGTGATAGGTGGAAATGGATTCATTCCACCCATATGCTCCATGACATCCATTTCGAATCAGTAGTCTCATCATGTGCCTTCTCTAAAAATAAAAATCTGATCCTTAAAACCACTGCCATACATTTAAAATAATAAAAAACGGATCCGAATTTTATGGCTTAGTGTTCTGCTTGCGGCTTCTGTACCACACCAACATCTCAGCCTTTCAAAGATGCTGAAAGAAAATACTCCAATTTTACAAAGTGCGTAGTGGTATGGAAGAGTCACAGTAGAAGGAAAGCCTAACAACGGTTGCTTAATCACCTTGGCTTCCATCCACACAGACATAGTTTAGCATCTTTGAGCCGTTTCATATTCGTGCGACTGAATATAAATTAAATAATTTACAAAGTAACTAAGCTTTGCCACTTCGCAAGCTGAATACACTGCTTCCTGATAATAGCGTGCTTCATCGTGGAAATCCAGAAGGCCTTAACTAAATATTGTTCTCGTTTTTACCTCAGATACATGAGTTAAATTGTATTATTCAATTCAAACTTAATCCCCTTCTACTCTCCATTGCGCTGAGCATTTATACAAAATTCACGAAAACATGATCAATGTTCAACATAGAGAAATTTTTGAAAAGACTTTTTAGATGCTTTTCATATTGGCATGATCTACTGAATAACTAAGGAGGAGATGCCCTCTCACTTTGTAGCTTGGTTTCAGCACAGTCAACTATTATTAAAGCAGGCTACTTCTTTGCAACAAAGAAGAATCAGCAAATGAGTCTGCGTGTGTTAAACTCACTCTTATATATATAAACTAATTGTTGATGTGAAAATGATTCCAGTGAAGTAATTTCAGCCAGTTTAACAATGCAGCGTCTTTGAAGCTATCGATCATGGATCGCTACAGCAGACGGCTAGCCGATTCCACGGAGTAATGATTATTGCTTCTAGGTTTAGGCCGTAAAACCTTGAATGTAGGTTTTGCACCTTTAGTAGCTATGAGAATGTGGACTGCAATCACACAATCCAACGTTGCTTAGAACCACCTACAGAGTCATCTCTGAAATGTGACAGAACACACGGGGACAGCTAGCGGGGGCTTTGAAATGGTAACGCTCTCTCACCGATGAAAGTTGCATGCGATTATTTTGCAGTAGTACTCTTGAGCAACACCATCGGGTACGTATCCAATCAAAGTGTTGTATCTGCACTTCTCTTTTGGAAACCATCAAATTTGTAGACATTAACTAGTGCTCAGCTTAATTAGTGCAGGCAAAAGTGACTGAATTTGTAAAAAGGCACAGCTAGTTTCACAATAATTTATCCTCCCCAAATTGCAAAAAATGCATCATATTCCACTACTTCGACAAGTACAGAACTTAAACGGTATGCACTGTTTGAAGCTATTGTAGACTTGAGAAAACTTGTGATGCATGTAGAAATTGAATCCCTGGTAAGCTTTGCAAGATTTATGCTGAATACATGTAAGTCGGGACCAACTCAATTAGAACGCCTGTACAATACTAGCCTGTCTGATGCATCAGCAAATGGAAACAATCACGCAATACTACAAATGTGAAAACAATAACAGATAGGTGCTATATCTGATCCATTTTGCATTCCAAATATCTTGCCAATCGATTGGCGGACTTCTTATGAAAGCAAATGCCAACTGTGCGGATCACCTAAAATATGACTCAAAACGTTCACGTATCATGAGTGAGAAATGTCCTATTTCGATTTTATCATTGCCTTAAATGACTGACAGCGTGAAGGTAATGGGGAATTTTTAGACGCACACAGACTTTAGCATTGAACAAGAAGATAGCAAATGCTCAATTAGGTGCCCAGCACTGAACCAAATGATATCCGGTATAAAATGTTTAGGATAGCTTCGACTTAGAGGTGATTATCGTGCACATGTGATGGGTGAGTGAGAAATCCACTTTTGGGAAATATCTGATTTGACTTGCAACAACAATTCTTATCAGTAGTTTAGCACATGTAGAGCTCTGTAGCAAGTTGGGAGTGAAAAAAGTCTATATGAACTGAGACATTCTTTGACTGAACACAAAGGCAAAGCATTTAAAACTTCGCCAGTTTTTAGGAAAGTATATTTAGTTGGGTTTTAGAGAGTCCTTAAAGAAATAGATCTGCTCATAAGTTGCCGAAAATGCTGTTTTTACTACATTATGACATTGCGCTTTTAATATGAGCAAGAATCCATAACAATCAGGAGTGCGCAATCAAGCGGAATTGCGAAGTTTCAATGGAATACCTTTTGGCCTTATTACAAACGGCTGTGAATTTATTTCCTGCTTAGAAGTATCCATTTAAAGTTTTGCCGAATTTTACGGTGCCACTCCAAACACTCTAACTGGTATCGAGCATTTAGCGGTGCGTATAAGTCATTTAAAGGGATAAAATCAAAGGAGCATGGGTGAGCTCCAACTTTCTTTCCCTTTAATGATCCATTTTGCATAATGTTATGCAAAGGATTTTGGAGGTGACAACGTAAACATTTTATTAGGAAGTTGCCAAACAAATGTTTGAGCATTAGACATCTCGTTTCACCTTTTCATGGCTTTATGACACATTCAATAGCGGTAAAGTTTGCGAGAAGACTATTGTTTGCAATTGGGCTCTGACTAGCAGAAAGGCAATTTTTAGTGTAAAATAATGACTACTACGATTAACAGCACACGAGATTGTGCATCCTTAAATTGCTGGCATGTAAAGGCGGCAACCTTGCCGGTGGGTGTGTACATCTTTACAGCCACGTAATGCTTACTAGCAAATTTATGACATTGACAGTAAAAGACTTGGGCAAGATATGGAGCAGGAGTGGGAGAGGAGACAAATCATGGGCCAAAGGGCTAAAGACGAAGAGGATTTAGAAGAAATTGGAAAGCGAGATGACCGTGGAAGTAGTAATTGCCATAAGTGGATGAAAGATAGGTTTCAACTCGACGAAAACCAGAACCTAAGGTCTATGATAAGAAAATAAAGCTAACATCCTCGCCTTAATAAGACATCAAAGGCTCTCTGCAAAAAGCAATCCGAAAGACTACCAGTAATTGTCCTTTTGAGTATCCCTGAGTCTACATCCAAACAAAGTGCAACTCTAAACAATGTTTTGCAAAGATGGAGTAAAAAATCGCATTAAGGGCGTTAGCTACATTTGGCTGCTTTCCTTGGCTTGAAAGGCCATGAGAGTTATTATTGGAAAGCGATCAACAAGGTGGAAGAGCTACATATGCTCCCGAAATATCCATACCGTTACTCATTTTAATGCTAACCTACCCTAACATTTTTAATGGAATACTTCGTAGCAATAATTTTATAGTTTGAAGCCTCACAAAGCACACCAAGAGATGGACAGTGCATCAACAAATAAAGTTTTAAATGGCCTCCCACACTGCGGATTTACACATCTGGTATTTAAAATGGGTATTGAAGACTGTCTACTTTGGCTATTGTGCTATGGGATTTTGTGGTCTATTTATTCTAGGCTCGGTAGGCTTCAAACGTTGATTTTACTCACTGGAAAAAAATAAGCAATCTATGTGTTACCTTAGTAAACATGGTAGAACTAATGAATCGGGCAAGTGATCAGCCCTGGGCTATAGGGCTGATCCATTTGAAAGCAAATATGTTCACGAACCCTCTGTCCATGTGCTTGAAGATGTGGGGAGGTGCATTGACTAGTTTTCAAAGGTGCTTTAATGTCGCTAAAGCAGTGAACGTAGTAATCATGAGGGGGTTTCGCATTAAAATTTCATAGACTGTCGTCGCAAACAGTAAATGGGTTCGTTTAAAGTTAAGGAGATGTATAGTAAATTTGCAGATAAATTATGAATATATCCAATCATTTCAAATTCTGTAGAACAGGCTAAAGGCCCACATACCTTGCGTTAATATTCTTCATTAGCATAAATTTCGCCGATGTAACTGCTACCAAGTTATTATTTTTTAAAACCCATACCTAGCTACAAGTGAAGTGCTCTAGAGTTATCAAGCCCACATAATAATCGTAGATTTTGTTTTAATCTTCTGCTCGAAATCTTGCTCTCGCGTACATGCACTGGTGATTTAAGTTTGTGGATTTCTGAGTTTATTAGGAATTTGTTCTTCGTTTAAAGATCGCATATACTAATGGAGTATTCAAAGTTCATTGCCTCGATCTTTGCCGACAATTGCACCTTTGCCCTTCAGCGCCCCGGTGGAGATGGGATTCTCATGTCATTAGACATACTCCATCATCCCATTTTTAACGAAGTGTTTCGATTGTTCTCTTATTGCCACTGCCGGATTATGCTTGACAACTCTGTTCTGTTGGTCGACTCCTTACCAGCTAGTGACTACCGAAAAGTATTTTGTCGCATCCCCTTTTCTAATTTTTACATTGCCTACTCTGAAGTATATGACAGAGAATTGTTCTACTTGATGCTTGGATATCGAAATCTGGGCAACATTTTACGGCACTCCTCTTAGTAAACTGTCAAAATAAACGATAAATTTACTTGTGAATGACAAAATTATTTTTCCAATATGGGACAACCATCACTAGTGTTGTTACTTTTTAATACTGAGCAACTTTAGCTATCCAAAAGAAATCAGCGCTTTTGAAACACATGCTATTTGCATCTTCCCTATTCAAAGAGACCTTTGAATCGCATTTTTATGCATGACTAAAGAGTTTAGGTCAATCGATCTACTTCGGTGCTAGTGGGATGATTTTATTTGGAAGTCTGTTCTCTCTTTGGTGGTTAAACTGGTACCATTAAGTCTATTTTAGCACACTCTCGACATGACCAACAAATTGCGTGGTATTTGCCCGAAGCTAATCAAACTAGAAAGTTGCAAATACTCACGCTGTTTAGGCTGTCAGAAATAAAGTGGTCAGGTGTATGCCCTAATTCAATCCATTTCTTGGAACTAACATCTGAATGTGATGCAAAAAATTTGCTTCTAAGCATCACTATCAGTGGACAGAAGACAAACTAGAACTAGCCTACTGGCGTAGCTGTTTCCCAAATCAACTTCCAGAGAGTAAACCTTGTACTTTAAAAAATTTTCCTGCTCAGGATAGACTAACATTAGCATACTTCCCAAGGAGGCAAATGGGAAATGAAAACAAAACAGGGAAGATGAGGATGGAGGAAAATTGTTACCAACGAACAAAGTTGAGCAGAAGCAGTCCAGTCTATTGGTTAATTTAGGGAGAAGCACATCCACTTAGCGTTACGCTTTGCAAAAACGGTGATTGATGCCGTTTTGAAAACCCTCTTTGCGATTCATAAAACCGAGGAGTAATATTTTTACCCATCATTTTTTCCTCGTCGTCATCTTTGTATTTCTTGCACTGCATTCATCAATGCAGTTTTGATAAAATTTGTTGTAATGTCCTCATACCTTCTCCCACCTCGCGGCATCGCACATGGTCGAATGAAATCAGTGAGCTATTACAAATTATTTTGCATCAAAAATGACAAATTTTATGTGACATCCTACTAAACCTGGGCAAACTCGACTCTAAACCGTAAGTAAACCATTGTGTAGTATTTCTAAGGGAAAACTTATTTAGTTAAGGTTTATCGTGGAAAGGATTAAAATGTGTTTCATTCAATTAGGGTCAATTACCTCTCATGTTCCTCCCATACCCTTTCTGCCGTACATAAATCACCCTTGCCAAGAGCGGTTAGATTGCTGCAGATGATACCTTCAAAATGCAGCAATAAGATAATCAATTTGCAAATCCCATATCTTTTCTTCACATGCACTACGTTCTCATCAAGACACGTCCAAATTCGTGATAAGCTGTCTTATAGTAGAGTCTATGTCTATATTTTGGCATAAGAACAACCTCCTTAAAGAGCCGCATTTTTTTCAGCTACTGATAGTACAGTGAACGGAGTAAAGTGATACGTCTAATTAAAGGAAACAGTTGAAGCAGACTAAAGCTTAAAGAACTTCATGCACATCAAATGCATGGCACTAATATTGTCAGTCAGCTTGCAATATTATTAGTGCATCTGAGCCACCAGAAGCCCAAGCTCAACACATACTCAGTGAGTTTATGAGAACCCCCTTCGCTGCGTGTTTAGTGGAGTTGTGATCGATGAACGTTCTTCTGTTTCTTAAATCCAACTTGCACTCCGACAGGGTGGAAAAGGCTTTTCTCCTTGCCTCGAATTTATTAGGAGAAAAGAACCTAGGTTACAGAGAGATTAAGCAAAGTGTTTAGCTTTAGTCGAAGCAAAAGCATGCTAAAGCTGAAATTCGGGTAGATTGCATTTAAATATTCCTAGTAGTGTGGTAAGTGTAAATCGGTCTTATTAACAGTAGCTTTTGACTTTGAACTTTATAAATGATCGTTAGGCATGTGGTTTTTTTAAAAAAAAACAACAGCTTAACACCGGCAATGACGATTGCATAAGGGCTGTTTGCGTGCAGAACAGTTTTCGTGCCAGCTCTTACTCAGGCAAATCAGCCTCTACGAAAGTACTTAAACGTCTATTGGTTACCATGGCATGACAAGAATCGCATTGTATTGGCTAGTGACAAATCTCACTGATAGCTTGAATAGCAATTGTCAGCGACACGATTTTACTATGTGATAGACAGCGGGGTACAAAATCCGGAAGCTGTCAGTTTTTTAAATGCAGTGTACATCGAGATACAGATATACGATCTACGCTCTCGTTTTTTGTGTATGTCGGTGCGATCCTTCAATCGACGTTGGTACTAATCTGTGAGCTTTGATGGTGGACGTGCGTTTAATAAAAGCGATAAATCTTACCTTCACTGCTTTCATTTGTTGTCCTGATGAGTGCTATAGATGAGGGTGCCTTTTTGGTAAACGCTAGTAAATTGAAAAGCAAAAATTCTGAAATTTATGATGTATTGGAATAATTGTTAGCGGGAATATTTATAGAATTCTAACTTATTTAAAGCAATCAGTTTTATCCCACTGTTAACTTCGGAACTGTAGTCAAAATTTATCCATAATCGGAGAATAGTTGCTGTCTCACCCGCATACAATTTGCCCATTGCCCAGTTTTTTAAAACAATTACAATACCATTCCACACTGACAATCACTTAGAATATGGAAGAGAGGGAGGGCAATCAAACGGTGATGGTATAGCAGACATGCCACACAGGATCGTTGTGTATGAAAACCAGGTGCAGAGAAGTGTGTTAGGTGGAAAACAATTAAAAATGAAATACCAGTCAAAAATATTGACCTTATGGTAATGTTAAAACGGGTAAAGCAATTATTGCTAAAAAGAAAGAATATCGCTGAAAGAGATCTGCCATCTTAATGTCTGCTACCGGCTTTAGAACTGAAGCACAGAATTAGCAGCGTTCATACTATTTTACTGTGCTACTTGATATTATCAGCACTCATGGTTAACTTAGCTTTGACAGAATGTAACCAAAACAAGACAAGGATAGTCACAAAAGTCTGCTACTGGTAACCCACGGAGCAACTAACGACCACTTTTTAGGTCAGATTAAGGTGCAACTTTCCTTCCCTTATTCATTATGGGCGTCGTTAAAATAAAAAATCCTGTTATATTTTGAACAACTTAAATGCTGCAACCTGTAAAAAGCCATGTTCATTGAATTTGTCATCACCAGCCACATGAGAACCAGAACTAAAACATAGGCATTAAATTTTGCCAACCACTGCAGATGCTTTAAAGGAAAAAAAATTTTAGTGGTTCAAGCAAATCGGGTCCCAGGCATTCCTTAATGAAATGCTTAGCTTATTATGTCGGTTGATTGTCATTCCTAAGTTCAATTCCTTTAAATACTGTCAGTTGCATGTGGCTGAATAGTTAATCTGTCGTCAATACTTTTGCTGCCTCTCTCTTTTTTACCAGTTTTAATGAAATTATGTGAAAACAGTGTTCTGAAAACATTGTGCTTTTTATTGGTAAAATAAACATTAATAGAAATAGCATGCTACTTCGGTATCATTTTTGGCGCATAATTGACTCTGATACTTTTACAGCATATGATGGTTGATGGCCATTTACAAACTAATTATCAACTCACAAGGTAGTCACATAATTTGCGAAATCCTGGAAGGTGTTTGGAATATCCCATCCCGCAGTCGCTAGTGTTAAGATTGAAATAAATAATGGTGGTGCCTAAGCAATGAGTCAAGTTATAATGAAAAGTGATTAAATAAGTTAAAAAATATAGGACATTATTTAAATTTTGCATCCTATCCCCTTCAAGCTAATCGCTTCTGATTGGAAACGTTTTTGCTTTTAGACTCTGCAACATTCCATACAGTTTTATCTATATCCAACCATTTTATCGCCATGAGAATGTCTTTTTTGAGCGCCTATCCAATTTTAACCCAGGAGTGCGATACTGCTCGGACAAAATCAATCATAACAAAGTGTCCCTACACTTGGAAAGGACATTATGCATTTATCAAAAATTTTTACTCACTTCCCTTCCACTTTATACCAAGTCATCTGTTAGGCACATCAAATAGGTATTGCTGCCACGCAACCATTGCATTGTATTGAAATCCTGCTGAATTAGTTAAGCAACGTTGCTTTGGAGAACTCTGTTTGCCATTTTACTTCTCCGCATTGCGTTTCTGCGAACCGAGAAACGTGCATTTGTGTTCAGTAATTTGTACCTAGGTCTGATATGCACCACGACTCAGTCCGAATGTTAAAAGTTCTTGTATCGTATGGTCATACTATTAGAGTGAAAGACCACCACATTTTAGTCCGATTGACAATGAGACTAATGACTACGGTAACCAAAGAATTGGCGCGACTTGCAGTTGCAAAACAGAAACGCTGCCAGGATGAGATTGGGTTCTCCATAATATCCCCTGCTTCTTTTAAAGTAACAGTCACAGCTTTCCCTCAAGGCTAATATCATCCTGTATCTAAAAGGCAAATAAATTGTTTTTTGATTACTAACCCCTTTCAAATATCAGCTAAATGAACTCATGACCTCCACTCTCGATGCTAGATGAACCGATACACATGTGTTCCAAACCATCACTATTTGATTTGCAGATAAAATTTCAACGATGGTTTTACATGCCTCTAACCTGGCAATGATGGAGTTCCTGATAAGTTGACTTACTCAACGATGGAAAAAATAGTGTTTAACTGCAGCAACTTCTAACTATGTTCCTAAAACCTTGACCTTCTGCAAGTAGGTTGTACCCATGCTAGGTAAATGAGCACTAGGACAGTTTTTGCTGCATTGCTATTGAAACACATGCGTCTCATGCGGTATTTTAGGACTTCATTTTTACATATCACTCATAACACTTACCTATTCTGGTTTCAGAATAAGCCAACTTTAGACTCAACTTATTTGCGAGCAGGGTCGGCAGTGGTGGGTCAAAGAGTAAAATCTATACGGTTTGGAACGTCACGCACCTGACTATCGCCTTGATTACTGATTAGCGTTCTTTTCATACCTTATCATATGCTTTGTCTTCCTTAGATATTAAACCCTAATACTTAATTTTTCGTCCTCATTAACTTTGTGGTATGGCAAGCCGCATCTTCTTACCTTAACGTTGTTTCAAAACCCCCAGTTGCTAAATGCAATGGATAAACCTGGCATATGGCATATCATTCTTAAAGCAATGGCTACTAACTTATAATCCGTGCTTCAAATGACGCATTGACGCATGTGTGTACTATAAGTTTTGCATCCCTTTGCGCAGTTCAATTGCTGACAGCGTTGTTTTACTGCAAATTATAGCTGCACATTAAGTTATGGCTTTAAATGCGCATCTGCCTACTGCAGAGAGCAAGGTCTTGCTGCTCTCAAAGGTCCAACTGACAATCTTTGGGCTGTGTCGTAACATTTAGTGTAGGCTCAGCACTAAAACCAGTCTGTAGTGATTCACGCTAAATTTGCTCACTTGTGGTGCATATCCTTTTGTATAAGTTTTTCTTTCAAGCCCTTAGGGCGCAGGTTTGCATGGAGAGCTATATAAGCAGACATATAACCAAGATATAATGATGAGGAATAGGCGCTGTTCTAATGACAATTTGTGCTACCATACTCTTTTCGATTGCAAAAGAATATACGCACTTCTTTTTTGTCTTTGGTCGATTGCCGCTTCAACTAACCTCCCCAACTTCTGGGTAAAAGCGAGGAAAGTGCCTGCTTTTGAGCTTGGCATGAACGCAAGGAATTGGTGGACACACACCTCTAACAACGGTAGCTCTACTATTAAATCAGCCATGGATTTGTGATTGACGATTTTGCCAATCAATTCAAGAATAAACACATTTGGGTTCGGTCGCCACGCTCTCAACCTATCCAGCAGAAACTCGGTCGCAAAATATACTCAGAGAGTTTATTTCATCCATAAAATTTGCCAGTTTCGCGCACATTAACGCAGCTACGCTTCATCTCTGGTGCCACGCAGCAGTGATCTAGCAAAAACCTTTTTTTCTGATGTGATCACGGGCGTTTTGACCAATGAAGCGAATTATTTATGCTAATTCGGCATTTGCTTAAGCAGCCGTGGCAGTTATACTTGGGAATTGGATAATTAAAGAGATTTGGCAAGTAAGTGGATAATAAATGCCCAAACGGTTGTGCGTCAGCCTTTCCTGCAACTAAAATTTGCACTACTTTATAAATGCAGTCAATAAAGCAGTTGCCGAAGATGAATGACGAGTAAAATCACCTTTCGTTTGGCTAGTGAGCTCAGGCATGAATAGGGAGAAGAGTGATAATCTTGGCGTAGACAAGTCAAAATGGGAGCAAAAGGCTCAGTTTTCATCATCTGGCAGCGTAGCTGTGAATGTGGCACCTATGCATATTAAGATCAGAGTTTGGGTCAACATTTCTGCATCCGATGAGCCAAAGGTAGTTTGGATGCTATTCAAAGAACAAGGGAGGAATTAACTGAGGCTCTAATTAGAGGCAATGCAAAATCGCACATCATTTTTTATTGTCAAGAATGCATCCCTATATGGGATGGTTGTCATTTTCACTGCCCTTGGTCCTCACACTGTGATGGTCACCCATTGACAGTGACCAAAACAATTTTTCTATTGCTACTCGCTGTTGGGGATATCAAAACGATTTGGGGTAAACTAGGCACTTATACTTAAAGCCTTCAAGATTTTTTAGGTAAGCGGTTGGGTCCGTTGCTACCCATTGTCCGAAAAACGAAGCCTCACCGTAAGAGAAGCGAATCTCATTCATCTCAAGAGCATAGTATTCACCCAAAACCGATTTGTAAAAACAAACACATTTAGAGTAGCAAAGTACAGCATCTACTTTTATGGCTTAAGTGTATTTGTGCACGCTGGTGATAAATTTGCTGCTGTAGCAATCACCGTTAGACCCGCCTCTGACTACATGGAGGCAAGTCACGTTAGACAAATCTTATCTCCCTGACAATCAAAGCCCAGGGGCATAAATTCTGAAGAAGGGTACTTCCATGTGTCAGCAAAATTTTAATCCTAGCATTCCATCATACCTGTTTCATCCAAATTTGAGCTGGTTAGTCACAATCAGGTAAGAGTGAGGAAACTCAATAAAATCATATTACGCTTGTTCATGGCATAGCATTGTGCCAGACAGAAGTAGTGATTTTTAAGCAGTTAGGAGAGTAGAGATCGCCTTCAATAAGCAAAATTATTCAGCGATTTGTTACTTCAGCTGAAACCTTTTGCCTGAATTTCATGCTTTTAACTCAGACAAGCGGCTTGTCTCCACAATGACAAAAATGTGCTGAACATCAATTTAAGCATACCAAGATAAAATCTTCCAGAATACACAACAAAAAACTTTTTCGTCAATTGAAAAAGAAGCTATACGCATAGAATACCTCCCCATTTCAAGCAAGATGATGCACATGAAGTGTGGCAAATTTAAAATAAGTGACTGCATTTCTCCAGTCAAATATACGACCACTGATCCTGTGCGTTTTACTCTCATGAAAGATTGAGGACAGATCCAAGAAATAGCCTTGCTTACGTACTAAGTTCGACCGTAGGCTGCATGGCTGATATTTGCGTGACACATCCTATTCCTAAAAATGGGATCTTTTTATTGCGGAATTTGCGTAACACCATCCCCAAGCCTCGTCTTTTTCATTATACACCTGGAATTCGTGCATTAAGGTAGACATGTTTCAATTTTAAGACAGCTTTATGTGTGTATGCAACACTGTTTAGAAGAATCGTGTCTTCGTATAGGGATATGCACTTCAAACGTAAAAAGTGTATCAGGTTATGATACGATGTTAACATCATGTGAAATAATGCGTGCATAATGGAAATACAAACTGGGAAATAAGATTTTAAAATCAATGAATTGCAGAATTTTTAAGCACTTTTAACTCACACATGCTTGATATGTTTTAGCTGACTCAATTTAGCGTTGTCTGGTCTGTCAAGCAACATACAGAACTCTTCGGATGCTCTTACGACATCAAAGATGTGAGAGAAGTTACAAAACACTCTGTTATTTTCTCTTATTTTGTCATGTTAAAAGTGACACACATCCCTTTTAAAACCCAAAAACAGACTCCAAACACTTAACGTGTAGTGTATGCTCCGTTCCATTCCATACCTTTCGTATGTTCTTCCGTCATTTTATCAGAATACATATGTGTGAGTCCTTATCTGATAGCCTTCAATTGAATCAAGTTTGCGCTCTGCTTCTTAGTCATAGCTTTAGCATACTGTAAAACTATTTCTAAAATAATGCTTTAGGGAACCACGATGCAGTCGTGAAAATGGCGAATTTAGCAAAGCGCCTTTATTGTCTAGAATGCCATGCAGCGTTTAAGAATTTGGAGTCGTTGAAAGAACACATGGATTCACACGGTTTCGGTAGTTGTTGGTTCGTCTCTCAGGCATATATTGTGGCGATTACTTACTTTAACGCCTTGATCTTTTCTGCTTTTTAGGCACATGGTATAAGCTACTTGAGAGCTAACGTGCCTTTAAGCACGGACCCTCGGCTCCATTCTTACCAGGTAGACATTCGGGTAATATGAGCAGTGCCTTTGATCTCTGCTTCTCTTGGATGTAATTTGGCTATTGTTGCAGGCAAATGTGGTTTAAATTATAGTACTAAAAGTTAGCGTGATTGCACTAAGAAACTCGATGCAGCAGAGTGACCATACAGTAAAACTGAATGATAGATTCTTTGAAGTTAGCAGTTTTTTGAGAAAGAACACACCATCAAAAGGTAGTATGACGTTTGAGATTGAACTGAGGTTGCAAAATGTCACATAACACGAGCGGATCATCACTACTTAATGAGAGTTGGCATGAAAAGTATTGGTTCTTCTCAACTTTCACATTAAGCACATATTTAGCAATCGTTACGTAAGCGAAGAATGGCACTGTTTCGTGTGCATTCACTTCAGTCATTCACTCGTCAATGAGGTACTTGCCATAATATTGTGCAATGGATATTATTCAAATGCAGAGAGGAAGGAAAGCGCTTTAGAGGTGTCAATAAAGCGGACTTATTAGACGTAAGTGGTGCATAGAAGAAAGCAGCCAGCGTTGGAAGTGGATGTCGAGAAGCGTTAGTTAAAAAGCGAAGGAAAAGTGGAAAAATAGGGATAAATGGGCTTTAGTCAAGACTCTACGGATGCATTGTGTCACTAAAAATGAAAAGAAAAATGTTTAATTTTATGGACTTTACGTGCCTGATCAACTAATTTATAAATTAAGGTATCTAAGGCCTGATTTGTACTTGCCAAATATTTGCTAGGGATGTCCAGTTTAGCGACTTTTGAACGTAAGTATTGGCACTTGATATAATTACCTTAACTGGAAGTTTGAGAGAGGAGCATGTTACTGCCTTGAGTTAAATGATGCCTGATTAATTATGGTTAGTTGACCCTCAACAGGAAAGCAATGATTTTATGATGCAAATGAGGATTTTAAGTTATCCATTTGGAGACTGATATACATTTTCTTCGCAAAATTAGTACAAAGCGCTGTTTCTTCTACTTTACCCATTACGTAAAGCGCTAAACCTAAAAATATTGTTAAAAGCTTACTAAAACAAAATTATATGGCGCGAATACTGCCATCAAATATTATGGGATGCACACATGCATGAATAATTACCAATATTGCTTGCATTTAAATTAAGTGACTGCATTCTGCGCAAAGCGACGTGTGGCGGAAGACCAAAAAAGTCTAAATTTAGTTATAGCCCATATATGTACTATCGTTATTTCAGCCTAGGAGATTAAATTAGCACCTCGCACGTGATTGGGTACATAAGAGTGGAAATTTGGAGCTATTTTAAGAATTAAAAGAAATATAAATTATAAGGACTGAATTAGTTATCACTAAATCACGTTTTAGTATCTGAGATTGAATCTGATAATCAGTCTATTGCTCTTGCAAGATGAATAACACATCACTCCTCTTTTGAGCCAACTTTGAGTCTCTTTTGCAGTAAACGACCGCTATTTTGCATCCAGTGGCGAAATGTCCTTTTCTTCTTCACCTTTGGGTAGTTCTGCATCATCGCGCCATGATCGATGTGCTCCGACTTGTTTCTAAGTTAAGTTAACGTTGCGCCAATCTACTACCCAAATTGACAGACCTAGATCAGCATGGCTCTAGTGGTCTTCAACTTCATTTCAGACTTCTACTAATGGATCCTTGACGGATACTCAGCTGCATTAATCAATCAGTGCAATCAACCGCAAAGCTATCATTAATTTACATTAAAAGTAAACAACACCCAAAGTGGCAAAACGGGCTGAGTTTTCGCCAGCAATACATCAAATTTCCGCGTTGAATTAATCCACTCCCGTCGAAATCCAAAGTTGGCCCTTTAGTTGAGCTACACTCACGTGTTGGCTTACTCCCGCCAAGCAAGAGGCATTTACCTCGCCACTTAACATTCACTGGCTAGCAGATTAACAACCTTTTAGGCGCCCGCATTCCTAATCTTGGACCTCTCCATTATTTGAATCTTTAACTTCCCCGATTATCATGCGGTGTGGCAACAATTAGAAGAATAGGCAATTTTGGGTAGCAAAACCTCTACGAGTCGATGTCCACGTGCCTAAAACATACCCTTAAAGAATTCTTTTTATTGCGAGGTCATGGCATCAAGAATTAGTTTAAAATTGATTCAGCGCGGCAAAATTTCACCGTTAGAACCTGACTTTTCATATTAGCTATGCAATCAAAAGCAGAAACCATCGGATGCTTCAATCGGTAGACATTGGAGCGCTTAATTGCAGTGTTAATTTCCCTATCTTTTGGAAATTAAAAAAAAGCAGTTGGCGTAAGTAATGTTCACCCACCATCAGGTATCTGGGTGAAGTTACCTCTGCGTTCGTGCTACTACGCTTCTAAGCCAGCGAGCAGTTAAGTCATCAGCTACAGATATGATCCATTCTGGAATGAGGTGTTAAAAAGCCTTTCCTCAGCAGACATTGGGGCAGTACGAGAGTTTGCGCTTAAAATTGGCAAATTTTTCCTCCACTTTTCTTAACTCGGCGATAATGCTAAGCTTTCCTTATTATGCAGAGAGTCGTGAACCATGTAGTGGGTTAGATTATTTAGACTTTGTGTTAAACGCAACCCTGCAGCCCTACACTTTTGCGTTCTGTTTTTGATTAGGCAAGATTAGGCTTACGGCAGCTAGTTCATGCGAATTACCCACTTTTAGATGTCAATAAGTGGATAAGACAATGATGCTTTTCCTTTTAGCTTCCGAGCAAAAGGATCTAAGACTTTTTGGAAAGCAAACTGATGGCAAGGAAAGTTTTTGCCAAACCTGCTGAATTATTTTACCATAGGAAGCGCTCTAAGTCAAAGCCTGCCACTTGGAAGCAAAAGATGCACGAAGAAATCTTATGCGTTTCCTTATCACCAGGACATTCTTCTCTCGCTTGAATGCATTTTGCGATCCATTGAGAAGTGATTAAGGAACCTAGCACTTAAGGCAGGGCATTTTCTACGAGGCAAGAGTTTTGCTTGCTAAAGCGCAGCAGAATAAACCAAAGCAGGAAGAAAAGGGGGAGTTAATGTACCCATTAAAGGAGACCGGTTTGAAGACTCCGCTAAACAAGTTGTCAGGTGACTTAAAGAAAATAGACAGTGACCTTAACGAGAAGGATGATTTGTTTGGCCCGTGTGACTTAGTGTGGTCAGGAGTAGAAGAGACAGTGCAGAAGAGGAGGGAAGAGTAAAAACTGGGACGCTTTCACCAGCTGGAAGGAAATGTAGCGCTTGAGTGGCACTGATTGAGGTGTCCGAAAAAATTGAGCATAAGATTGCCAAATCGATTGCAAGGAAATGGCACTCAATGCTTTATTGACTTAAGCTTTGTGCGGATCACATACATGATGGTATAGGCGTGAAAAGTTCCAATGATGCCGATCCGTTATGGAAATTGTGCGGTGCCTTGCCTTAATTACTTGCATTCAGCATTTCGTCTCTGACATTTGCTCCCAGGAGGATTCCTATTGGGCATTCGGCGTCACTAAGAGCAACGCGATGAAGAAGTTAAGTAACGAAACTTGCGAATGACAATGGAGGTGTCTATTATATGCAAACTTAACTAATATGTAACTCTTCTTAAGGAATGCGTGTGTTTAATGCCTAGATGTTGGCAGAATTAAAAGGATTTTTTCACATTAACCAACACTATAGCTAAATTTAGAAATGTTTACATGGAATGTAGTCAAGATTGCCTTTACTTGCCAAATCACGTCGTAGGTGGCGTTTCTACAGTTCGACTCACTGTATTATTGCCTGTAGCATATAACTTGAGCCTGATTGCCCATGTAGTATGTTGAGCATAATAGTAGATGCAGTTAAATCAACAGTGAGATTGCGGATTTATGGCTGAATGAAGAAATAGTTAGAGGAATGGCACACAGCTTGAGTTTGAATGCCCGCGTGCTGTCTTATTTCATCGGTTAGACATGGTTGTGGTTGGCTTTGAGGAAAGTGATGCTGGAAACTAATATTAAGGTGAAACAAAATGCAGAGAACGTGGTTGTGTGGAGGTGAGGTAGACCACTCTTTCCACTTATAACTTTAATATGAAATGGGAGCAAGGCGTAATGTGAGCGTCGAAGACCACCGAACCCGCACAAAGTGGTTAGTGTAGCCTATTTTGACAAACAAGGAAATGCATTCAATAAGTCAAGTACAATCAGTCCTCTATACCTTTAGATTGCGGTAAGCAGCATCTAACATTAAACAGACAGCTAGGCAAGGAACTCTCAATGTACTTATCATTTTCTTTTACGGCTCTAAAGTCAATAATGCCGCAGTGCCTCAGATACTCTACATACGCTTGCTTTCCATAAAGAAACTTTGAATCAGGTCTCCCCAAACCCAAGGCGTGATCTCCACAACACAATCAATGCATGCCTTTTGCTCGACTCGAGAGCGCCTGCGCCAGAAGCTCCGACGCAGTCAATGGCTGTTCATCGGGAAAGACGTTGGCAAACATAACCAGATCTTAACTCCATTGAGAGTAGTGAGAGACAAAAGGGCAGGATTTGACGTCCACAAATCGTAAGCTGATAGGAGTTCGTGGGGTTAGTTAGAATAAAGACAGACCGTTATTAACCTCAGAATCATTCACCTATTCACGCCAGCACCTTGCAGTTCAGATCTGGAACTTGAATAAGCTTCTATGATAGCTGACCTGCTTCTTCTAACGCCTGATTGCTTCACTAACCTTTCAACCGAACCCTATGACAAGCCACAAAAAGGGCAGCAGGTAGAGATGCTTGTTTAATCATACCCATTTCTCTGGCAATACAGATTATTCTCAGTGGAGAATCACCTCCAACTTCTAACTTTGTTGCTCTGCTTTTGACTTCTCTAATGTGTTACATAATATATCACAGGATCATTAAACGGGGAGAGGTCTATATGTTGCATGAAGCCATTTCCCTCCGTTTCATTCGATTCGTCCTATGAAGAAATCGAGAAACCAGTAAACATAGTGCATTGGGTCTATAGAGGCAACTCGTAGTTCATTTTAAGAAATTATTTTACCTATCCTTGCGGAACAAATGCCCAAAACAACATTAAGGCCTTTAGAGCTGCCCTTATAACTTCATGAAACCCTGGATAAACCCTTTTAATAAAAAGTCCTTAATGCAGCGCACATTCCATTCTCTAATCATGGTCATAATTTCAGATTCCTGGGTCTTCAGGTGTCGTGATTTGTGGGGCTTGCCATTTTGTTGAACTTCAAAGGACTTACGAGGGTGATTGGCACTCACTGAGTATACGATCAAGCTCTTTTAAAAACTGCTATGTCTGTTGATCTGCGAGATCTCGTAACACAAAGGAATCAAAAATTCAGGCCATTTCCCTCCGCTCAACTATCATCAAACTAGTGATGACTTAAAGTGCTCTGCCGACTATTAGGGTGAACATAAGTAGGTTTATCGGTACACCTTACACGGAAAATGCTCCAACCGCATGCGCGGTTACTGCTGCATGACTACTAAAAATTGTACGCCTTTTCAAGGATTTACAACAGCAAAATTTGTGTTGTTATTAATAGTGTGACATCACTCTAAGATACTTTCAATAGACCATTTATGCGCAAGTTGGTTTTATGCTTACAATGATACTTTTGCAGTACTGAGGAGATCCACTTGAAACCGAGGAATGTTGGTTTCCCATATAGCATTGTATTCTGCATTGTAGATCTTGCAGGTGTGGAATCTGCAAAATTACAACAAATCAGGGTCAGATGTCGCTTGCCGAGGTGTACTTACAACGTTTTACTTCGCACTACCTTTGCCGCCCAACCTAATCAAAGTAGCCAACGATCTGCAGCTTTTAAATGCAACGGTGCTAACATGAACATACAAATTCACAAATGCACTATCCTAAGTAATAACCTCATGTTCACATGATACCATCACGCTGGGACTCAGCATTCCAGCATATTAGATTGGTGTTCTACTTATTCTACCACCGGCGGGTAGCGTTTATTCGAAAACTGTGATTTTTGAAATGGCTTAATGCTATAATTCGTGGAGCACAAACCAAAAAACCCTGTGAGACATGGCGTCGAGTATGGCGTTCAATGCAACTTCGCTTGTTAATGCTAGGTTGAATGGCTCATCTAAGAGGGTAAGACAATAAGGCGACCAACTAAAAATGCTTTAGCTGGAGACTCAGGGGTTAAATTGGTTTAATTTCTTGGTTCAGTACAATGGTCAGAAAGGGTAAAAGTAATCAATTAGGCAATCAACGAGCTTCTTCGTCATCCTCAGTTTTGCTGAAAAAAGTGGGGGTGATTTTCAGTCTTTAATCTGAGAAAGGAAAGAAGAAAGGATGTTGATGTAAATGGTAAAATGGGAATGCAGCGTTGCGAATGGTTGCGTTCTCTGCAACTTAGACCACTTAGATGCAATGCCTTGGCATAAGCAATGGAAGAATTTGATACACCTTTTTTCCATGGCGTCGACGCACAATCTTGTCAAGACATTCAAGACAATGCTGTTTGAAAGATTTAACCATTCATTGCATCCAACAGCATGTTTTCAATGCCAATAGCACAGCTCTTGATGGATTTGCATCATTAGAATAGTGTATTTTACTCAAATCTCAAAAGGCCCTATACTTACTTGATACCCTACTTAAATGGAAGGCAGTAGTGCATTGCATCGGTGAGCCAATCAGGAAACTCTAAATCTGCAGGACAAATCAATAGGGTCCCTCCTAGAAAGTCTTCCATCATTTATTGAGAAGTTCACACCCGGATGGCCCTCTGCCCTTCAACCTCTGGTTGCCAAGCCAGTTGTAGTACGATGTTCTAGACTCCGAAGCATCGTCTCAACCTTTTACATTGCAAATTTGCCCGCTTAAATGCCTGTCTTCCCAGTTCAATTAATCTTGACATTTTCTGGTAGTAGTAAATCCATTGATTCACAAAATACATGAATTAGATGTCAGGTTTGTTCAACAGCTTACCACCTTCAGTAAAAATGACGGAATATTTTTCTCTTAACCTGTGGCAGCTATTAGCGCAAAGATGGACTTCCTCATAGCGGTCTTCGTCTTCACACTTTGACTCATGGTTTGCATTACAGGGAAGGACTTGCGCGAGCCCTTACATTTGCCGTCGAAATAGTAAGGCTCAGTGAATACTCTGCGCATGCTGGCCTATCCTTCCCACTATGCAGCTCTCCAATAGCATTGAGCAGTTTCATGAAGCAACACTTTGCGGCAGTGGATTTAGCTCTCCATTTGACATGGATGCACACATTTCATCCTGCAATTCTCCAATTAGGCTGGTTATGAGTGAGTCTACAATCTGCTCGACCCTATTCCAAGGTCGTAAAATGGCTTTTGTTACCGCTTTCGCCATTTACTGACCTTACCTGTAATGTGGTAAATGAACGCGTGTTTGTACGAAAGTAGACATGAGCTAGCTTCCTTTTCTCCTCATCTCTTAATGATGTTTTGATAAATGACAGTCCAATAAAAGTTACAGCTAGTCATGCAAATGCTCAAAGCCTTCAAAACGTTAGATTCGCGCCTAATAATAACTCTCACGGTAAAATGCTTCAGTCTCTTTTAAATATTTGATAAGATGTAAGTGCATTCATGAATGCATTCAAATTCAAAATGCAATGAAAACGCTGGATTCCATGGGTCTTGCTGTATTTAAAATCGACTAGAACAAATCATGCAGTGCGACTGCATGGAGTTACTGAATGGAACGTAGGACTTGCATCGCGGACGCTTGCGCCCTCTGAAACTTAGACGATTTATAGTCATCCATGAAAATATGATGCTCCGGCACGAGTGGCAGGAGCATTCAAATGTCCTGCCATTCGCCGTGTCAATATGTGATCCGTCCAGATATGCAAGGAAAACCTCTCATAGGTTTAAACCTTTATAACACCTAACGGCACAGCAAAAACACTTTGAGGGAGTTTTCCTCATCAAATTTTACTGTAATAAATTGCACTATTTGCTAAAAATAGCAGCTCCTATTTGATAAATTTGAAAGACACTTTGCCTGCTCGAAGACACACTTAGTTGAAGGCAGTAGTGTACTGCATTAGCGTGCCAATACGACGGCCCTACACTTTATGATGAATTTCGTGGTGCTTTTCCTTTGCATTCGTCCTACAGATAATGAATGGCGCTTATCTAGATGCAGTCTCCATTTGATCGGTTGGACTTCGGAGGATAGCCTTAACATTTCACACTGCAAATTTGATGGCTTAATCACCTGTCTTGCCATATCACTTAATCTTGATGTTTCCTGGCAGAAGTGAGTTTATCCTCCTCTATATGGATTACAAAGGATACTGCGCAATGCTTATTCGTCATAAGTTATGCAGAGGGCATAACTTTAGTTTAGTCCTCAACAATGAATGTGCCAATTTAGTCATCCTCATATTGTGTTTCTGTAAATACTGAGCAACACAAATGCGCTTAAGGCATTGTCATTTCATCAAGTTCATCAAAGGTCACTCAGGAGCTATTCGCACAACAGATGCTTGCCAAAATACGAAATCACTTCGTTTCTCCGCGAATTCGAGGAAACGTGGGTCCAAGTGAAAGCTTTTCATTTGCTGATTAAATCGTCGATCTCCTAAACATATCTAATGCACTTTTAGAATTTGCCACAGGTCAATAACGACTGCCACGGCAAACCTAGCATTCTCGCGACTCTTTCTAACATGGATAGCATCGCTGTGTCGCTGTATCTGGAGTGGTATGATGCTAATGTACGCTGTTCCTCTGTTTGATTTTCGTTCCACCATATAACTTACTGGAATGCATGCATTTGGCATGCACAATAAAGTCGGCAGGGACCGGGCATACCCCGCACACAAACTTGCTTGTAGTACACACCCACCGGGGTGACTTATTGGGAAATGATAACTTCTCATCTATTAAGAAGAATGCTCACCCCTTGAATAGACCATCTTTGGCAAATTTTTATGGTTGCAACTTGGCCCGCATTGATGTAGACAGGAGTGACTTTGTCGGCATCGGTTATGAAGGCTTATACGCCGCTGGTAGATTAAGCTAGCTGTGAAAATTACGATGCATTCATTCCAGCCTAAGATAACCTGACCGATCAAAGCCTTCGAATAAGAGTTTCTTAGCATCCACCAGTAGTGACCGCAATTAATACCTGCTTCAGTTATCCCCTGTAAGCACGTGCCCTGATTGCATCTACCTATTTGTTCGTGGAGCAACTAAGGGCAATGTTCTGCCAATGCATGTATATATGAGGCCTTAAAGGGTGACACGCGACTCAAATGCCTTTGGTTGTACTTGTGGAGAAGGGATGGAGTGATTATCCACCCATCTTAGCACATACGTACTCATCCGCCAATGTTAAAAGTTCCGTCTGGAGCCCATACAATCACATTCTTGATGTCGACTGCAGTGATTTCGGCCGCGGTATGCCAGAGGCCTAAAATCTGCTAAGTTGAGGACATAGGGCAGTCTGCCAACAATGCCGCCGCTGGGCCAGGCGCCTTTACGAGGTCATTAGGAACCATCCCATGCTGGTACAGTCTAGCGCGTTTCTACACGCATCACTGTCTCCCGAAGCCTTTCATTTGGGTCTCGCTACTCAATCTCTTTGCTCACATACTGCATCACTTTCACACTAGTTCAATCAATGATCCCTAATATTAATTGCATGGCGTTTTGCTGTCTACAATGCCACGTATTCTCCAAACTGCGTAGACAGCCATCTTTAATCCTCCCTTGCTCTCGGCTTTTTCCCTTTTGGTCAGTCCTTGATGTAGATTGAGAACTTTATATCCTCTGCGCTCAAAAATCGTACACAATTGCAGTTATTCGAAAAAGTTTTCGGAGAGTTGCGTCTAGACCCGATTCATGCCGCGGTCTACCTTAAATTTTCAAGTGTGCTGGCACCATAGTGGCTGTAGACTCATTTGGAGAGCATGTTGTTGGTAGTAATACAAGCGACCACGTGTGCAACGGTAGCGTAGATACTTGCGACTTTAAACACGTACCGCAACCCGATTTGAACGTGGATTCACGTGAGAACGCTCGGATCATTCTGGACTATCAAGTGCAAATTCTTCACAGGGCTGCTATCATCCCCTTCCATAATGGGTGGATGATTTTACTAAAACTCGTTTAGCTCTGCCCACGCTTGTTATCAAAAATTCATAGCCCATTTTTTCGGTTCTAGATAGATAGACATAAGATATGCTGCAAGCTGTCAACTTTTAAGCCGAAAGGCAATGCTTCCCAGATACCAGCATTCCGTTCGTGTTTTATCAGAGACAATGTCCTATTTCTTTCCTCGATGTGGACTACAGCCAATAGAGTCCTACTTCTTCCGCACGTAATTCCTCATGTCAAAGTTTTGTTGCAGCGAGTTTGATCTCAACATCTAAATGCTCCATTGATACCTCTGATTCCCCCTAGTGCTGCTGACAAACCTGACACATTGTTCATAACTTTGAAGGCAATGCCTAGAGTGCATATAACTCCATGCTTCAAGCGGAACATCGGCGTGTATGGTTACCACAAAATCGTGTGTTTGTTTGAAAGCAACTTACAGACGACAGTATTTTCATTTTTGAATTCCCGTTGGACATGAGGACACGGCCTTAAACACCCTTGTGACTGCAGGCAATGAAGTCATGCCACTCTTCGAACACACAACCCAGGTCTCTGGGCTAACTTTAATGCTTATAAATTTCCCAAAATTTGACCACGTGCATCGGTCCTGGTATACAAAGTAGACTTAGTTTTGTTTAGGTGAGGTAGAAGCGACGAAATGGCAGTTAGTGGAAGTTCACCTAATTAGCCCTTCTAATTCGCCATTGTTTGCCACGTAGCGCTATCAGGCACTGAACCCCATCCGTACCTTACCTTAACGATCAATAGTTCTCCAATCGCAAACTATCCTCCACTGTAACAGAATTGCTAATGTTTAATGCCAATGTTCTCACGCTCTACTAGCACACGATGCAACATGTATGCTGTGCGCTTTGGCAAGTCAGCATCAGCTTAAAATGCAAGTTATTTAGGTGAACCAGACCTAAACCAGAGAGTGTAGATATGGACTATTCGGGTAAAGCATAGCTGATATTTGAGTTAATTAATTCGAGGATGAACAGCTCTGCGGTCAGTAGTCGAGCTACCACTCCTTCAATCAGGAACTCGGTTGCGAAATCCACTCAGTGAGTCTATTTTGGTGGAGAAATTCACTCGGTTTTATGCGCATTTATGCGATCACGCTTCATTGAATGTGTCATGGCGCGGCAATAAGTAAGCACCTCCGTTGCCAAAACCGCCATAGCGTATTAATGGAGTGAACAAAATCTTCCCTCCTTATGGCACTTTTGTGCGTCCCCTGCAGAAATACCTGAAAGCATGACTAACAACTAAATCTAACAAAGTTTTCGGCTAAGAAGGGTTGAAGGTCAAGTTGTTGAGGAACTGGTTTTGTAATGCGATGTTGGTAAACAGCTGCCATGGGCGAATTGTAGGAGAAAGTCACCCTTCGGTTGGACAATGAGCTCGAGCGGTAATAAACGGAATTCAATAATGTCAGTGCGACTGGGACAAATGTGAGAGTGGAGGATCTTAGAGTTTAAAAATAACTGAAATCATGACAATAAAGTAGCGCTTTCACACATCCCAACCATAATCTCGCCTCACATTCATGCATTTGGGAATTGGAGTTAGTTTGGTTGCAATTTAAAGACCAGCACGGGTATTTAATGAGTCTATGAATGAAAGCAATACAGCAGCAACCATTTTTCCACAGGTCATGAATAAAGCCCATAAGCGAAAAGGCGAAGCATTCTCATTATCGCAACTAATCTGAAGGAAACAAATGGATGGCCCATGAGCCTCATCCTTATTGCTTATCATAGGGTTGTGCGTTAAAGAGGAGGCATGAGAGGAAAGCATGCATAGTTAACTCAGTGATTGTTGCAGTGGCACTTCTCCAATATATTTGTCGCGTGAAACAACGCCTTAACGCATTGCTACCCTACCGCTTTAGTCGCATCGTATCGTACCTGTCGGGAAAGTGCTTGAAGTGGGTATTTGCACCTAGTTAAGGACTCGATGCTCCCGTACGCCATACCGCGCTTATTTTTGGTACAGCATTATGCCGGGCAGAGCTGCTAAGAGCAGGTAAGGGACTAACAAGAACCCGGTAAATGTAAATTCCAGTTGACCTTAAATTGCAGCTTAATTCCTTGCCTCATTCACATGCTTTGTACATTAGCGAAACCATTTCCCTCTTTGCTGACAAAAATATGGTGGACATTATTTCAAGCACTATAGCATGAGGTCTTTTGAAATGCTCAGCACGTTCTGCACTCCTCGTTCCTGAACATCTACTTATTCTTCACATGGAAAACTGAAGTCGCAGAATGGCTCATTCTTTAAAATAAGACGGAGAAGCTAATGTATTGCCAAAAGTGATGACTGAACGCGCGACTACTACTCCACTGCGTTTAAATAGCGTGTGAATTTGAGGGCAGATCCAAGAAGTCGCCTTTCGTACTCACAGAATTCAACCAAAGCTTAGGGACAGAATCCGGGGCAGCTCATCGCTTTTCACTGAAATGGATCTATACGAATGCAGGTTGTGTGAGAAGTCATTCACAGGCCTCATCTTCTACCTCGCGCACTTGGAACTCGCGCATCGTGGTAGGCAGTTCTCAACTTTAACATACACTTCCATGTGCATACGCATCCCTGTGTGCATTATTCCACGCGAATGTGTAAGTGCGCATTTGTGCACCAATCGACATTTCATAACAAGGGATTATGCATTGAGTCGCAAGGTGACGAAATGCCATTGACCAACTAGCTCTTCGTATAAGGCACATATTGAAGACTTGCGCAACAAGTGGCCAACCTATTTACAATACAGCACTTCTTCAGCACTTCAGTTCACATACATTTGATGTTTTAGAAAGATCGAATATGTACTGTCCGGTGTGCCAAATGTATTATCAAAATCTGCAGATGCTCTTACGACATCAAAAAAGTGAGGAAAGTTGCAAAGCTCTCCATTATTCTCCCATTACATTGTCACATATTGCAAAGTAACTGGACACCTTTCAATCTCGAAAATAGTGTTCAAGCATAACGCGTGCGGTCTATGCTTGCTTTCGTTCTCCAACTTCGATTTGCTCTTCCGTCATCATGTCAGAATACATCTGTGTGAGTTTGCGTCTGCTTCGCTCCGACTTAATCGAGTGCGTGCTCTGCTCTTTAACCATGGCCTTGATATCCCATGCAAACTATTCTTAAATTAATACTCTAGTGAACCGCCCCGCAGTTATGAGAATAGAAAATGTAGGAACGCACATCTTGTGCCCAGTGTGCCACACAGAATATGCGACCATGGAGGAGTTGCAAGAGCATATGAATTCGCACGATTTTGGTAGGTATTACTTTACCCATCCTCCATACTCCGCACTGATGGTTTATTGCAAATCCCTGATGCCCTATGCTTTGTAGACATTTGGTATGAATTGCTTAGGTGAACGCAATGAAGCTCTGCTACGTCAGCGAATTTCGTAAGTATGCCGTGAAATTTGCGTTGATTCATTATGTCTACAGTTGAGACTCTTGACTTAATAAAGCAGGCGCATTCACTGCATGCGAAGTGTAGGTGTACTGGAGGAAATAATTCATGTCGACTCTGACACTGATAGATGTGGCTGTGCTAGGTTGAAAGAGCACTGCCTGGTTGATACGACTAGGCAAGTATCGCAACGCATCGCATTGCGTCCATTCTCGTTGGCAGCTTACATAGCCACAGAAAGCTGTAGCCTACATTGCATGATCTGTGATCGCGCATGAAATCACAGGCCACTAGTTGCTTAATCGCATCGCACGTTCCAATCAAAGCATAAAACTTATGCATTCATTTCTCCATGCTTCAGTGCTATCTAATGGGCTATGCCAACTTACTCCCACGGACGTAAACTCAGCTATCTGCTCAATGGCTAGACATGCGCTTAATATAAGAGAGGGATTCGGTCTTTACTGGCACCTCTTTTGTCCTGCGATTGCTGAGCTTAAGGGTGGATTCCCTCTAATCAATTTAAAGTTTGGGATAATTAGGCAAAGAATGACTGTAGCGCAGAGGATAAAGATAGAGCCGTGAGAAACGACGTGCTTTTGGTTAGGAGGTAGCTCTTTTCAGCTGTCATCACATTTCGGGCTCAATTAAGGCTGCACAGCTCTACATGGCACAAGCAGATTATCATTACCCAGTGAAAATTGGCATGCAATTAATCAAACACCTACTAAGGACAATAAAACAGCCAGTTTCTCGCAGTGATAGCATTATAGTCGCATTTAGTAATCATTATCCAAGCGAAGATTAGTCATTGTTTTTGCGCGCGTACGGTTTAGCCACTTACCGGTCCTTGAAGCAGTCATAACAGTGTGGTGGGACAGGCACTATTTAGTGCGAAGGCTAAAAGGAAGGCCATTTAGAGGTGTCGATAAAGAAGAGTTGATGGGAACAAATGCTTCATGCAAGAAAAGAAGTTGTTGATAGGCACTGAGACTTGAGTTAAATAGGCAACAAAGGAAAGATTGGAAAAAGAATAAGTGTGAATGAGTCAAGATGGTATATAACAAGGCGTCATTAAACCAGATAGGGCCAACCCCTTCATTCTAGGCTTTGCGTACTGAAATCCGTATGCATGAGCACAGGTGCTTGCAAGCAAATACGTGGCTTTGTTAATGTGCACATGCGTATAGACAGGGCTGGATGAGCAGAATGTCGTGCGTCTGAAAATGAACACCTACTGGCATTTGTTTATGTAGTGAGGAGGCCGAGTCGCGTGGAGGTTTGCTAGTGAATCTCATCAATCTGTTCTACATAATGCAAATTATTACAGCGCAGAATAGCAGTAGTCGTGTGTTCATTCATAGTTTTGAGCAGGACAGGTATGCTGGCCTCTACATTATGTTCTCCACTTTAAGGGCACTTACACAAGTTCGTTTGCACCGTAGAGGGCTGAAAATGCTTTAGCAAGGAAAAACTGACTGCGTATTGACATGCTTAAGCTAAGTCTTTGGCACCTTTATCACAAGGAGGAAAAAGCATCTTGCTGCTTCCTAACCCACAGAAAGAAACTTAAATAATGAGTCGTTTGTTGAAAGACATCCAATTACCATGATAACTAAAGACGTCTATGATCCTCTCAATTGCTCCGCACCCAAAGTTCCAGCACGAAAGTATGTCTTTTTCGAAAGCAGGAGCAACTGGATGCACGCGCATTTCTTAAGTGGATAATTTGGACTTCCCATTTGCGTGCTTACACTTCCCCACCCTGATGTTAGGGAAGTGAGATTCGCCTGACATGCGTCACCTCTTTGTGGCATGATGCGGGCCTAAGCATGTCATTGACGGCAGCCTATAAATTTTTTTATTCGCATAAGACTGCTAGATCCTCCAGGTAGATTTCATGCCACACTGTTTGAGATAGTTTTGTAACACAAATACTTTGCGAAGAACAAGGCTTGTTCTAGCAGGGATAATGCTTCTCTCAAGTTTGCAGAAAATTTCAAACACCTCCTCCTAATCGACAGAAATCTTAATTGCGTGAATCACTGAAGTCCTACATTACCTTGCATCACGACACTTTGAATTAATACTCACGCAAGTTATGGCTCTGACCAAGCAATAGCGGAAAGGTATCGAGAAGACACCATCAGATTGAATGCAATTTAATCTTTCTTTTCCCCTCTCTTAAACTTCCTCACCCTCAAATACCCGCTACCCTCCCATCATTCCATGATTATATCATGGCAGTGAAGGTGATTCCCACTCAAAATCGTAGGAATTGGATGTCAGACGTTAGAAAGACACCTCTTCTTTGAAGCAAATGTATTAAATAACGTTACTTTGCATTACAAACATTTACAGCCCATATGAACACCTTTGCTGTCCTTCAAATTGCATTTATGCTCAACTCTAGGCGACTTGCATTGCCATGACGCTGGTTGTTGCAGGAGTCAGGACTGCCCATTGTCGTCTCTGTCATTTTCCCGTCAAGGCTAGAGCATTTTGTGTCCACTTCTGGCTTAGCTGATCAATCACTCCAGCGTTGACCATAGCATGCTATTATTCCATAACGGCTGCTTTATTGGCCCTATTTATGGCAGACTGCAAAGACTACTTTCGAAAAAGACTGGTGTCCTGCTCCTACACTATATGTCATATGTTTCATTTATTGTTAATTTGCCTATTCTTGCACATATGGATGGGCCGCGTCTTGCTAAGTACGGGAGAGTGCTAATAGTTTCTTTCCCTCTACTGGATAAGTTGCGGTTAGCGCTCGTAAGTCATGAAAAAATGAGACCGCGTTCGCATGAATCGCTTGACCAAAATGAACTGACTAAATGGATTTCGCAACTGCTGCAATGCACAGCCTGATGACCTGGCTAGTGGTCTCAAGTTTGCAAATCGATTGGCAAGATCATCGTCCATGCTTGTACTACATTTCTGGTGCATCGACTGCAACGCTTTCATCGACTGGATATGAGGAGCCGTGGACTTTAAATTCAGGACCGCTTGTCGTCAATTCGGAAACAGACCACTGTAAGAGCAGCCTACACGTGGCGAAAGGGAAAGGGGATTATTCGCTACATGGGGGCACATATGCAGGAGACACACATTCTAAACATTTCCGCATCGGCCTCATCTAACCTAACTTTCCTGATTGAAGCTCCTGAGCGACAACCGACTAGACCCTTTTAAAAGCCCAGTTGCCTTTTTTGGACGCAGCTAACAATAAATAAAACTCATTAATTGCACTTAAAGGCTATTGCAAAATACTGGCCCCATCATACTGAACGGTATCTGCTCTATGCTTGTAAATTTTGGGCATACGAAATAAATACAAGCAAGCCCGATAAATAGGGAAAATTCCTAGAGACGATGCAAACAACTGTGATTTTTCTTTAGGGTCACTCGCATCGGATTATCTGAATAGCTTTCTGTCTTAAAACACCGTGTGCTGATAGAATTATTAAGATGGAATTCACATGGTTGCCATGCTAATTAGATCAACACGCATACAAATTCACTAATGCGCACACGAGGCATCCGGAGTAGTTCACAGCTGAGTTTGGGATCAAAAACGAAGCATTTGTTACCATAGACATACTTACGGATCGAGCGAAGAAATCTTATGGCAGCTTCAAACTCATCTTGCATTTTCGATGCAGTGAAATAATGCCGGTAGTTCTCCTGCTCAAATCTCAACAGCTGCATTTCTTAAGTGCTGCGATCAAATAGCTGCTCGCAGGGCAACTTAAGTTTCAATGGAACAGTATCCTCACAGTTCGTAATTACATTATTAACTGCAGGTGTAATACAAGCCTATCCTAATATTCGCGTGCCACGTATGCTTGGCATAAACTGCTAGTAATGTGCTTCGCGCAACATATTAAATTGACGAGGGCGTTCAATTCTGCAGAGAGCTACTTGAATCGCATGAGTGGAACAACTTATAGACGCAGTCTAACACCCTTGTTAAAAGGGCCTTGGAACTTTACTGGCCTCTCAGCAATCACTGCTGATTAACCACCTCACGATTTGTGATAATTGTGATATCTCTCCATATTTGCCCATAAACAGACTTCTTGGATGAATCCATTCAATCAAATCCTCCTCTAACCCTATACATTCTGATAAATTTGGATCTCATTTGCTGCAAAGAATGCTGGGATAATGTTTAATTATTTAAGCTAAGATGACTTTATAATCATCGTTTGCCTGCATAAAGCAGGGGTTTGGTTCGGCCTTTATTCTCCCATTGTTAAATATCGGCTACTGAAACATTACCTACCTCTACCTCGCATCCCACCAGCTATGTAAAAGTCACGTGTGTAGACGTAGAATGAATTAAACTGGTTCAAAGATTGTGCGCGTGTGCCACTACCACGTAAAATCGTCTGCCAACTTGTTTGTGGCGGTGCCCAAAGCCAAATCGTGCTTAAATGCATGTGGCTGCACTTCACTCCATGTAGGTTTGTCAGCGAGATAAACGTGAGACCACGCACTTTGCATTAAAAATTTAAATTGATTCATGTGCATCGAATATCTAGGCGGCCTTTGCGCTCTGTGAACCTTGCACCTGTGCGGATACAAAATGGCTTCCAAAGTGTGCTTTCAAATTGCATTGCATCCTTCTTTGTGCTTACCACCTATCCATCAAATTGTTTTGGGCTGTCGAAAATTCACTCACTTCAGCCTCCATCAAGGTGCTAAAGCCAAATTACTTCAGGTTGCATCGTGCGCCCTGCATTCTTTCAGATTTGTTCATGCCACGCTCTCAATTCGTGTTGTGGCATTAGTTAACTTTACTTAATTTGGAAGGTATGCTTGCTTTGAACATTTCAGATCCCGTGCACAAATCATAAGGCCTTATGATGCCATCGGTTCAAAGTAAAAAATGCATTTTATAGAAATCGCCAAAAACTCAAAAGCATTCTGCTGATATGGCACGCACTCGCTTTTACTCAAGAAGTAGGGACCAAATGTCTGCAAAGCCTAAGAGATCTAGGCGCTACAAAAGCAGAGACCGTAGAATCCGGCTGAGAGGTGAGGCAACAACTACAGGAAAGATGCTTTCGATTGTGTTCCTGCAGTACTTCCATTGTCACAAGCTCTAAGCAGCACTCTGTGCAATGCAGACACAATCACAGGGTGATATAATGAGGCAAGGATTTATGCAAAGTTTGCATGAAGGGCCAAGGCCATGGCTGAAGAGCAGAGCCAAGTGGATTTATTCAGAGCTCACCAGAAGCAAACTCACATGCGCATGTTCCGACAAAGTGGTGGAAGAGAGAACGAAGGTTTTCAAATGAGTTGTGGTACACGCAGCACGTATTGTGATTCCAGTCTGTTTGCGAGTTGCATAATACTTTTGCTATTCTCGGCATTCGTAGCGAGCAAAAAGGACAGATGAATTCCGATTCATTACTTTACTTACCTCATTAATGTCCTAAGAGCGTCCCAAGAGTTCCGCACGACATCAGACATATCAAACAGGGAAATCCATAGTCGTTCAATTATGTTAAACATGTAGCTTGAAATGGTGTGCTACGGATTGCCTAATTCAACCATTTGCCGCATGAGTCCTCATCATAAGCATTAAACTCCTATGCATCAACAGACATATCTCTAGGCAGCACACTATTTCACGCATTGTGTATTCATTTACACAGTAATGAAAGTGCGCAGAGGTATGTCTCAAGTGGTAGAACAATACGGTGAGGCTTATGAATGGTACCCACCTGTACTTGCAACGGAGGTTAGACATTTTTGCGAAGAGGAGGCTACCAGGTTCCGCCACCAGGCTTGCGGTAAGTTGACTGAGTATGCAAGGGCCACCCAGGATCTCTCCCTCCCCCAACCTGCGATTTAAACGCAGAGAATTAGAGCTTGCGTATTTGTAAAAAAAGCTTAGAGCAGCTTAAGTCTGGGGTTAAATCGCATTCTACCTTACCTTCTACCCCGTGATGCACGACTGCTGAGTCTGGTCTCTTCCATAAAGAAAGGAAAATTGCTTGTTGGAGGAGATCTCTTTAATGTGCTGGATAGGTTGGAAGACCTTTCCAATCCACTTGACCTAATGTTCTATCGATTTCGTCATCAAGGAGAAAGATTTGCCTATTTCGTATAGAGTCGGCACGAGACGAAAAGTTATGAGTTGTCACATAAACCCCCAGAAATTTGTGTTTTCGAGTCAACTTTTGATCTCCGTGGCTGTTTCAAACTGGGCAGTTCTGTGCACCGTAATTCTGCGACAGTTTGGGTGCAATATGCAGCATACAGGATTTGCATCCTTAACCGATCTTTACCAGTAGTCTAAAACTCCATATGGGCAGGCATTATGCGATGGTGGCCTAGCGATTCACAAAGTCAGATAGGCATTGCCCTTTTAATTTATGCTCTTACGCCCTGACAATAAAAAATAGAGTTGGTCTGACAAGGCATTTCTCCTAGTAAACACAAGCAGCTTTAAACCTGTTATCCACTGCAGTGAAGTTGTCAGTGGTGCTCATAAGTGGCACTTAAAACGCAAAAGCAAATGCCACGCTACGTTGCTTAGAAGGTATTTTAGATCAGTAGATCGCTTTGGGATAAATGCTATGCACCTGTGATGACAGAAATGTTTACTTTCGCGACATTGGGAAGTGTATGACCCACTAACTTATGTGGCGAAGACCCTAAAGGTTTAGGGCTCCAAAGCCTTAATTCACCTCACATCATGGCGCTTTAAAATGAATAATAGGCAAATGATGTGGAGAGGTGCCTTTAGGAATATTAACAAATTGACAGGAAACGCCGCATAAATTGTTCGGTACCCTTAATGACGTCAAAAGTCTTAAACACTACATCAAATCGAGGAAGAATCTTGTGGGAACCGACTATAAGCTGTTGATTTGAGCAATGGAAATCAATGCCAGTGGTGGATTGCTCGACTGCACATTATGTATGGGAATTCGTAGGGTTGCGGTATTAAGCTATGAAACAATGCAAGCAGAATCACTGTCTCACAGACCGGTTTTGGCAATAAGAGATGGCGTTAATGAGCATCGAATGTCACATACCCGGGTGACCTCATTTTGCATCAATGGCAAGCTGCATAGTGTACTATTCCTGACGAGGATTCTGTATAAGAGAGGCTCCCCATATGCTCTTGCACATTCATGGACGAGAGTGGGTGTTACAGAAGTAGAGAAAACTCTCTTTAGAAGAAGAAGTTCTATTGTGCAATTAGAGAATAGGTATTCTAGACTTCTAGTAGTCCGAGACACATTGATACAAACAATTTCGCAAGAAGCTTCTGAGTATGCTAGTTTCTGAGGGAAAAAGATAACTTGAGCCTTGATCAGGAGGCTCTGGAAACTCTCACTCACCCATGTATCACTTGATCGCTCCAGAACCTACGTTAGTCACTACGGTTTTAACAAGTCATGGCGTGCATGGCTTGCGCCGCAGCCTGCGACATTGCTAAATAAATATTCTCCTAAGAGTTAATGCAGGCTGTGGCTGCATTCATTCATAACGTCTATGTTTTCAATCCTTACCCCTAACTAGTCCATGTCATTTAAAGTGCAAGATCTTTGGAAGCATATAAAGCACGTACGACATCTGAGCACTGACAAGGTAGTTGAGAGGTGAGAAACCTTAATTAAACTTTAGTTAAACCGCTGGAAGCTTTTACTTGCAAGGCAAGGGGAAAATAATAGGCCTTAGAATAAGACTAGTCTCTTCATTGTATAGGGCTGCAGACTGCGAATCAATTCATGTTCCACCATTCAGGATGGTTCTAAAGCAGCAGAAATGGAAGTGGCCTCCGACAATTACGGCAGGCACGGATGCAGCCACCGAGAGTGTCCCGGGCCAATTTTTAGCACCGAAAGAAGGCACAGGACAGCTTTCAACACCGCATTCATGCTTACACGACTTGCAAACCCGCCACTTACAAGCAGAATGATGGCTACTCGTGAGCAATTCGAGTGCAACCGCACCGATTGAATATTCCACCCTGTATACACCGCTGTCTCAATCATTTATGCATCACGGTCGATGTTAGAGTAGTGCATGCTCGGTCATTTACAAACCGCTTCATTTGCACCACGTGTCGGGTACGAAGTTGGCGTTAGTATGCCAATGAAGAAAGAGGGCCTACCCTTGATTTCACATGTGAATTTCATTTAAAGGGAGGCACCGAGACTCGTGCTCATGAAGACGGAAGGAGATGTACTACTGGTCGGTAGATGCAAAACCTCTGGAGGATACTAGCATCGTCAGTCTCCAGTGTATGCAGAATGTATTCTGCTGGTACGCCTCCCTAATCTCTGTTCTTCCTTTTCAAATTGTTTCCATCTCATTTGCTTGTCCCTTCCAAGCGATTGAAGGACAAAGAGATAGAGATAGACGCTGCATTAGTCACAGTCAAAGCTGCTTCATATTTGTCAGTCATAAGCCCACAAAGTGGATTTTCTTTCATTTGGTATGTTATCGGCAGCTTATAGTTATTAGCCCACATATGCTCGTGTCTATTCTTATGCGTCTGGTTTGCCTGCCACTCGTTAGCCACTAGTCACATTACTATTGGAATGCTTTTGGACGCCCATCAACCCCTGTTCCAGCCATCATAAATGGTCGTCATCTATGTTTCTGCTTTTAACGTGCGTTATTATTAGTTGTAAGTGCTTAAGTTTAACACGGCTGTGCTACCAACTCGTTTGAGTCGTGTACCTATTAGGTCATCCATTCGGACGTTGGAGCGTTTAAGCCTCCGGAGCTTGCAATGATCGGACTTTAGCGCAATAAAAATGGATCCATAAGGTATAATGGGCTTTATGAAGTGTTTACATCAGCCATTGAAGGTGGGGCGATGGATGTCTGAATCATGACTGTCCTTGCTTTAAGGGACAATCGCAAGTGTTCACGCGTTACTCGCATTTAACCGCCATAAAGGGCGTGACGCGGAATTCAGTTTGGGATGTGCAATACAAATTATGACAACAAGATCACTGCAAAAAGTCAAAAATGACAATATGCTATTAAAACAATCGAAATGCTTAAGAATGCACTCTTTCTCGCATCACTAGCGGTTGCTCCTCAGACTAAGTCTTAGGCAACATTCCAATGATTGTAGCGATAGCGATTTTAGAGGCAGATATTATAATTATTCGCACCATCCAACTGCTACAGATGTAAGGCCTTAAGCATTATTTTACCAAAATGCTCTATGGCATACATCTGGAGCTTGGATTCTGTCAAACATCCTTGCTTCATGTCAACGAGATGGCATCACATCACGTTCGGCAACAACTGTAAATGCAGTTGTTACTAAACTATGTTATTTTTAGGTCAGGGGGCAATGGAGCCGAAACAGCGTAGTGATTTTGCGACCGCACCTCATGATGTGACCTAGAATTTGATGGGTCTTGGGAACATCCATCATTCATGTTTTTGTCAAGGCGCAGCTTATTATGCGTCTTACTCATGACTATATTTAGCCAACGTTTTGCAAGTGCATCATACTGCATGTGTCAATTTGGCAAGACACGGATCCGCCTCCGAGCAAATTCTGCTCAATCATTAATCCGAGCCAGTCACGAACAGTGGCAAATTAGAAGGGCCTCAATAAATAAGCCACCGTGTGTCGCGGTGCCACAGATGAGAAGCAAGCCTGTGTCATCGATAATAGCATCATATGCACGGCAAAAGAAGCTCCATTGTTAACATTCGAGAGGTCTTCCTCCACTGTGGTCTTGGTAGCATAAGACCATTCCAAAATGTAGTAGCTCGCTTAGTGAATTGGTGCCACCCACTCCACAGGTCCATTAGCAGTGTGAGTGAACAACCTTCCCGGAGTCGTAGTTTTGCTAGAAAAGAGGGCTTTCTTAAATACAAATCATTAGGCTGACCCACATTCCAACAGCGATGGAAAAGCACACCATTCGAAATCCTTCCTGGTCAAAGATGAGCTAGCCTGAGGGAACATAACACTCGTGCGACCCCATATCGGAGATTATCGCAGCGTCTAGAGTAGTAATGTTGGTGTGGAAACTCAGAAGTATAGGTTTCATTCAGATCCTTTGGACATCATGCTAGAAGTTATGTCTTTCCAAAAAGAGGAAAGTCAGTAAATCAGCGTTATTTCTTGAATATCACCATGTCAACAACGGCATGGGCGAACAGCCGCCGTGGCTGAGACAGTTAATTGACACTCCGAGCTATTTAGGAGAGTGACTAAAGTGCTTATCGGGTGTAATGGCGTGCTTTAATTCTGGAAGGCAATCGACTTACGGGACTCGGTAGTAGTTCCGAAATTATTATAGCTGCCTGAACGCAAATGTCTTCGCGATGCAAAATTCTTGTTTACTTTGGCCGATTGTTCTTCTATTAGGTGGAGCATAATCTCCACCAGAGACATGACCTTATGCTACTTCGCGATGAACACGTCAGATACAAAGGACGGCCTTAAAGATTGTACAATTCCCCTATGGCAAGTCCACGCTGTTAACCAGTCGCTCTAGGCATTATCCTTCCCTCAAAGACATAATGCAGAAGAGTCCTGTCACGTGGTCCTTGTAGTAGCATCGACTTAAGACCTAATGAATGTAGTCAATTTTTTCCTGTTTTATTCATTGCATTGATATGCATTCCATTGCCCTCCCGCTCACTTACACACTTAATCACCTCTTGCTGAGACACTGGGACCAGCAACCTAACAAACTTAAGGCGTTCCGATGAGTCGTACGCATTTTGTTCTGCTGTTACGAAGCACTTGGTGCTACTCTCAGAATACTGTGGCGTCCTAAGTAGAAACCTACTACAATTAGCACTCTATAAAGCTTTAGATTCAATGCAGTCCTAAACGTTCGTTAGAAGTTGGGATCTATAACATTTGAGTGATCTCGATCAGTTTAAGTCTAAGAGTCACTCCCATGAGAGGCAGAATCTTTCTTGCATTTTCAAAACCACTGTAGGATTGTTGCTTCTAAACCATTCTTCCCCTTTCATTGGCTCAATCTGAGAGATGCGGTGACCCATCCGATAGAATACATGCATTGTTTGTGTCGTCAAACTTCAACAACTGCTAGTAAATGCATCGAATGCATTTTGCCAAAATCAGGTTTGAAGACATCTACTTTGAGCTCTAAGAAGTAAAATCATGTTTGAACTATAGGGTCGGAAATGCCATAATGCGTACTGCTACTCAAATTCTACTCCTTTCCCATGGTAGCTTTCGGCCAAATTTGCCTCACGTAAAGTTGCTTCTCAGCTTCAAAGTGGTCTTATGATAGCCTTATATTCACACAATGCAGCAGATAAACCTGGTCCATCGTTTGCAATTTGAAGGCAATATCTAGAGCGGATATTATTCGTGCTTTAAGTAGCGCATAGACCAAGTGATCTGCTATTAATTTTGCATTTCATTTGAGTGCTTTCGCTTTGAATATATCTCTGCCAAGTGTAGGCAGTGAAGTCATCTTACCCTGTGAAGGCCCAACCAACAATCTTTGGAATAGATTTAACGCCTAATTTTGCTCCCTGCACATCTGTCCTAGGAATTTAGGCTAGACTTGGCTTCTACCTATGTGCAGCGAAACACAACGAAAGCGCAGTTTCTTTGCTTCATTTAGATGGCTCTTCGAATTGACACCACGTACTGAGAAAGCAACTGCGAAAGTCAGGCTGGAATCGTACCTGGCGTAAACAGGCGTTTGTCCAGCTTCGCCCATCAAGGCCAATCTGTGTTTTGTCGGCTTGGCACAATTAGCAGGATCCACTCACAAGGAAGTAATCGCATGTAATCGCAAGCTAACATATTCTAATAGACTGCGCCTTAATACGGATGTGGTGATTCTGAGATCACATTGGGACGTAGCTGTAAATGTTGCGCTACGCAAATACGAGAATGACTGCGCTGATTCAGTCCTAATCCCCTGGCCTCAGAATGGCACAGCCCTAGTAACTACTACAGTCATGGTTTCCATCCCGTGTGATGTAATGCCACCTCGTCAGGCCAAAGCGAAGCCGATTGACAGGACTCAAATCCAGCCATCATGCTTGTCCTGGAGCGCAGAGGTGGATCTCCCGTTAAGGAGCTATGGGCATTGCTATGCAGTGTCGATCGTTTTAAGCCAATGGCGATCACCTTTGACTTTAATATTGGTTTCGTTACAATTAGTGAAAGAATGAAGTTCAATTCAATTGGCGGACAGGTGGTAGTGTTTTAGTGAGGACGCAAGATGGAGTACAAGTGAAGGAGAATCCGTTTTCTTTAGTAGCATCCCAATTTCAACTGGTGAATGTCACGCTGACCTCCACTTTATCACTGTCACTGCACATTCCGATTGTTGTGCGAACCCATGTAATGGCTTGTTGGAGTAAGGCCAGCCATTTCGCAGATTCTAGTCGCTCACATCGAGTGACTAATTCAGGACACTAAATGAACTTAATAGCACGCCATATTCATCCAATTTTCCTTTAAGATGTTATGGGCACAGGTCCGCGTAGAGAGCTGCATGTGGACACAACTAGGATGCAACAATGATGTAGGGGTGGATCTGCAAGAGCAATTTATTTTACCCTGTATGTGCTAATCAGAAGCAATGCATTGCGATGCCTTTCATGTCCTCTTTTCCTCTAATGCTTCCTGGAAAGCGTTGATAGGTAGTGCTAAGTACATGTTCAAAAGTTTAACGTACTCGCATTATCGCTGTGTACCCGTGCAGGCTCCTGACGCTAGCACATGCTACTGGCATGGCAGATATGCCAAATTTTAAATGCATTGCGACTTGGTTGCGGATTTTCTATTGGCGTCACCGTGTTGTCAGCACAGTGTTTTCCTCCATTTCATCTTATCTATGCCCATCTTACTCTTCCTTGTCCATTAGTAAGTGGTGCAGTTCACCTATTAAACATTGACAACCTGCTGCAACAACGGCTTCACTGCCGCTGTTTGAAGATCAGCGTTGCCCAGAAAGTTTTACCTGACCGCGATTGTTACCCTGTAAGGCAAAGTATTGTCTTTGATGTCGATTCCAAATGCAGTCTGTCACCAGTGATTTGTGAGTCCAAGAAGCAAAATCGCCATCAAATTCGGAATCTCCTAGGAGGAGAGAGACATATTTAGAATGGTGCAGACCAGGTTTCATTCATTCACTCACATTGTGGACAAAACATGTTAGCCAAATGAGCATCCCCACCCATCAGGCACTCATTGTCGTTGCAGTAGTGAAAACATGATGGATAGTGGAGAAGTGCGTATTTCGAATCATAGGTTATGCACAAAAGGCACCGACAGCTGGAACCTGTGAGCAGTAGCAAATGACTTGACAAAATAATTGGCTCATGCAGATGGTGAATGCAAGTAATACAGAAAGGAGTGGCAAATTTCATTAACGCCATAAACTTAGATGTATGTTGCAAGGAATTATTTAAAACTCAAGAGCAGATGAATTAGAGCAGTATGCATGGCGAGAGTAGGAAGAAGACAGAGCCTCATCCAACTTTCTTAAGGGCAAAGATTTGGAATGCAAGAAACCGGATGACCTCGCCCTTAAGACAAGACTGCTCTGAGAAGTTAAGTCCTCAAGCAGCGTCAACTACATTGTATCATCAAACGCATAACGAAACCTCCATTGTGTATTCGATGAGATCAGATGTTAACACCTAAGATATCGCACGACAAGTAGTAGATGTAAATGCGAACGTAAATGACGAAATGGCAGTATGATGTCAGCTGTGTCTAGTTCAGAGCTGTCGGCATTGCTCTGTGACTTATCAGGACCCATTTGCAATATACTATCTCATGGGTGCCTTCTTGACTAGCCTTGTCTGATCAGTTGATGGTCTAAACCATAATGATCGGCAGCTTTAAGTGAGGATACATTGAAAGCAAATGTCGCTAAATTTGAAATCAACCGAAAGCATTCGGATTGGACAATAAGGAGAGAACTAATGTGTTTACAACAAAGTGAGGTCATCCTGACCCTCCTCCCCCCACCCCTAGACGATAAGTATTTAAGCATCGACATCACTATTGCGCAGTCTATCTGTGTTAGCACGTCTCAATAATGATAGCTTCAACGTTTTCTTGTTTTGTATGCTTCGTTATATTTATTTATTTCCCCATTTCTAGCCCATGAGTCATCATCTTTGCACCACTTCTCATTTGTTCAAATCTCACGTTACCAGTAATGCTACGCTTTCTAAACATTTTAGGCACCAAGTAGGTCACAACGAAATATTACCGAATTGCCACCTAAACCGGTGCTAAAAATTTGCAAATATCTTCATGCTTCGGACTTGGTGAATCTTGGTCTAGGCATTCGATGTTGGAAGTGGGTCCTTTCAACACCACGTTTCGCCACTGCCCTGTGGCAACTCATTAACCAGTGGACCTGGCTGGACAGTTATCTCTGTCAGCTGCTGCTTCCACAACCATCCCCTACTTCCTTTAGCAATGCCTTGGAAGCCATTCAATATCGGAAGAATCAAATCGACTCCTATGAACAATTTTCATCGTCACCTTCGCAAGGCAAAGCCTATAGCACAGCACATTTTTACATTTTGCCCAAACGCTGTGCACGAATGATGTCGGATGAAGAACTTGGGTTGAGGATGGAAGCATCAGGCATTCCTTTATTCGATTACATTACTATAGTCAAATACCGCTCGCGCATGCATATTTTTGGTATGCATGGCTGCATACGCAGTGGTGGATTCGCTAAAAGAGGTATGGATTGTAACGTCTAAATGATGACATTTATAGGGAACCGAGGAGGAAGTGACTGCTGTGATGGCTTAATCTACCTGGTGGTGCCTTCGCAGTTCAGCAGGGATGACTTCACAGCTGCATTAGAATTACTTGCCCCACATCAGACGTTAATTATTGCAGTCCTTATCAATGGGATGGCGGAGAAGTCAAGTGAGGTGGAGTGTATCATGCAATTCCTCCAGAGCCTTGGTGACTTTCGTAGCTCTCCACTGGTAGCTGTGCCAACCAATTGGAGACTATGGTGCATCAAGCACCATGAAGGAGACTACGTCAACTGGTCTGACCTGCTTAATTGGGGCTTTTTCGACGCCATCTCAAAAAGGATTATGGGTGGATGCAATGGCGGTTCCACACTGGCCAAGAGGCAACTCGCTTGATTAAATGGCTTTGAAATACCCAGCATCGCCACCTCGAATAACGATATTGTCATTAATCTGCTTCCTTATATTTGCCTAGTCATGGAAATCGGGTGGGTCCTAGCATTTATCAATTTAAAGACAGAAACGGTGGGTGCCGATGCAGCAGTTTTGAAGGGAGGTGATTTTTCTTTTCATCCACGGGAAGCACGGCTGGTGTTCTGCTTGGAGAATTAGGAACGTAAAGGTTTTTTGTCAGCAATATTCAGAGAACAGGGGTTTATGCGTTCAGAAAGCTCGTCTGTCTCAGCAATTTGTGGTAAATTTCCAGCCTTTCAATGCTCGTATTTACTGAAAGCTTCTCGCCTACAGATCCCCTTTAAATAGATGTTTGCGTCAAAAAATTGTCTTAGAGTGAAAAAAACTAAAAAATATCTGCAACGGAAGAAGAGGAAGTATGGATCGTGTGTGGTTGCAAGCTTTGTTTTTGGTGGGTGCTCGGTTCACTGCATAGAGGCAAGCTATGGGATTATAGACAACATCGCTCGATGCCTATTTGCTGTGAAGGCTGTCTTTGAATGATCTGTTAGAACTCCTCAAATTGAAACTTACACGAAAGACGTTGTCACCACCTTTGCTTAGCTTATGAATAGAAGTCCCAACGGATGCGGATAAAAACACTGGAAGTTGTCTTTTGCGCATTAATGCATGACTTTTGCACTTCACAGGAACCATTTGTAGCAGTGCCCAAACGCATCACTACGAAAGGAAGCTGACGTTTCCTCAAAAATTAATTTCTGCATTTTGCAAATCCTTTGCAGTTATTTGCTTCGTGCCACAAGAATTCTACATTTTTGAGTGTGTTTAAAGACAAACAAATCTGGATGCAGATCCGAAACAGACGTCAAGCAGCTGGACAGATCGAAGCATAAAGGAGACTTTCGGAAGAGCAATGGAAAATCTGGAATACATTTTGCGTCGCTCAAGAAGGTGTCTTTTCTTTAACTTAGCAGCCAACATCGCCGACATCTGTGCAGACACAAATCCATTACTGGAGCATCACAAAGCGAGATTTGCGGGATCCGCGGCACGAGCACTATCTAACGCTGCACCGCGGGCTGCCTACGCTTGGGTGCCATAGAGATTGGAGGCAGCCTGACACAAACATGCCGCCTCAATTGCCGCTATTAAGGCTACCTCAGTGACCATGGGAGTAGGGTTGGAGGAGGCGGAACGGAGCCTTAACCAAACTTGGGTCAATTTCACGCAATTGTAAGTGAAGGCGTCAGTGTTCCTGGTATGGTCTACTGTGCTCTGCGCCATCTTTGTAAGCTTCTATCATTCATTAATCGTGCCAAACGCTCAGCCATCTCATACACATTTGTTCCCTTTTCCACATCGACTTCCATCATTTCTCGTTCGTTTTTAATTTGCTTTGTTCATGTATTGTTTACGGCTTCATTTGTCGCCTCTTTCTCAGCTGACCTACAGTTTGCATTGATCGAACCGGCATTTCTCTCATGATTGCTTCATAACAATGTGGAGATGAAATTATGGCTTTGCAAAAGACATTGGCGACGTGGATATCAAGTGGAAGGCAACCAAGCGTTGGCAATTATGTTATGTTCTAGAGGTCTCCAGTAATTTAAATCGACCGAGTCTCTTGATTCTCCACCAAAGTGTGTGTTTGTTCTGTGGGAGGTGCTGTATGAAAGCTGTCATTCCTACTTTCGTCACATTGCCATGGGCGTGAATAATAATGTGAGCCACTAAGTTTGATAACTTTAGCTATACGAAATAATTAAAGAGAGATTGTCACCCCGTTCATATCTGGATTCTACAATCAGCAAGCAAGCCTCTTCCACAATGTATCCTCCTGTTTCTTGTCACATGAAGTTACCTCACAAACAAACCCTCGTATGGTCAGCAGATCTGCTGCAATGGTTTGTGATTCTACCATTGACAGAATGAGCCCGTTGCTAACGGACATTGAGGCGAACCTGCGCGAGCCCGAAACTGGTTTAGACTAGGGTTGTAATAAGCCTGCCGGGACGGAAGGTGAAGTAAAATCGGATGGAAGCCTGGATTGTCCTGACTCACAGCGTTGACAAAATGACGCGAATTTCCATCGGCACACGCCGTCACCTCTCTCCTCTTCATTTCTACTTTATCAGTCACTTTTGACTGTGGTTTGTTCTAGACGCAAATTCTGACCTCCAGTGTGGTGGAAACCTCACATTAGTCTCTCCGTCTCATACGCCATACCACGACTGCATCTTCTCATACTAGTAGCATGAAGAACTCAGCTTTTACTTCTTCTCATTCCGTAATCCTAGCAGCCATTTCGACTCACAGCTTTTCATATCACCCTCGATGCAGTGGGATGGGTGCCTCAGCACTGGTAATGATGGTTCATACGTCGACTGCGTCATGGTGTCCCTCATAGTTGGCTTCATTTCCTCTTCTCTTGCTTCTCTTATGCCCTTTCCAGTGAATAACCCAGCAACTACATACTTCGGCTGTAGCTGCCATGAAATAATGAAGAGGGAATCTTTTGCCCCCTTTTCTCCTTTTGTCATGTCTCCGTGTACCCTGCAATTTTTGTCCACCAAGCATCTCTCAAAGCAAATAAGTGCATGTCTAGACTTTCTGGTATGTAGTTGAACTCAGCACTTGTGCCTTATTACGCATTTTCAGTCTTGTGGGTGGAGAAAAGAGGAGGTAAGAACGCGTACATTTTGGCACAGATTGTCCGTTACGGCCTTGGAATTTGTGGTTGGGTTTATTTTAGCTTCTAGTACGCCCTAGGACTTCCTTTAGATGCATCTGCTTCTTACTCGACTTGCTTGCGCAACGACTTCGGTTTACACCTCCACCTAGTTGTTCTGTTACTGACGTGCACGTAAGTAGTTAAGCAAAAGAAAGGTGTAGGATATCCGCTAGCAGACGATTTCGAGTGTTTCACAAACAACCGCACGTCAGATGGAGAGATGCGCATTTGTGTAGCCTTACTTCATCGCATGTGCGATGGTAGAGTGATTAATAAGCATCATTCAATCATTCTGTTGCTAAGGTCAGCCAAATTTCGGCAATGCTCAGAAGAGGCGGCTGTCCTCAAGTAATGGCAAGCAAAAGTAAACAACTGATTACTGAGTGAGCTTGAGGAACAGTAGAGAGACAACGTGACTACTTCGGCAAAACTGAGGCCGAAATACAAATGAGGAGTCCAAAGTTTAGCAGCCATTGACGGAATGGCGAAGAAGTCTGCACATCCTTACAGACGAGGTCCATCTTTGTGCTACCGGTGAAGCGAAAGCATTGTGAATGCAATATAAAGGCCAGCACGGCTGTGGATGAAGGTAATGCAACACTTTACGTTCGTTTAAGCGTAAAAATTGCTCTATTAAGGGAAAGAAATAGAAATCATTCTCGTTCTTTTAGTCCAACTTCCACTGGTAATTCCAAGACCGAAATCGATGGTGACTGCATTACTGTGCAGGCGTAAACAATCAGGCGCCTTATATACGTCCTTCTCGCTATCGTGCCGATAGCGATGAGCGGGTGGTGGTGGCTGAGTATTTGAAGACGAGGGATTAGAACGATTGGCAGGAGATGAATCGTTTCCGGTCAACTGGATAGCTGTTTTATCGATACGTCTCTACTATAGTTGTGGTGGGAAGCATGACATGTCCAAATGTTCCTTTGATGTACTATGCCGTAAGACAAACTACCACTTTACTGCTTCGCGTCTTAAAGATTTATGCTGGGCATAAATAGTGAGTACAGGACGGACGCATCAGGCGCATCGTTAATAAACATAAATGCTGGGTTATTTAAAGCGCCAGTTGACGGTTTTTTTCCATCCGCATGCTTTGTTTAGAAAGAAACAATTCCCTTCCTCTTTGATGCACTGATTTCATAACGTCGAGTATGCGAATATGTCTTCCAAGGAAAGCGAGTTTGCATGCCATCCATGAATGTCTGGCATCATCGATAAAAGAGGCAAGAAATTTAAGTGCAGTGCCTGTTTTAATAGCGCTTAAGGCTGAAGCCAGGTTTGCAGCAGATTCCATAACGGCACCTACTCAACTCGCCTTTCCCTTGATGAGAGCCCTTGTTCATAGATGCAGACTCTGCTCCGCGTCATTAGGAAGCATTGTCGTATGCCTTGCACACTTATCTCGCAAGCATCACAGTAGGTAGAATGCATAAGTATTGGCCTTTCCTCACAGATCAATTTGATCCACGTGACGGCGTAATGTCTCATTCCAAATCGCCATTCCGCAATGTTTCTTCTCTGATATGCAAATCAGATAGGCACCCGTACACAAATTAAAATACTAAATAACAAATTAGTGAAGAGCAAATGAAGGCAGTCTCTTGAATAGTAGGCACCTGGTTTCCACCTGGCTTCCACTCAGGATTCGCACAATCCTTCATGTGTGTGACCTTGCTGCTGTCATCCACGCCTCCGTGTTAGCCTTAAAATGCATCGAGCATAAGTTAGACAAAGAATCAGTAAATGGTAGAGAGCAAACGTTAAACAAGAAAGCAATCCATTGTGGGAATGTGACTACTTTATTAGCATCTACGTGTGACACTTAATGCCAGCGACATCACCCTCTCTGAGACGATGATCCTGTGCAATTTCATGTGGTCGATTGAAGCTGCAAGTCTCCATGTCTCTTAGATGCTGTTGCATAGGCGGTTGAGACACGCACTAAGCAAAGTCACGAGAAATATTCCCCAATATTCCAGGCGCGTGGAGAATATATAAAGAATTAACCAAGAAGATCAACTTCTACAAATATAGGCAATTTTTCGATGCACGTGGTGCTCTTATGCACGCTTACTTGGGTTTGTGAGAGGGAATTTTGCGCCTGCCTTTTAGTGCATGAATCACTTCGAGTGGAACAGCTTTCCTTCCTATCTAATATAATGATGACCTACGCAACAGGTGATCACCTCACACGAGCCGCGGCACGACTTTAGCATCTCCTTTAACACGTGTTTGTTGTCTTTTAATTGAATGAGATCTACATTGTGCGGTTTGTTCCATGGTTTACAGAACCCCCAGGCTGCTCTTATGACATTCAGGAGGTAAGGCGATTTGGCGATTCTCTTTCACACCCTTCCTTTATATCTTTGCACACGTCAAAGCAACACAAACGCCTTCTTTTAAACCTCAAAACTAGACTGGAATCGCACTATGTCTTGTTTGCTTCACTTCGCTTGCAAACTTTGCGTCACTTTGCGGTGGTCTCATCATAACACACATATTTGTGAGTTCGTCTACGTTCAACTTCAGCTAAATTTAGTGTGTGCCCTGCTTCTCAGCTACGGCCTTGGCGTCGCACACAAAATTCTCCTAAAGTAGACCATATTACACCGCACTGAGGCAGTGAGCACGGAGAATTTCAGAACTACGCTGTTACTGCTCAGCATGCTGCGTAAAATGTGCGGTGCTGGAGACAACGCAAGAACGCATGCATCGGCATCATACCTGCAGGTATTGCCGCATCCATCAGGCATGTTTTCCAATGACTGCGTAGTACAAAGCTTCAATCACTTCCTCTTTGCTGACACGCGGGCCGCATTATTTGAACAAAAGACAAGGGAAGGCCATTGCTGAAGCGAGATTCGTAAGTTTTGTTAGCTTGCATGTCAATTTATTTCTCTCTTAAATAAAGCTGATGGCTCAGCAAGGCAAGAGCATTCATTGTAGAGGCATCATTAGTGTACTGCGGAACAGTCATTGTCTTGCCTCTTATGAAAGCGTATCTGATTGTGCGAAATCAATGGAGGGTTGTTTGGCTGATTGGACAAGGCGAGGTAGCTCGGATAGTAGTGGACAGCGGCACAGCAATGCAATATAAACAGCATTTGAGAGTGATTCCATAAGCCGTTGGTGGCTTGAATGTGCTACACACCTAACATATAATAAGTCATTTTCCGCGATTTAGCACGATTTCGGTAAGCTGCCTTGACTTGCTCTCCCAATAACTTCGTCTGTAAACATTCGCCTCGTGTGTTTATAGAGGGAGACTCTCCCATCATCGGATTTTATGCGACTTTGACGTGTGTTGGGTGACCTTTAAGCTCATGGCTTGAGTGAAAGTAGTAGAGTGAAAGGAGGAAAGAATAGAGGCCTACTGGCAATGTAGAAGTATTATTGGCTTTAAAGAGTGGAAGGTGTGGGTGTGGTTATCAGGCAACCTGAAAATATAGCTACCTCCACGCTCAATTCTGTAATAGAGCTGACTATCTTGATCACGATTGCTGCACACACGTGGACATCAAATGAAGAGATAATCTAACTATTCCAGGCGGTCAGTTTGACAGCAGCACACATTTGCAAATCAGGTTATTGTGGCCAGGGCTATTGCATATATAAAGCCAGTAAAGGGGTGAGTGGTATCACAAGTCCTAATGGATATTTCCGCCATTCTGTGATACATCGTGTCGACTATGTGGCTATCGGTTGCACCCATAGCTTGTGGGACACCTCTGGGGTAAATGTGGAAGTCATTCGAGAGCTTGTGTAAAGCCTTCTTGGCACCTCGATTATCCTAATCTGCTGCAACTTCAGTTCTTCAACAGTCCACCTCAAAGCTGATTTAACGAAATAGATGGAAGGAGGAGAAAAGGTGATTTTTGTTCGTGAGAGTTTGTTTTGCTACTTGGTCACCACTTCACGTAAAATATGGCAAATTATTTTAAAGAGGAGTCACTCTTCTTCACAACGCCTTCAGTTATGCTGTACATTTTATTTTTTGTTTGCGACATTCCGCCGTTTACGGAGCATAACCTTATACTTGGTCAAATTTTCAACAGACGTCATCACACAAGGGCATAGAAGGGCACTGCGCAGCAGACTTCCTAGCATTACACACGATTACTTCCTCTTCATTTTCCGAAGCTTATGGCGAATTAATCGTGCATTCATTGCAATACAGCTAAATTATCGCACAAGGGGTTCTCGCCAACTACCACCTCCTCATACTAATTGGACAAACGAAGTTTCACGCACGCATCTTCGCGTCTCTTCAGGCGTTTTCTGCGAACGCGCAATAGGATGCATGAATCCACTAGGGCTCTTTGACCAACTGGCAGGAAAGCAAAATAGCCCAAATCTAATGGACCAGTGATCAGAGTAGAACTGCTACCACTCCTGCACAAATTAGTGGCGAATGTGAAGCATATTGAATAAAGTATACAAGCCAAGCTGCAGAGTTTTAGAATGCTGAAGTGGTAATCACTAGCAGACCAGGTACTCGAGTCCTCGCCATGCTCGTGCTTGGTGCAAGCAGCATGATGGATGTGGTCTTTAAGGTGTGCGGATAAATGTGCAGAGTTGTAGCAGTCAAGGGTGGTGCAGAAAGAAGATGCTTTATGATGCTAAGAGAAGGAGACTTGGTATCTACAACTACAAAGCATTAGCAATGAATATCTCTTATTTGCAGATGCAAGTCGGCATCCATCCTCGATTATCATAATTTCATCACACGTGGTGAGGCTAGCCTTGGCCAGTATTGTCATGAGGGACATGCACAATTTGCCAGCTTGCACATGAATACGCCATAGCAATCGCACAGGTGGCCTCTTCTCCTGGCATAAAAATGTACTTGTAAAGTGATGCTCCATCGGTCATTGTAAAAGGTGGCTGCCTTGCCTTTATTAAAGGCACTGACTGAGAGGCTCGTGTATTGCTGCCTATTAGGATGAGTGTTGTTTGCCAACGAGGCAGTAGTTCCGACTTCTTAGTAAAGCTACCGCACCACGCGTAGCAAGCCTTCAACAAAATTGACGATCGCACACTAATGATCTTCTGCCGTCAGGATTGCAAGTAAAAATGAAGGTATTCTTAAATAATCACCATGTGTCGTTGTTTTACTGGAGAAGTTTTGATTTGCTGCTACATTTCATCGCTAATGTGAGCAGATTTTGGTTCGGGTCTATGCATGTTAGAGGGAAAAATTGCACCACTGAATGCTTACGCTTGCATTCGGGACACTGTCCAAAAATATTCACGCATCCACACATCCATAAATTGCATTTGTTAGCGTGCCATGCATATATTATTGCTAGCCACCAGATGCGTATTTACTACCAAGTACAATTGAAGGCGATAAGTCATAACTGTGTCATATTTATCCCTGTAGACTACGACGTTGACCTAACGTTGGTTTGGTAATCATGGCGGCAATCCCGGCTGCACTGTAGACCCGATGTCTCACTCTGACTGGCCAAGTTGCCAGTGCACCTGATCTGCGAATTAAGCTGATAGAAACAATTGGCGCCCAGTAAGCCAGTTCTTCTTGAAGCTGCTTTACTGGTCAGCTGTACTTCTAAGGCTCTCAGTCGAACCAACGGCGTAGCCAACACAACCACAGGTGCACTGACACCCCAAATGGGGAAGCAGAATCGCGAAAGTAAGGCTTAGAAAACAAAGCATAATTGCAGGCCGCCTCGTTCGCCCTTTCGGTGCAAATGTTTTCCCTCTGCCCCTCTTGACATCAAATTTACCATTGCATTCCAATGTAATGAGATAGCATTTCCACAATTAAGTGTTTTTATACTGCTTCAATCGCATTCATGGAAGCAACAGAATCGTTGCTTCATTTTGGAGGAGCGTTGGTAGTTAAGATCCATGGTGAGATCAGCGGGATTCCCGTGCTTTGGTTATAGACAATGAGGTGAAGTGCAAGAAGAGTGCATTGCACACATCATGGCTTCACTTTAGGGATTGGCATTTTCCCCCAAGACAAGCGTTGCTCACGAAAGAAACTGCTGTGCCAAAAATGATACTCTTCACACTATGGCATGGTTCTAGCTAGCACTGCGAGGAAGGTACCATTTTCTAAAAGTTAAAGACCACATTGTTAGGAGAAGAAAATTTTAAAACTGGTTGGAACCAACTGCCATCATTTAATAGGTCATTTCGTGAGATAATATTGTAGCAGCCTAGTTCTTCCACGAGGTGGGCGGAAATTGAAATTGCATGAGGGAATGCATATTTATTGATGACGGGTGATCTGAGATGCATGGCAAATGGCTCTGACTGACAGACTTAAGGAAGCAAGGCCATTTTTGAAGTAGTCTGAACAGTTGTACTTCCAAGCACTTCTAATCTTGCAAAAGCAGCCATACTAAGGTACGAATTTGGCTTTCGAAGATCATTGTAAAGTTTGTCCACTGAAGGCTATATGCTTCAATTTGAAGATATGGAAATTCAAACGTGCCTGGTATAATCGAATTAGGTCAAGTAAAGCGTTTACCTTAAACGATAGTCTTTGCAGTAGCTCACACCTCTGTACTATTGTGCACAATTTGGCCTTTAGAAGCACCTCTCCCTAGCTTCTGTAGAAGGCAGGTGCTAAGAAAGACACTATCTCCCTGCGCCCTTTATCTTCAACCCCTACTCAGCTTTCATTCTCCTAGCAGTGACACTCTACTATCCAATCAGAGGCACTAATGGTTTGCTGAATATCATGTTGGGTCTAAGCGACAGGATCTGAAGCATTTTAGGTTGGCTATGGAAGAAGGGATGGTAATTTGTGCGTTCTCCTGCCTTCTTTACAACTCTGCCCGCTCTACAGAATCGTCCGCTATTATTCCACCTAGTTTTCATTGCGTGTATGTGGCATATAATTTCTACCCGGTAGAAGAGCAGGCCCCAAATCGTATTGTCTTTAAACAGACAAAAGCACGAATTCTCAAAATGCGGCCGAATATTCGGCTTTGAGTAGTGAGGGTTTGCCCTAACTGCACGCTGCACATTGCACCTTACATGCCTATTTCACTAATATAATCAATGCATTTATAAAAGACACTCGTTTTACAAAAGAGCAGGCGGGATTCACATTGACTGCTTGTACTTTTCCGCCGTAAAAAACACCATTTTTATCATTGCGCCCCTTCTTTCAGCATCCACTCAATCCATGCCTTGACGCTACGAATGGAAAGTAGTCCACTGCAGAATGCAGTACAGTTGGCCACGTTGAGTACAAGTCCAAAGGCGAACCATCACCTGCAGGGACAGACATTCCACCACTGGTTTATGGGAAGGCATCAATGATTAGCACCACACTATGCCAAAGCGTGCTAAGGGATTGAGCCATCTTACATTTTGACTGGCATGATTCACGCCTATTCGGAATGAAATGCAGTAAATCACTATGTTTAGGACGCCATGACTGCAGATAACTAGCGTTGGCAACAAGGCACAAAGTCTAACCCACATGCATAGCTTACTTGCACCGGAATATTGAGCCACCACCTCACTTGCCTGCATGTTTTCTTGTGCTCTGCGCCGATGCCAAGAGCATCAATTCTGCACAAAAATTGTCATTAAGCCCACCTTAGCCCTTCACCAAATCTTTAAATCACCAACACTCAAAACGGCGATGTGCAACTGCACGATGGTGGGACAATGAACGGAAATGGCAAAATGAGCTCTGCCTATGGGATAAAACACAATCCACATAGCGGGCAATGAGTTAATGCTGAATCGCAGTTCGTCAAAGCTGGCGGATAAAACAATGAGGTGCAAAGCACTCTCCTTGACCATCAGCCTATCATGCTGCACACTGGAAGAAACGCAAGTTGGGATACGCTTCCTTTCATCATAAACGACCGGCACCACCTTCAGAGTCTTGTTGACTGTCCAATCTGAGGGTCTGTGCCAACTGTGTTGGCTGCTTTTCATCAAGCTAGCTGAAGCTGCAGCTAGCAAATACCCCACCCAATCGTGCACCTAACAAGAAAGCAAGATCTTAGATCCCATAGCCCTCCATCCCACAAAATTTCGCATTCTAGACTTTTCCTATAACTGCTCATTTATAAAGTCATGTCCCAATCGTCGTGACTTGTGTCACACAATGCTGGTTTTATGCGTCAACTGTTAAAATGGTGTGTTCTGGTTCACATGTCCACCTCATCGCATCCCTTTCTCCAAAATACGACCACAGTTGCACGCTGTTCAAATTTACTGAAAAAAATGAAAATCTTCTTGGCCCTACGTTCATTCACGTCACCCACTACTGCCTTCATGCTTTGCCGTAATAAAGGGGAAATAGTTCACAGCAGGACAAATATGGACAGCTTAGTTGCGCAAGCGCACCTTAAGGATCTACGGTTGCGAAGAGGCATCAAAGATTGCATTCTCATCGTTGTATAGCAGGTGAGTGAGTGATAGAACTGGCTTACCTTTCGTAGGCACTGCATCGTAATCAATTTTGCAGCATAGTTCAGAGTAATCCACGAATAAGGCGGCTTTATTGGGCACTAGGATGGAAGGAAAGCACATCAGAAGGTTTAAAAGGAGAAAAGTCCTATTTTATTTAAAGAAAACCGCAAAAAATTTACTTGCCAAATTTTAAGATTGCTGAGGCAGGCGAGAATGCAGGTATATAGGAGGCAAGGTGAAATTCTGTTACATGAAGTGTGAAAATTACGCTCAATTTCATGCAATTTCGTCGCAAAGTTAGGTCAACTTACCCAGTTGCTGTGACTCTACAAACAGACTAAAGAAGTAGTCCCTCAGTGTGGATCCTTCATCCAAACAAGTTGACAGCTCTAAAAGGGAAGAAATGCCTCTGTTTCCACACCGGTTTGTCCAAATGTGCGTCCAAATTGCTGGGTAACGTCCATAGCCAAAGAGAATTTTAGGCAGTGTTTCGAAATTTGAGAGCCTCTATCCATTAATGAAAGAGAGGAATTGACCTCCTTTGTGCCAGAGGAACCTGTGGAATTCGAGGCAAGAGAAGAAACGAAAGGTGCATCTGCAAGAAATGCACGCAAATCGTCCCAATTCTACAAAGGAAGGAAAGTCACCTAGCAACTACACTGGCCAGCGTAAAGAGTCTTTCAATTTCTTAGGTTAAATGAGTGGAACTCCTGCAAACAGGCAGTCTAAGGTGCATGCCTATGTGCACCGTCTCAAAATGAGTTCGAAGCTGGCGATGATGCATGAAGTGTCGGAAGCAGACTGGGCAAACCGCCGCCATGGAGTACTGTGGTGAAGTAATGCAAGTTGAAATGATGCCATGACAGAGAAAAGCTGACTTCCTTTCCGCGTCGGAGAGCATTCGTCTTTGATTGGCCTTCAAGCTGCAGGTGAGAAGCTCGGAGATGTGATGAAATTTGAGCCTCCTAAGTAGACACTTTGCCAATTTTTTTTTCTGAACAGCTCTTGCATGCAACCATACACTTACGACGATTCATCTTCCAAATTCTGAGGAGTAGCATGTTGCTTATGCAGCCACTCTGCTCATTAGTAGGAAGAAGCTCGTGCCTATGTAAAGGAGATAAATGCAAAACCTGTTGCGTTAATGACAGAAACAGTAAAAGTAGTCCTTCTATGAGTGGTGGCCGCTTAACTCACGCTATTCTGTTTGCAGGTGGCAACTACTGTGACTACTAGGAACAACCAGTCACTCGGTACTGCTGATCAAACTGCGCATTTTGCTATGCAATTTGCGGCTGACCACATTGGCCAGAAACCTCCAGTTTGCTTCAAAGTATCTGCCTCATTCTAGGCATGACACTTTGGCATTAAGATTGCAAGTCTAAGTCAATTTATTTCTATTTCACAGCATTACCGAATGCATAGAGACGTCATGTTTTACAGGTCTAAATAGCAAAGTTAGAAGCCTTGTAGGAAGGAGAAGCAAGCTAAATGTAGAACTTTACACGAATCCAACAGGACTGTTTCCTTCGTTTTCTCCTCATCATCAACGGGAACAGAAACCCTGTTAAGCCATATCGATGGAGGCGGCGTGACTCCGGAGCCACTAAAGCAAAGCATCAATGCATCCAGCCCCCTTCAGCTGTTCGGCTTTCAGATCTCTGCTGTCCAAATGAATGCTTGTTTTTCCTCCTTCTTTTATTCTGTAGAATGGATGCGTCATCGACTTCGAAGCAAGCGCTTACTTTTATCCTGCTGTTCCGATGTGCCTTCCTAAGTTAAGTGGACGCAAAATGACGAAGGGATTATCAGTGACAGGAGGCTGATAAGTGATTGCGATGACCAAAATTTGTTGAAGAAGAGGTCAATTTCGAGCGGAGCTAAGGCATACTCGCGTAAGCCCAAAGGCAAACACCACGTGCATGGCCCCGATTCAACATCTGCTGGTCTCAAGCTGGACCCACGGTCAAGGCGATTGTCAACTTGTGCAATGTGTCGAGGTAAAAGCGTGTGCGCTTAGTGCCATCAAATACGCACGATCAGTGGATAGCATTAGTTGAGCTTTAACTCACTAGCTTTCTGGTGGAAGAAGAGGAGGAGGAGGAGAAAGGGAGTGGGATAGAGTAGCATGGAGTAAAGCACATGACAACAATAAAGAACAATAGGGATGGTTTTCGGTTAAAAGGGCTAAACCTACCATCAGGCGTCTATCTGAAGTTAGGGCTTCCCACATCCTCTTAACCTATTGTTGCAGTTAGAAGTGAGCTGACTGCTTTCGTCAAGCTCATAAATTCACTGCCTAACTGTTTACATCTCTCTATAGGCATCTGGCTGGTGGCTTTTCGTCAGTTGAGAACTACTTGGCATTCATGTGACTAATACGACGAACAGCTGGATTGCTCATACCTTTCAACACATCAAGCCAGTGTTCTTACGACTAACGAAGGAGACTCGTGATAAGCAGTGCATTTTAAAATACGGAATGAAACTCCGCATCCAGTAGAATTGCTGAGAGAGGTCGCCTCCATGCCACGAAATTTCATTGACTGATGCACCATCGATTACCTCGTGTTAACCAACCCCACAATTTAATCAAGGATAGCGCGAAGGAAGATGTCATGATATATCCTAGCAGTCTACGTTGTTTTCCTCCTTGCAGGAGTTGAGTAACTGACCAGTGAGTACTTCGATCCAATTGCGTGGGATTTGGCAAAGTCTTGCAGAACAAGTAATCTTAACTGGCGGAATCCAATGAATGATAAAGCACGTAGAGCCGCGACATGAGCGAGTGTAGTGGGAGACAGTGTGGGCAAAGTGGAGCAACCCGAGATCATTTCAAGTTCATTTTACTAACTTATGGGGTTGTCGCCAGTATCAGCAAGAATTATACTTCGAATTCTTGCCCATTTGATAGATTAACAAAAGCAAACTCGTTGCACCTTGATAGTGCTAATTTGCAGATGCACGCAAATTCTACTAGCGCAGCAGATAGAGACAAGCGAAGGGTGTTTAATCTTCACCAATTGTTAGAAGAATTCGCTAAGCAAAACCGAACTACTACCATTCCACTGCACTGGTTCAAACAATTGCAGTGATATCAGTGTTGACATTTTCGTGTCCCATTTCTCGCAGTCCTGCTAGGTGCTCGATCAGCCGTGAGCTCAGGGGAATGCGAGGCAGGTCCAATTCCTTCACGTACACTTGAACTCCCTACAACCACAAGGCCAGCAGAGGTGGAAGCAAAAACCACTGCTACGTATCCTCTGAGACAACAGCCTCTGTGCAACGGCATAGTGTGTGCAGTTGGCAAATGCAAACTGTTCTTCGTGCTTTGAAGCAGATTATCGCCGCGACAGTGTGATGTAAGGCTAATTACGCAGGTGGTAGCAGTACTCAGGTCCTTCTACACACGACTATAACGTGCTCAATATCCTACCCCTTCTGGATGGACTTTCTTTTTCGCCCCTAACAAAGGCACTTTGCAATTAATTTTCGCGTCTTCTTTACGGAGATTCGCGTGGCATAATGTAGGAAAAGAGGCATCAACTTTGTGTTTAGTTTTATCAATTTGTTAATAATATACCTTAGTGCCTTCTACTCTATTATGTCACGCTAGGCCTAATTTCGTCGACGCCTATATTAATTGCCTTTTGTGCTTTTAAATAGGGCGTTGTCACCGACTGCTTGCATATAAATTTCACTCAGTTTGCATTTTCTCCAATTCTCTGCACAATCCTCCGATAGGACCATATGCTGCTAGTCACTTTCTTGGCAACTTTCTCCATCCTCAACGTCTACAGTGCCGAAAAAGCGGTGTCAAGAGGTCGAAATCTCCTCTCCATCTACGTCATCTCCTCTGACTCTATCTGCTCGCCTGACATGGGATACTTCGACTTGGCTCAGAGTGTCGCTGCAGCTGTGTACCATGTGCGCTCATTGGTACCAACGAACAGCGAAACTTTCTTCTTTGTCAATGTGACACACCTATGGGTGCCTGGCTGCTCACTGCAGGAGGCCTCGAGAGCAAGCGTGATGTGCACTGTTCTGCAGAATTTACAGGTTCGCCTTTCACCTAGTGTTAACACCTACACTAAAGCAATCCTCTGTGCAGACGCGTCATGTGAATGGTGCCAAGTTAAAAGCGAATCTGCCTTGCTTTACCAGTAATTCACACTAGGCATCATGCTAGCTTTGAGATGAAGTAGAACCATTCTGTCAGCTCCTTAATACACTATGCAGCGGTTAAATTACCTGCATTCTCAGAAGCAGTTATTATGGAAGCAAAGAGCACGATATCTTTTACCTACTCCGCACTTTTAAGCCTAATCACAATGGTACCGAGTGCCGCATTTACTCTATATATCCTGCCTATCCAAACAATTATGATTTGGCAAGCAATCATCACGGGAGCCAGGTGTTGGCATTTAAAACTAAGTTTAGCACCACAGTGACAAATGATTTGCATATCATTAGCAGTATTTTATGTAATTAAATGCGACATTGTCCGATCGACGAATCAACATGGTTTGGACTCAATCAACTGGTTGCTCTTGCGATTCTAGCAAAGGGCTTCGAATTCGGTGGGATTTAGCGTGTTACTGGGACCGCCCTTGGCTAGCGATTGCAATTTGGTGAACGAGTGGATCAATCTCGCAAACCCAAAGGAGACGCTACGAGCTCAACTCTACCAGATCTCCTACTATTGTCAAGTGCTGAGTTCCACATCTGTCTTTGTCAACAACCTCACCAGCAGCAGCCGCGTCTCTTTCACTCCACCCATCGCTGCGGTCTCTGTTGTAGTTCAGCGCAAGACTATTCTACAAGGCATTCTTGTCTACCTCATCAACAATGGTTGGAAACGCACTGCGCTCTTCTACGACATACATACAAACATTTTTGACATTCCCAAAATATTAGACACAATCCTATCTACACTTCACCTCCCTCAAAGTGAGACCAACACGCTCGACCTCTTGGCCAGTGTTGGTATCACGTTGACGACTAACTTTACGAGTCTATTGGAGCCATTGGAAGATCACTTGGATGGTAGGCAACCACTTTGTACTTCCATGCAAATTGTCTTTCCCTATCACCGACTTCAAACTCTTCTTCAGTTGCACTGATATTAGCAAGAGCAGAAGTGGCGGTGAAATTCGTGGTGGGCATACAGAATATCACCAGAATTAAGCAAGGCAGAGTCGCACTCATTCACGTGGATCCCGCTGATATGCTCACTTACGATGTATTGCGTGCATGGGGAACGCAGTTGTCTCAAAGTGCACCCACATTGGCTGCTGGTCGTTCGCTCATCATTGTCACAGCACTGCCCAAGGGCACCAGATACGATGAGGTATCGGTGCGGTATAAGGAGGTAACTCATACTACTTCGCTCTCATTTCCCCTTCTTTCCATATTGCTTGCACACATGGACAAAACCGATCGTGCGTTTTCTGGATGCCAATGCTCCTATTCAAGATAATGAACGTAGATTGTCGTAATTGCTTATGCCACCTACATTAATTTGGCCATCTAATCACGCACCGTAAATGGGTGGTTTGCAGAATTGTTTTCTGCGCCTATAATTGTCCCTGCAAAACATCTTAAATCTTAGTTGGTGGACACTCCATGGAGCAGCACACCGTCAAAAATTCCAGGATGAAAGGGAAGGAATGAAGTTGATGTTCTCACTAATGAATTTGGTCATGGCATTTGAAGGTGTTACTTTGCAACTCTTCACGGTTATTTATTGGAGAAAGGAAGAAATCATAGATGCCAGTCCTTTCTGTAAATTTTACTCTCACCCATAAGTATATGCATTAAACATCTATGTGTATGCATGAATGGAGAATTCCTTGTGCACTGATATGTTGGTTTCCTTTCGGCAGCGAATCAGCCTCTCAGTGGCTAGCGGGGCAGCGCTGGCAATGCGCCTGGTTCAGATCCACCTGCTTCAAAAGGGTGGTGACAAAATCGCTCCCTCTGCCAGTCTCTTCCAACCCCTGCGCACGCTTTCACATATCCAAGTACCCACACTGCCCTCCATCACCTTCCATTACCAAATTAAAGATGGCGATATCTCGCAAGGCATCTTTGACCTCCTTCTCTTCTCCCTCAAATCCAACGTCACCGAGGTGCCTGATGCTGGAGCTCAAGCGGAGAGATACGCAGACGTGTTTAATCTCATTGATGTCATTCATCATCCACTAATACTCTCCCAGACAAGGAGTCCAATGAATTGGCCGGGAGACGGAAGCGGACCTACACATACATGCCACTTATACGCGCCTTGTGGTTTTAGTATGTGACAAGAGTTAATTCAAACGGCCACTCCATTCCACTTCTTCTTCTAATCACATTTCCTTTAGGTCGAGTACATATTATTCTACTGATAAATCTGCTTGGACTGATCAACGCTGGCCTCATCTACTTGGCAACTGTGCTGGTGTACAGGTAGGTTAAATTGTACATGCCCACTGACTTGGTCAACTTTAGGCAAATTGTGCACAAGAACAGGCGCGTCAATTCACTCAAACTCGTGTTTGTGGAAAGTGATTTTGTATTCAGTAATGCCAACGGAAACCCACTGGCGGGTAGACATTGTGACGTGAGGGTGTTTTGGAACAAATGGAAAAGAAAGGAATAATTTTAGCCTTAATTTATTGCTAACGAAATCGTCTTTGAATTTTAGCTGCAAGTAGATGTGGTGCCGAATTCGGGCGCCCTTACTTCTTTCCATGTCTTCCTGCCTACTGATCAAGTCGCGACTGCAGCGTGGTGCACAAGTGGAGAGCCTCTGCAGAGCATGCGAAAAGGGCGGATTGCTAAGTTAAATGTACGTTTCGTCCGAGTAATGCAATGGAAGGGCGATACTAACTTTACTCCTGTTGAAGTGGTGTTGGCCACGAATGCAATCTAAATATTTAGAGCAATAGGAATGCAGGGTAGTTTTGGGCATTAAGTCTGCAGCATGTAAGCGAGAGGAAACACCTGCCTTCTAACAGATACCAGGTAGTGTCCGAAAGCGGCACAAGATTAAACGATTGATTTCAAGCACCAAAAGGCGACATTTGACACTAAAGTTGACAATAAGACCGCATTATGCTTTCGCCCTATCGCCATTGCAACCAATTGGAAGAATCCACTTTCAGCATGCGAAATAACATGCTATTCTTTGCGCTATAATGACGAAGAGAAGCAATCTTTGATGATAATGCCTAATTTAGTATTCAATTTCGTGCGAATTATTTGTGCATCTCGGCTCACGCGTCCAACGTCGTGTAACGATAGATGGTCAGCAGAATATGCTGATATCGTCATGCATGAAAAGCTGTTTATGTACCCCTTTGTATGATATCTAAAACTGCCCTATTATTTGCCGTTGTTTGCGTCAGCAGCGGCACAAACTACTTCACTATCAGAAATGGGGATTCGTCAGGGAAGTTAGAAAAGGAGTTTAAACTCGTCGATTAATGACGCTCCATCCAGATAGGGTGGGATATTGAGCACGTTATAGTCGTGTGTAGAAGGACCTGAGTACTGCTACCACCTGCGTAATTAGCCTTACATCACACTGTCGCGGCGATAATCTGCTTCAAAGCACGAAGAACAGTTTGCATTTGCCAACTGCACACACTATGCCGTTGCACAGAGGCTGTTGTCTCAGAGGATACGTAGCAGTGGTTTTTGCTTCCACCTCTGCTGGCCTTGTGGTTGTAGGGAGTTCAAGTGTACGTGAAGGAATTGGACCTGCCTCGCATTCCCCTGAGCTCACGGCTGATCGAGCACCTAGCAGGACTGCGAGAAATGGGACACGAAAATGTCAACGCCTTTGTGGGTTGCTGTGTGACAGCGCACTCCTTGAGCCTTGTTTTTCACTACTGCCATCGGGGAAGCCTTCAGGTGATGCAACAAGACCTCAGCCTTTTAGTTCACTAGAAGTGCCCATCTTCATTCCTGCTTTCATTTGCATTCTTTTCCATACCTGCCCGCCTTCAACACTGTCAACGATCTACTGACGAATTTGTGCAAGTTATTGCACGGTGCGCACGATCATGACGACCAGTTGACTGCCAGTGGTAGGCATGCAGATCAAGGTATTAGGCACGATAAGTGGGAAAGCTCGTAGGGACTCACAATGCAATCTTACTTTGAAGCCCCCAACATCCTCACAAATGGCCCTTCTAACAACGAGCAGAGTTGCTTTGTGTTGCCTCCCTCGTAAAATATTGGCACGCTTACCACGCTTTCCATTGTGTTCCACATACTTCAATGTGACTGCTTAATGCTGTCATTCTCAATCAATTAATTGCATGCTTTGTCTCAACCTCACACTACAACTGCCTCACAATAGCCTCTTGCAGGAATTTTACGTCTCTAACTTTAACACCGCATCCATTCATCTTGCAACGATACACAGCACACCTTAACAACGCTTCATGCTTCATGCAACATTTGCTTTTCCGCCGACTCACCTGTTACTGCGTCTCCGTATGTAGGATGTTATCAACAACAAAAGCATTACGTTTGACTGGGATTTCAAGCTCTCTCTCATGACCGACTTCGTCCGGGTGAGTCTAAGCTATCTTATAGCAATTAAACACATCCCTTCCCTCTTATGTGTGTAACTATCACCTCCAATGTGGCATGATAAGGGAATGGAGTACCTCCATGGCACAAGCCTCAAAGCTCACGGAAGATTGAAGTCGACCAATTGCGTTGTCAGTTGCCGATATGTCTTGAAAATCACCGACTTTGGCATCTCCAAAATCTACAACTTAACAGGCAGTTGTCCTTTAGCCAACCCTGGAGGTAAGTTGCATTCCTCACCCTCTGCGATTGCTTCTCATCTATAGATAAATTGTGGACTGCGCCTGAGCTGCTACGCGATGGAACGGCAGCACTAGTCGGAACCAAGCCGGGAGATGTTTATGCATTCGGCATAATAATGCACGAAGTCTTCTATCAGACGAAACCATATGGAATGCAAGATGTGTCTGCAGAGGAGATTGTAGAACGCGTCAGAGCCAAAGAAAAGCCTCCTTTCCGTCCACAGGTGAGCAGCTGTTCCAAGCGAAGGATAACGCTTTGAGTTTATCAAAGCCTTTACTGAAGGTGGCAGGACGTATTTAAAGAGCCAGCACTGTTCATACATGGCATAGTGAAGACTATCAGAGTCAATGTCAAGATAGATGTGTCGACTAATTTACTTCTGGAGAAATTGCTAACATTTATTGCATCCAGCATCTGAATTGTCAATGCAGCGTATAATTATACACGAAGCTGGAAACAAATTAAGCTAGGGAGCAAAAACCGGGAACCGCACAGCCACCGTAGAGGTCTGTCTGCGCAAGCCTAGAGGAACTCGCATAATTTTGCGTTATACCGCTCCTTCTTTCTATGACAAAGCACTCACCAACCACTGCTCCCCTTTCCATTCCAGCTTCATGAAACAGGCATCCCACCAACTTACAGAGATATTGTTGAGCGAGCGTGGTCGGACAATCCCGAACTAAGACCAACATTCAAGGAGCTGAACGAGGAAATTCAACGAATGACCAGTGGAAAGTAAGCTTGTGATTGCATTTCAGCGCTTCCCAATCTCGCAAGAAAAACGAACATTGTGGAGCACATGTTTAAAATGATGGAGAACTACTCCAGTCGGTTGGAAGAAGAGGTAAAAACTCGAATGAATGATCTAGAGAAGGAGAAGAGGAAGAAGGAACTTCTCATCTGTCGTTTGCTTCCTCCGTGAGTCTCATGTCACACAATCTCTAGCTGTTAGCAATGGCAGTCAAGATTCCATGCCTCCACTTTGAACCAGTGTGCGAGTGGAAGTGTAACATTGAGTTGGATTTGTAGGGTTGTGGTGGAAGCGTTGAAGGCAGGTGTTGCAGTGGTACCTGAGACCTACGACGAAGTGTCAATCTACATTAGTGACATCGTTGGCTTCACAACCATTTCTGCAATGTCCACACCACTGCAGGTTGTTGAGCTTCTCAACGACCTGTACACACTGTTTGACAGGACGATTGCACACTACGACGTCTATAAGGTGGGTTTCATTGGAGACTTCAAATCATCCACTCCTTCTACTTGTTTTGATAAGGTCGGCTTTTAAATCAAGGCGTATTGAGCAAAAAAGAGCTTACTAAGGCAGAATAATTGCTTTTTATCTAAACCGGCTGAATGTCTTGTCCAAATGGAATGGCATTCTACAACTTGGAGCAGATAGCTGGCTGTAGTCACAGGGTCCAATGCTGCACCTCTTTGCTCAGTAGTCTTATCATCACACCTCTGTTGGAAATTGACGTCGGATTTGCACATTGTAGGTGGAGACGATAGGAGACGCCTACATGGTGACCTCGGGACTGCCAGTGCGTAATGGGCGACGCCACGCAGCTGAGGTCGCCACAATGGCCCTCCACCTGCTCAGTACATGTGGCACCTTCACCATCAGGCACCTACCGCAGGTTCCCTTGAGGCTACGCATCGGTCTGCATAGCGGTTAGTTGGATGTCCATTTGAACCTGTCTCCTTTCTACTCCGTGTATGCAAAATACAAATCAACATGTCCAAATGAATGTTGACGGCACTTGGGCAGTATCTTTGGCCAAAGGGCAATCTGAGGCTACAATTTACAGTTACAATTGGATGGCCAATCTGATCTTCCCACGCGGGATCAATGCAGTTGTCCATGCTGCCACTGTCGTCACACATGTGTGACACAGCCTGATGTATTTTTCTCGAATTGCATTGTTTTTAAACAGACAATACAAGCAGACATTGTTCAGCGATTTCACAGCTCTGGCCAATTGGCAGGTATGTTGCTTGATGCACGGCAATAAGAGAAGATACTATGCTTTCTCGCAGGACCTTGTGTTGCCGGCGTCGTAGGACTTACAATGCCTCGCTACTGCCTTTTTGGCGAAACCGTCAATCGAGCACTTAAAATGGAGTCATCTGGAGCCGGTTCGTGTAATTCTTTCAAACTCACTTGCTTCTAACCATCATCTCAGAGCAAAATACATCTGTCTCAGCCTTTAGAATACATATCAGCGAAGAGACGAAGAGAATATTGGATGAAATTGGAGGCTACCACTTTGAGCATCACGGTTCAGTAGAATTTGGATGCAGTGTGAAGACGAGGACTTATTGGCTCACTAGCAGCGACAATTTCCACAAGCCCTTACCTCGGCCTCCCTCATTAACAACGTAAGCGTTATCACCCTCTATTCAATGAATTCTTGCAATTTGGCTTTAGAGGGTGCTAGTCGACTTTGTCGTGTTGTTCGGTTGGGTTTGCACTCTCCCTTTGCGGCTTGAACGTGGTCAGAAGTCTATTTAACTGTATTCAAGTGACGGTGCGCCATATTAGGTGGGAGTGAAGGCAACAGATGATAACTGAGCCTCTTCTGACTAGGCCTTGTCTAGGCTTGAGACTTATAGATCCAAAATATTTGCAGTAGAATCATGAGTGATAGTAAACAGTGCTGGAGTGTGGTAGCCTTACGCAGCCCTTGTCCGAGCCAATAAAGACAAAGTGAGCACCCTAGTGACGGCAAGCCCACTGCCAATCGGTTACTAAGGTAGGTAAGCCCAGTGGACATGTACACTTGCTTAAAGTAAGTTAAACTACATCCATTCGTAGTGATGCTATGGAAGGTCCAATTAGCGGTCCCTTCATCCCTTTGAATGCACTAATACTCACGTGTGGTGCACGGAAATTCCACAATTGTTCAACATGGCACATCTGACTCAATTACCTCCATAAATTTTGTGCTGTAGTGGAGAATGCCATGGGTGAGTTGTACTGCCAAAGTCGTCACCTTGTTTTCGCACTGTTTATAATTCTACCCTCTGTCTTTGCACACTAGTGGTAATTTTGCACAGCTGCAGTACAATTGTTGAAGCATTTTTGTTAAAATCACGGATGCACCGTCTCTTTGTTGCACGCATTCTGTGGATAATCAAATGCCTTGCACACGAGATCATACAGGCTGATTTAAGGAAGTATTGAAAACACAGTGGGAGCACAAGTTAGGCAACAAGTAATTCAACTTGTGCAGAGCACACTGGCTGAGATGGTCCGGGTCGGAATCACTTTCAGCCACTTCGCAGCCGTAGAGCCAATGGCTTCTCTGCTGTTCCTTCTCCACTTGTTCGGATCTCATGCTGCAGCTACGCAAAGCATTGTGCAATCTTGCATTGTCATGCAATACTGAGCATGGAATTGGATGACTGGTCTTGGTGCTCCATACTCTTTCCCGAGAGACCTGTCTTGGATTAGCTCCAACCTTCTGAAGCCTTAGCTACTTCATGTTCTGCAGAAGGCAAACGATTGTATTAGCACTCAGCGCTCTCACACACAGGTAGATGCACAAGGGAATTACATGCCAGAGGGAATGAAGCGGTGCGTGGAATGTAAATGGGAAACAAATATTTCGTTCTTTCTTAAAAAAGCGCAGCCACTGTATTCGTTTTCACGGTACACGCTGTAACGCAAGTGTCAATGCCATTGCTAGCATGCAGTTGCGCTAGTCGTCAATCGGCCAATAAACGATCCCTTATCAGCTAGACGTCCCTATACCGTTGGCTAGAGAAGTGACGAGTACCAAATTGGGTAGCTTCTGGGAGTCACTTTGTTTTAATTGTTGATGTGTGGCAAGCAACCAAAGCACATTCGTTTAGTGACTTCTACAAACGTGATTTGTGCGTGAATGGGGATTTTGATGAAATGCCTCATGCACATCACTCGTGCCTGCACATTGATGATAGCTGTTTTACATATGATTAGTTTGCATCAGTTTGGTTTTCCATTCTTCAAAATGGATAGGGGCGTTTCGTTGAACCGAATGCACCCTTGACTTGAGTTATGCATCGTCACGATCAAGTAATTGCCGACTCCACTGCTTTTGTATTCGCCTTAGAGAATTGGTGCACACTAAATTTCAGCCCTACAGCTGAGTCGAGCAGTCAGTAGAACATTATCAAGTGACATTGGATATGCATGGAACCACAGAACACGCGCCTTCTATATTACCTAGAACTGAATGTCAGGCCATCTTCCTGACATTTCCAGTAGTCTCAGGGTTGACTCCCTCGATGTGCAATTTGCTTAACTTATGCCATTATTCAAATAGCCATCAAACTTGTTGACATTTCTTCTTAGGTCAAACTTGACTAGAACTGGCAGTAGTCATGCCCGCAGCCTATGTGCCTTTTTTCCTAACCACGTCAACTATCATGTGTAGCATCTGCACTACAGTGTCTATGCCGTCAAAGTGTTCTTGTGAAGTTAGCAGAACCGTAGTCCACCCACACAGATGCCAATTCCTAACTGCCATGATACTAGTATGCTGATTTGTGGCATACCTGGCATGGTGTAATTCTAATTAATCCAGCCCTTACTGTATCGCCTTTCTTCTTCTAGGTTAGCCAGCGTCTATTCTGATGGAGCAAATTGGCCTTCCACATGCAGTGTTGACCAAGAATAGAGATGCCGATTTTGTGCTTCATTCAGTTGCCTCATGTAAAACTTTCATGTTTCCAAATTGCTTATCAATTGCTGCTATTCTCCATAGTACTTTGGTGCCTGCACTTTCAAATTAAAGGGCGAGCTACTTCATTCCACGACGTTGGGTCAATATGGCGCTACTCTTGGACGATCAGCCTTGCATGACACCTTTCGTACACATTTGAGCTCTGGTGAATCCATTAAACAGTCCTCTTTGACGAAGGCACGGCGTGAAGCTACGGCATTATTTGCAACTGAGTCAACTGCCATTCATAAATAAAGCTAGCGACTATTAAGAACTAAGTGAAACGCCAGGTAGAGAAGCTACACAAGCACTTCGCGCAAACGTAGCCACTAAACATCGTCGAATCAATGGCTTTTAAGGATCGTCCAAAAGCACTTGCTTACACTGAAGGCGAAATCGCTTGTTGCTTATCGAGCCCTTCGTGCCCATGGGAATTAGTAAATCGGCCTGACTGATTGCTCTCATTGGGCTGCAAAGATTGGCATGATGGGCACGTGCCATAGGGATTGGAGATTGACTGCAAAAGCGTATTTGGTGTAAGCTGATTGCTAATGTACGACCCGCGTTGCAGTGTTCATCTGCAGTTATCCATTTTGACTGAAGAGACGACCTGCAACAGTGTTGTCAGTGCACCAACTGGATCTACCTGAAGCCTTTTATGTAATTTAGACTCAGAGAAGCAACGGCCGTACCTTTCATTAAAAGTTGGGTTAGTGATGCACTTGAGCACAACCTACCAGATTTCTCTGGCTTTTTCTACTGCCCTCCAATATCTAAAATGTTTTCTTTGCGCTCCTATGAGAAATCGAGAAAGCATTTGTCAAGGGGCACCCTAAATATACCTTGTTATATGAGAATTTCTGATTTAACATGTCGAAGCCGCCATTTCCTCTCTTTATTGTTAACGACAAAGCATGTGCCCTACAATTTTATATAACATGGATGATAAATAGGGAGCGCAGACTACACTCAGCATTTATTTTGAGTGAAGATACGTGGAATTTGCGCTGTCTGCCTTGTACCCTGTTTCCACTGAACCATGCCGCGTGGAGAATAGACACATGCGAAATGCAACTTTTTATTCTCGGCTAGTTGTTATTACCGCCTGTGGGACAAGTTGGACAGAACTGACGCGATGTTGGAGCGAAAATCCTACCGAAATAGAAAAGCATTAATTCATTACAGCGAGGCTCTTCCAATGCTATGCTGCTAGTGTTTAGAGGCGGATTTAAGCTTATATTTGTGGAAGTTGATGTTCTAGGTTTATTTTTTATATATTCTCCACGCACCTAGAATATTGGGGAATATTTCTCATGACTTTGATTAGTGCGGGTCTCAACCGCCTATGCAACAGCATCTAAGAGACATGGAGACTTGCAGCTTCAGTCGACCACATGAAATTGCATAGGATCATCGTCTTAGAGAGGGAATTGTTGCTCAAATAAAAAATCACCTTTTCTCCTCCTTCCATCTATTTCGTTAAATCAGCTTTGAGGTGGACTGTTGAAGAACTGAAGTTGCAGCAGATTAGGATAATCGAGGTGCCAAGAAGGCTTTACACAAGCTCTCGAATGACTTCCACATTTACCCCAGAGGTGTCCCACAAGCTATGGGTGCAACCGATAGCCACATAGTCGACACGATGTATCACAGAATGGCGGAAATATCCATTAGGACTTGTGATACCACTCACCCCTTTACTGGCTTTATATATGCAATAGCCCTGGCCACAATAACCTGATTTGCAAATGTGTGCTGCTGTCAAACTGACCGCCTGGAATAGTTAGATTATCTCTTCATTTGATGTCCACGTGTGTGCAGCAATCGTGATCAAGATAGTCAGCTCTATTACAGAATTGAGCGTGAAGGTAGCTATATTTTCAGGTTGCCTGATAACCACACCCACACCTTCCACTCTTTAAAGCCAATAATACTTCTACATTGCCAGTAGGCCTCTATTCTTTCCTCCTTTCACTCTACTACTTTCACTCAAGCCATGAGCTTAAAGGTCACCCAACACACGTCAAAGTCGCATAAAATCCGATGATGGGAGAGTCTCCCTCTATAAACACACGAGGCGAATGTTTACAGACGAAGTTATTGGGAGAGCAAGTCAAGGCAGCTTACCGAAATCGTGCTAAATCGCGGAAAATGACTTATTATATGTTAGGTGTGTAGCACATTCAAGCCACCAACGGCTTATGGAATCACTCTCAAATGCTGTTTATATTGCATTGCTGTGCCGCTGTCCACTACTATCCGAGCTACCTCGCCTTGTCCAATCAGCCAAACAACCCTCCATTGATTTCGCACAATCAGATACGCTTTCATAAGAGGCAAGACAATGACTGTTCCGCAGTACACTAATGATGCCTCTACAATGAATGCTCTTGCCTTGCTGAGCCATCAGCTTTATTTAAGAGAGAAATAAATTGACATGCAAGCTAACAAAACTTACGAATCTCGCTTCAGCAATGGCCTTCCCTTGTCTTTTGTTCAAATAATGCGGCCCGCGTGTCAGCAAAGAGGAAGTGATTGAAGCTTTGTACTACGCAGTCATTGGAAAACATGCCTGATGGATGCGGCAATACCTGCAGGTATGATGCCGATGCATGCGTTCTTGCGTTGTCTCCAGCACCGCACATTTTACGCAGCATGCTGAGCAGTAACAGCGTAGTTCTGAAATTCTCCGTGCTCACTGCCTCAGTGCGGTGTAATATGGTCTACTTTAGGAGAATTTTGTGTGCGACGCCAAGGCCGTAGCTGAGAAGCAGGGCACACACTAAATTTAGCTGAAGTTGAACGTAGACGAACTCACAAATATGTGTGTTATGATGAGACCACCGCAAAGTGACGCAAAGTTTGCAAGCGAAGTGAAGCAAACAAGACATAGTGCGATTCCAGTCTAGTTTTGAGGTTTAAAAGAAGGCGTTTGTGTTGCTTTGACGTGTGCAAAGATATAAAGGAAGGGTGTGAAAGAGAATCGCCAAATCGCCTTACCTCCTGAATGTCATAAGAGCAGCCTGGGGGTTCTGTAAACCATGGAACAAACCGCACAATGTAGATCTCATTCAATTAAAAGACAACAAACACGTGTTAAAGGAGATGCTAAAGTCGTGCCGCGGCTCGTGTGAGGTGATCACCTGTTGCGTAGGTCATCATTATATTAGATAGGAAGGAAAGCTGTTCCACTCGAAGTGATTCATGCACTAAAAGGCAGGCGCAAAATTCCCTCTCACAAACCCAAGTAAGCGTGCATAAGAGCACCACGTGCATGCATTCCCCTGCACAGGAATATAAGTGCATCGAAAAATTGCTTATATTTGTAGAAGTTGGTCTTCTAGGTTAATTATATGTATATATACCGCACCTAAACAATGGGAATAAAAAGCTCATTTTTGGAGACTTTTTCACTGCATGGGATTCATACAAGTGCTCAACTGCTTATTCTAACGCACGTTGTGACGTGAAGCTACGGTGAAGACTGCTGGGATGATAGGAATGATAAACAAATAAGCTTGTTTTAGGAATAAGCATACGCAAAGTCGCCAAAAGTGTACAGTCTTTGGAGGAGTAATAATTATTTAATACCCTAACTTTCTGAAATTATGAGATTGGCTTTCGTTATTTTCAAATGCAAACACATGAGGTTTTGCTGAGGCATGCGAGGATTTGGAAGAAGTAAATAAGGATACAGAGTCCGCATCATCTTCGTTTTCAGCTAAACCATTAAGAAGTAGTGGAAATTGCCTTGGCAAAGCGTAAAATTCCTTGTAATTCTTGCGATCTAGCATCGTCCATGGGCAGCAGCATAGTTGCAGGTGTCTCCGTGAGTCGTTCTCAAAAAAAATTTGCCTCTAATCAGAACAAAGAGCTTTGAATTTCTATCACAAATCTTCTAACTTGCAGCGTTAATTTTGGTAGCCTATAATTGTGTTCTGTTGATGTACAATTTCCACCTGTTAACTAATGTCTCGCCATAACTTGACTGAGGCAATACTATTAGACTTTACCCTACTTCTATTTCTCTTATCAACACTGTTGCTGTCGTTTACTGACAGGAACCTAAAATATCCAGATTGTGTGCTGGGGGCACCGTGTTTGAGTGCAGCAGGTGACATATTTATGGGGGGGAGAGAATGTTGAGGCATTTTTTGCTTAACAGTCTAGGCAAAGATGAGGATATTTCCACATGTAGTAGTGAACAAGCTCCTAAGAGACCACAAGTACTACAGAAGTAAAAAACGTAAACTTTGGTTGTTTTCTAGTAATTCACGAAATCTGCTACTATAAAGACGCTAATAACTAGTTGGTTTTTCAAATGGTGTTGGTTTAATCAAGCTGCCTCGTGTGGGAAAAAAGTATTTGCACAAATGATGGTTTAACATTCCCTCAGCATTCGGTTCAACTATTTTTCCTATTACATTTGGGATAGTACATCTTTGCTTGAGAACAGTTAAAGAGGAACTTGAAAGAACGAAATGATCTATATCCGATTGTTAATCAAGACTACCCATTTAAAAGCAGTGCCAGTTGGGTTCTTTCTGGTAATTCGCAAGAGAGTTTCATTTGTCCAGCCAACCAGCTGTATTTCTTAGTGGCTCTGCTCATCTTATTTCCCCTTCCGCCAGACTGATTACATTTAATATTCGGCCCATCTTCATGCTTCCCACACACGAAGCAGGAGCTACAAAAACGACTTGCCAATCGCGAAGAATAAAGTCCACTGGCCAATCACGAAGAGAAGAGATTTAACTCAGCTCTTTACTGCCAAAACACGGTACAGTTTCTTTAACACCGCTGTCAACTGCGAATGTTTATTTGATTATTGGCAGCGGTCTGGCATTCCAGTAATACATTGGGTAATACAGTAAAATAGCCCCACAATTTCTTACTCCATAATAAATCCTTCATGTCTTGTGCCAGTCTGTTGACAATGACAAGAAAACCAATTTCTACTTATTCATAACACAACCTAGGCACACTTGAACTTGGCTTGCTCTCCAAAACATTGCTCCGCGGCTTCGAGTAAAAGCTTTTGGCTATCACCTTTACTAAAAGGTGACTTTGCGTATGCTTATTCCTGAAGCAGGCTTGTTTGTTTATCATTCCTATCATCCCGGCCGTCTTCACCATGGCTTCACGCAAAAAATTACGTTAGAATCACCAGTTAAGTACTTGTATGTATCCACCAAACTCGCAACTCAAATTAACTGATACTAATCTTGGCAATTGGTATGGAAACGATCACCTTTCCGACTGGTAGTAGGGCTGCCATTCCTTCCAAGAGTTCATCAGCTGTCAAGTCCACTCACTGGGTCCACTTCATCCAGTGGTGTGTTCAGTATGTGCGCACATAAATCCACTCCAATGCGTGTGTTGCAAAGCAGTGCCTACTGAGCAATTCGCTGTGGTTGAACTAACGTCAATATTTTGCAAAGAAGGTAAAATTTTGCACAAGTTCTTTGCTTTTGTAGGCGTTAGTCGAGGCACCTACTTTAAAAGAATCCGAAACTCAGATTATTGGAGAAACACTGCAATGATTTTGGTCTAAGCTAATGCAAGGGTGTTTCAAAGGCAGAACATCAGACATTGTCCAGCTAGTCTTTGCAATGCCTCAATAAATGATCTCCAAAGAAGCTGCCATGATAGGGTAACAAGCAAAAGTTTGTAAATTCGCTCAACGAAGGTTAGGTTCAAAAGCCATCATAAGTGTTGGCCTTTCCTCACAGATCAATTTGATCCACGTGACGGCGTAATGTCTCATTCCAAATCGCCATTCCGCAATGTTTCTTCTCTGATATGCAAATCAGATAGGCACCCGTACACAAATTAAAATACTAAATAACAAATTAGTGAAGAGCAAATGAAGGCAGTCTCTTGAATAGTAGGCACCTGGTTTCCACCTGGCTTCCACTCAGGATTCGCACAATCCTTCATGTGTGTGACCTTGCTGCTGTCATCCACGCCTCCGTGTTAGCCTTAAAATGCATCGAGCATAAGTTAGACAAAGAATCAGTAAATGGTAGAGAGCAAACGTTAAACAAGAAAGCAATCCATTGTGGGAATGTGACTACTTTATTAGCATCTACGTGTGACACTTAATGCCAGCGACATCACCCTCTCTGAGACGATGATCCTGTGCAATTTCATGTGGTCGATTGAAGCTGCAAGTCTCCATGTCTCTTAGATGCTGTTGCATAGGCGGTTGAGACACGCACTAAGCAAAGTCACGAGAAATATTCCCCAATATTCCAGGCGCGTGGAGAATATATAAAGAATTAACCAAGAAGATCAACTTCTACAAATATAGGCAATTTTTCGATGCACGTGGTGCTCTTATGCACGCTTACTTGGGTTTGTGAGAGGGAATTTTGCGCCTGCCTTTTAGTGCATGAATCACTTCGAGTGGAACAGCTTTCCTTCCTATCTAATATAATGATGACCTACGCAACAGGTGATCACCTCACACGAGCCGCGGCACGACTTTAGCATCTCCTTTAACACGTGTTTGTTGTCTTTTAATTGAATGAGATCTACATTGTGCGGTTTGTTCCATGGTTTACAGAACCCCCAGGCTGCTCTTATGACATTCAGGAGGTAAGGCGATTTGGCGATTCTCTTTCACACCCTTCCTTTATATCTTTGCACACGTCAAAGCAACACAAACGCCTTCTTTTAAACCTCAAAACTAGACTGGAATCGCACTATGTCTTGTTTGCTTCACTTCGCTTGCAAACTTTGCGTCACTTTGCGGTGGTCTCATCATAACACACATATTTGTGAGTTCGTCTACGTTCAACTTCAGCTAAATTTAGTGTGTGCCCTGCTTCTCAGCTACGGCCTTGGCGTCGCACACAAAATTCTCCTAAAGTAGACCATATTACACCGCACTGAGGCAGTGAGCACGGAGAATTTCAGAACTACGCTGTTACTGCTCAGCATGCTGCGTAAAATGTGCGGTGCTGGAGACAACGCAAGAACGCATGCATCGGCATCATACCTGCAGGTATTGCCGCATCCATCAGGCATGTTTTCCAATGACTGCGTAGTACAAAGCTTCAATCACTTCCTCTTTGCTGACACGCGGGCCGCATTATTTGAACAAAAGACAAGGGAAGGCCATTGCTGAAGCGAGATTCGTAAGTTTTGTTAGCTTGCATGTCAATTTATTTCTCTCTTAAATAAAGCTGATGGCTCAGCAAGGCAAGAGCATTCATTGTAGAGGCATCATTAGTGTACTGCGGAACAGTCATTGTCTTGCCTCTTATGAAAGCGTATCTGATTGTGCGAAATCAATGGAGGGTTGTTTGGCTGATTGGACAAGGCGAGGTAGCTCGGATAGTAGTGGACAGCGGCACAGCAATGCAATATAAACAGCATTTGAGAGTGATTCCATAAGCCGTTGGTGGCTTGAATGTGCTACACACCTAACATATAATAAGTCATTTTCCGCGATTTAGCACGATTTCGGTAAGCTGCCTTGACTTGCTCTCCCAATAACTTCGTCTGTAAACATTCGCCTCGTGTGTTTATAGAGGGAGACTCTCCCATCATCGGATTTTATGCGACTTTGACGTGTGTTGGGTGACCTTTAAGCTCATGGCTTGAGTGAAAGTAGTAGAGTGAAAGGAGGAAAGAATAGAGGCCTACTGGCAATGTAGAAGTATTATTGGCTTTAAAGAGTGGAAGGTGTGGGTGTGGTTATCAGGCAACCTGAAAATATAGCTACCTTCACGCTCAATTCTGTAATAGAGCTGACTATCTTGATCACGATTGCTGCACACACGTGGACATCAAATGAAGAGATAATCTAACTATTCCAGGCGGTCAGTTTGACAGCAGCACACATTTGCAAATCAGGTTATTGTGGCCAGGGCTATTGCATATATAAAGCCAGTAAAGGGGTGAGTGGTATCACAAGTCCTAATGGATATTTCCGCCATTCTGTGATACATCGTGTCGACTATGTGGCTATCGGTTGCACCCATAGCTTGTGGGACACCTCTGGGGTAAATGTGGAAGTCATTCGAGAGCTTGTGTAAAGCCTTCTTGGCACCTCGATTATCCTAATCTGCTGCAACTTCAGTTCTTCAACAGTCCACCTCAAAGCTGATTTAACGAAATAGATGGAAGGAGGAGAAAAGGTGATTTTTATTTGAGCAACAATTCCCTCTCTAAGACGATGATCCTATGCAATTTCATGTGGTCGACTGAAGCTGCAAGTCTCCATGTCTCTTAGATGCTGTTGCATAGGCGGTTGAGACCCGCACTAATCAAAGTCATGAGAAATATTCCCCAATATTCTAGGTGCGTGGAGAATATATAAAAAATAAACCTAGAACATCAACTTCCACAAATATAAGCTTAAATCCGCCTCTAAACACTAGCAGCATAGCATTGGAAGAGCCTCGCTGTAATGAATTAATGCTTTTCTATTTCGGTAGGATTTTCGCTCCAACATCGCGTCAGTTCTGTCCAACTTGTCCCACAGGCGGTAATAACAACTAGCCGAGAATAAAAAGTTGCATTTCGCATGTGTCTATTCTCCACGCGGCATGGTTCAGTGGAAACAGGGTACAAGGCAGACAGCGCAAATTCCACGTATCTTCACTCAAAATAAATGCTGAGTGTAGTCTGCGCTCCCTATTTATCATCCATGTTATATAAAATTGTAGGGCACATGCTTTGTCGTTAACAATAAAGAGAGGAAATGGCGGCTTCGACATGTTAAATCAGAAATTCTCATATAACAAGGTATATTTAGGGTGCCCCTTGACAAATGCTTTCTCGATTTCTCATAGGAGCGCAAAGAAAACATTTTAGATATTGGAGGGCAGTAGAAAAAGCCAGAGAAATCTGGTAGGTTGTGCTCAAGTGCATCACTAACCCAACTTTTAATGAAAGGTACGGCCGTTGCTTCTCTGAGTCTAAATTACATAAAAGGCTTCAGGTAGATCCAGTTGGTGCACTGACAACACTGTTGCAGGTCGTCTCTTCAGTCAAAATGGATAACTGCAGATGAACACTGCAACGCGGGTCGTACATTAGCAATCAGCTTACACCAAATACGCTTTTGCAGTCAATCTCCAATCCCTATGGCACGTGCCCATCATGCCAATCTTTGCAGCCCAATGAGAGCAATCAGTCAGGCCGATTTACTAATTCCCATGGGCACGAAGGGCTCGATAAGCAACAAGCGATTTCGCCTTCAGTGTAAGCAAGTGCTTTTGGACGATCCTTAAAAGCCATTGATTCGACGATGTTTAGTGGCTACGTTTGCGCGAAGTGCTTGTGTAGCTTCTCTACCTGGCGTTTCACTTAGTTCTTAATAGTCGCTAGCTTTATTTATGAATGGCAGTTGACTCAGTTGCAAATAATGCCGTAGCTTCACGCCGTGCCTTCGTCAAAGAGGACTGTTTAATGGATTCACCAGAGCTCAAATGTGTACGAAAGGTGTCATGCAAGGCTGATCGTCCAAGAGTAGCGCCATATTGACCCAACGTCGTGGAATGAAGTAGCTCGCCCTTTAATTTGAAAGTGCAGGCACCAAAGTACTATGGAGAATAGCAGCAATTGATAAGCAATTTGGAAACATGAAAGTTTTACATGAGGCAACTGAATGAAGCACAAAATCGGCATCTCTATTCTTGGTCAACACTGCATGTGGAAGGCCAATTTGCTCCATCAGAATAGACGCTGGCTAACCTAGAAGAAGAAAGGCGATACAGTAAGGGCTGGATTAATTAGAATTACACCATGCCAGGTATGCCACAAATCAGCATACTAGTATCATGGCAGTTAGGAATTGGCATCTGTGTGGGTGGACTACGGTTCTGCTAACTTCACAAGAACACTTTGACGGCATAGACACTGTAGTGCAGATGCTACACATGATAGTTGACGTGGTTAGGAAAAAAGGCACATAGGCTGCGGGCATGACTACTGCCAGTTCTAGTCAAGTTTGACCTAAGAAGAAATGTCAACAAGTTTGATGGCTATTTGAATAATGGCATAAGTTAAGCAAATTGCACATCGAGGAGTCAACCCTGAGACTACTGGAAATGTCAGGAAGATGGCCTGACATTCAGTTCTAGGTAATATAGAAGGCGCGTGTTCTGTGGTTCCATGCATATCCAATGTCACTTGATAATGTTCTACTGACTGCTCGACTCAGCTGTAGGGCTGAAATTTAGTGTGCACCAATTCTCTAAGGCGAATACAAAAGCAGTGGAGTCGGCAATTACTTGATCGTGACGATGCATAACTCAAGTCAAGGGTGCATTCGGTTCAACGAAACGCCCCTATCCATTTTGAAGAATGGAAAACCAAACTGATGCAAACTAATCATATGTAAAACAGCTATCATCAATGTGCAGGCACGAGTGATGTGCATGAGGCATTTCATCAAAATCCCCATTCACGCACAAATCACGTTTGTAGAAGTCACTAAACGAATGTGCTTTGGTTGCTTGCCACACATCAACAATTAAAACAAAGTGACTCCCAGAAGCTACCCAATTTGGTACTCGTCACTTCTCTAGCCAACGGTATAGGGACGTCTAGCTGATAAGGGATCGTTTATTGGCCGATTGACGACTAGCGCAACTGCATGCTAGCAATGGCATTGACACTTGCGTTACAGCGTGTACCGTGAAAACGAATACAGTGGCTGCGCTTTTTTAAGAAAGAACGAAATATTTGTTTCGCATTTACATTCCACGCACCGCTTCATTCCCTCTGGCATGTAATTCCCTTGTGCATCTACCTGTGTGTGAGAGCGCTGAGTGCTAATACAATCGTTTGCCTTCTGCAGAACATGAAGTAGCTAAGGCTTCAGAAGGTTGGAGCTAATCCAAGACAGGTCTCTCGGGAAAGAGTATGGAGCACCAAGACCAGTCATCCAATTCCATGCTCAGTATTGCATGACAATGCAAGATTGCACAATGCTTTGCGTAGCTGCAGCATGAGATCCGAACAAGTGGAGAAGGAACAGCAGAGGAGCCATTGGCTCTACGGCTGCGAAGTGGCTGAAAGTGATTCCGACCCGGACCATCTCAGCCAGTGTGCTCTTCACAAGTTGAATTACTTGTTGCCTAACTTGTGCTCCCACTGTGTTTTCAATACTTCCTTAAATCAGCCTGTATGATCTCGTGTGCAAGGCATTTGATTATCCACAGAATGCGTGCAACAAAGAGACGGTGCATCCGTGATTTTAACAAAAATGCTTCAACAATTGTACTGCAGCTGTGCAAAATTACCACTAGTGTGCAAAGACAGAGGGTAGAATTATAAACAGTGCGAAAACAAGGTGACGACTTTGGCAGTACAACTCACCCATGGCATTCTCCACTACAGCACAAAATTTATGGAGGTAATTGAGTCAGATGTGCCATGTTGAACAATTGTGGAATTTCCGTGCACCACACGTGAGTATTAGTGCATTCAAAGGGATGAAGGGACCGCTAATTGGACCTTCCATAGCATCACTACGAATGGATGTAGTTTAACTTACTTTAAGCAAGTGTACATGTCCACTGGGCTTACCTACCTTAGTAACCGATTGGCAGTGGGCTTGCCGTCACTAGGGTGCTCACTTTGTCTTTATTGGCTCGGACAAGGGCTGCGTAAGGCTACCACACTCCAGCACTGTTTACTATCACTCATGATTCTACTGCAAATATTTTGGATCTATAAGTCTCAAGCCTAGACAAGGCCTAGTCAGAAGAGGCTCAGTTATCATCTGTTGCCTTCACTCCCACCTAATATGGCGCACCGTCACTTGAATACAGTTAAATAGACTTCTGACCACGTTCAAGCCGCAAAGGGAGAGTGCAAACCCAACCGAACAACACGACAAAGTCGACTAGCACCCTCTAAAGCCAAATTGCAAGAATTCATTGAATAGAGGGTGATAACGCTTACGTTGTTAATGAGGGAGGCCGAGGTAAGGGCTTGTGGAAATTGTCGCTGCTAGTGAGCCAATAAGTCCTCGTCTTCACACTGCATCCAAATTCTACTGAACCGTGATGCTCAAAGTGGTAGCCTCCAATTTCATCCAATATTCTCTTCGTCTCTTCGCTGATATGTATTCTAAAGGCTGAGACAGATGTATTTTGCTCTGAGATGATGGTTAGAAGCAAGTGAGTTTGAAAGAATTACACGAACCGGCTCCAGATGACTCCATTTTAAGTGCTCGATTGACGGTTTCGCCAAAAAGGCAGTAGCGAGGCATTGTAAGTCCTACGACGCCGGCAACACAAGGTCCTGCGAGAAAGCATAGTATCTTCTCTTATTGCCGTGCATCAAGCAACATACCTGCCAATTGGCCAGAGCTGTGAAATCGCTGAACAATGTCTGCTTGTATTGTCTGTTTAAAAACAATGCAATTCGAGAAAAATACATCAGGCTGTGTCACACATGTGTGACGACAGTGGCAGCATGGACAACTGCATTGATCCCGCGTGGGAAGATCAGATTGGCCATCCAATTGTAACTGTAAATTGTAGCCTCAGATTGCCCTTTGGCCAAAGATACTGCCCAAGTGCCGTCAACATTCATTTGGACATGTTGATTTGTATTTTGCATACACGGAGTAGAAAGGAGACAGGTTCAAATGGACATCCAACTAACCGCTATGCAGACCGATGCGTAGCCTCAAGGGAACCTGCGGTAGGTGCCTGATGGTGAAGGTGCCACATGTACTGAGCAGGTGGAGGGCCATTGTGGCGACCTCAGCTGCGTGGCGTCGCCCATTACGCACTGGCAGTCCCGAGGTCACCATGTAGGCGTCTCCTATCGTCTCCACCTACAATGTGCAAATCCGACGTCAATTTCCAACAGAGGTGTGATGATAAGACTACTGAGCAAAGAGGTGCAGCATTGGACCCTGTGACTACAGCCAGCTATCTGCTCCAAGTTGTAGAATGCCATTCCATTTGGACAAGACATTCAGCCGGTTTAGATAAAAAAGCAATTATTCTGCCTTAGTAAGCTCTTTTTTGCTCAATACGCCTTGATTTAAAAGCCGACCTTATCAAAACAAGTAGAAGGAGTGGATGATTTGAAGTCTCCAATGAAACCCACCTTATAGACGTCGTAGTGTGCAATCGTCCTGTCAAACAGTGTGTACAGGTCGTTGAGAAGCTCAACAACCTGCAGTGGTGTGGACATTGCAGAAATGGTTGTGAAGCCAACGATGTCACTAATGTAGATTGACACTTCGTCGTAGGTCTCAGGTACCACTGCAACACCTGCCTTCAACGCTTCCACCACAACCCTACAAATCCAACTCAATGTTACACTTCCACTCGCACACTGGTTCAAAGTGGAGGCATGGAATCTTGACTGCCATTGCTAACAGCTAGAGATTGTGTGACATGAGACTCACGGAGGAAGCAAACGACAGATGAGAAGTTCCTTCTTCCTCTTCTCCTTCTCTAGATCATTCATTCGAGTTTTTACCTCTTCTTCCAACCGACTGGAGTAGTTCTCCATCATTTTAAACATGTGCTCCACAATGTTCGTTTTTCTTGCGAGATTGGGAAGCGCTGAAATGCAATCACAAGCTTACTTTCCACTGGTCATTCGTTGAATTTCCTCGTTCAGCTCCTTGAATGTTGGTCTTAGTTCGGGATTGTCCGACCACGCTCGCTCAACAATATCTCTGTAAGTTGGTGGGATGCCTGTTTCATGAAGCTGGAATGGAAAGGGGAGCAGTGGTTGGTGAGTGCTTTGTCATAGAAAGAAGGAGCGGTATAACGCAAAATTATGCGAGTTCCTCTAGGCTTGCGCAGACAGACCTCTACGGTGGCTGTGCGGTTCCCGGTTTTGCTCCCTAGCTTAATTTGTTTCCAGCTTCGTGTATAATTATACGCTGCATTGACAATTCAGATGCTGGATGCAATAAATGTTAGCAATTTCTCCAGAAGTAAATTAGTCGACACATCTATCTTGACATTGACTCTGATAGTCTTCACTATGCCATGTATGAACAGTGCTGGCTCTTTAAATACGTCCTGCCACCTTCAGTAAAGGCTTTGATAAACTCAAAGCGTTATCCTTCGCTTGGAACAGCTGCTCACCTGTGGACGGAAAGGAGGCTTTTCTTTGGCTCTGACGCGTTCTACAATCTCCTCTGCAGACACATCTTGCATTCCATATGGTTTCGTCTGATAGAAGACTTCGTGCATTATTATGCCGAATGCATAAACATCTCCCGGCTTGGTTCCGACTAGTGCTGCCGTTCCATCGCGTAGCAGCTCAGGCGCAGTCCACAATTTATCTATAGATGAGAAGCAATCGCAGAGGGTGAGGAATGCAACTTACCTCCAGGGTTGGCTAAAGGACAACTGCCTGTTAAGTTGTAGATTTTGGAGATGCCAAAGTCGGTGATTTTCAAGACATATCGGCAACTGACAACGCAATTGGTCGACTTCAATCTTCCGTGAGCTTTGAGGCTTGTGCCATGGAGGTACTCCATTCCCTTATCATGCCACATTGGAGGTGATAGTTACACACATAAGAGGGAAGGGATGTGTTTAATTGCTATAAGATAGCTTAGACTCACCCGGACGAAGTCGGTCATGAGAGAGAGCTTGAAATCCCAGTCAAACGTAATGCTTTTGTTGTTGATAACATCCTACATACGGAGACGCAGTAACAGGTGAGTCGGCGGAAAAGCAAATGTTGCATGAAGCATGAAGCGTTGTTAAGGTGTGCTGTGTATCGTTGCAAGATGAATGGATGCGGTGTTAAAGTTAGAGACGTAAAATTCCTGCAAGAGGCTATTGTGAGGCAGTTGTAGTGTGAGGTTGAGACAAAGCATGCAATTAATTGATTGAGAATGACAGCATTAAGCAGTCACATTGAAGTATGTGGAACACAATGGAAAGCGTGGTAAGCGTGCCAATATTTTACGAGGAGGCAACACAAAGCAACTCTGCTCGTTGTTAGAAGGGCCATTTGTGAGGATGTTGGGGGCTTCAAAGTAAGATTGCATTGTGAGTCCCTACGAGCTTTCCCACTTATCGTGCCTAATACCTTGATCTGCATGCCTACCACTGGCAGTCAACTGGTCGTCATGATCGTGCGCACCGTGCAATAACTTGCACAAATTCGTCAGTAGATCGTTGACAGTGTTGAAGGCGGGCAGGTATGGAAAAGAATGCAAATGAAAGCAGGAATGAAGATGGGCACTTCTAGTGAACTAAAAGGCTGAGGTCTTGTTGCATCACCTGAAGGCTTCCCCGATGGCAGTAGTGAAAAACAAGGCTCAAGGAGTGCGCTGTCACACAGCAACCCACAAAGGCGTTGACATTTTCGTGTCCCATTTCTCGCAGTCCTGCTAGGTGCTCGATCAGCCGTGAGCTCAGGGAATGCGAGGCAGGTCCAATTCCTTCACGTACACTTGAACTCCCTACAACCACAAGGCCAGCAGAGGTGGAAGCAAAAACCACTGCTACGTATCCTCTGAGACAACAGCCTCTGTGCAACGGCATAGTGTGTGCAGTTGGCAAATGCAAACTGTTCTTCGTGCTTTGAAGCAGATTATCGCCGCGACAGTGTGATGTAAGGCTAATTACGCAGGTGGTAGCAGTACTCAGGTCCTTCTACACACGACTATAACGTGCTCAATATCCCACCCTATCTGGATGGAGCGTCATTAATCGACGAGTTTAAACTCCTTTTCTAACTTCCCTGACGAATCCCCATTTCTGATAGTGAAGTAGTTTGTGCCGCTGCTGACGCAAACAACGGCAAATAATAGGGCAGTTTTAGATATCATACAAAGGGGTACATAAACAGCTTTTCATGCATGACGATATCAGCATATTCTGCTGACCATCTATCGTTACACGACGTTGGACGCGTGAGCCGAGATGCACAAATAATTCGCACGAAATTGAATACTAAATTAGGCATTATCATCAAAGATTGCTTCTCTTCGTCATTATAGCGCAAAGAATAGCATGTTATTTCGCATGCTGAAAGTGGATTCTTCCAATTGGTTGCAATGGCGATAGGGCGAAAGCATAATGCGGTCTTATTGTCAACTTTAGTGTCAAATGTCGCCTTTTGGTGCTTGAAATCAATCGTTTAATCTTGTGCCGCTTTCGGACACTACCTGGTATCTGTTAGAAGGCAGGTGTTTCCTCTCGCTTACATGCTGCAGACTTAATGCCCAAAACTACCCTGCATTCCTATTGCTCTAAATATTTAGATTGCATTCGTGGCCAACACCACTTCAACAGGAGTAAAGTTAGTATCGCCCTTCCATTGCATTACTCGGACGAAACGTACATTTAACTTAGCAATCCGCCCTTTTCGCATGCTCTGCAGAGGCTCTCCACTTGTGCACCACGCTGCAGTCGCGACTTGATCAGTAGGCAGGAAGACATGGAAAGAAGTAAGGGCGCCCGAATTCGGCACCACATCTACTTGCAGCTAAAATTCAAAGACGATTTCGTTAGCAATAAATTAAGGCTAAAATTATTCCTTTCTTTCCATTTGTTCCAAAACACCCTCACGTCACAATGTCTACCCGCCAGTGGGTTTCCGTTGGCATTACTGAATACAAAATCACTTTCCACAAACACGAGTTTGAGTGAATTGACGCGCCTGTTCTTGTGCACAATTTGCCTAAAGTTGACCAAGTCAGTGGGCATGTACAATTTAACCTACCTGTACACCAGCACAGTTGCCAAGTAGATGAGGCCAGCGTTGATCAGTCCAAGCAGATTTATCAGTAGAATAATATGTACTCGACCTAAAGGAAATGTGATTAGAAGAAGAAGTGGAATGGAGTGGCCGTTTGAATTAACTCTTGTCACATACTAAAACCACAAGGCGCGTATAAGTGGCATGTATGTGTAGGTCCGCTTCCGTCTCCCGGCCAATTCATTGGACTCCTTGTCTGGGAGAGTATTAGTGGATGATGAATGACATCAATGAGATTAAACACGTCTGCGTATCTCTCCGCTTGAGCTCCAGCATCAGGCACCTCGGTGACGTTGGATTTGAGGGAGAAGAGAAGGAGGTCAAAGATGCCTTGCGAGATATCGCCATCTTTAATTTGGTAATGGAAGGTGATGGAGGGCAGTGTGGGTACTTGGATATGTGAAAGCGTGCGCAGGGGTTGGAAGAGACTGGCAGAGGGAGCGATTTTGTCACCACCCTTTTGAAGCAGGTGGATCTGAACCAGGCGCATTGCCAGCGCTGCCCCGCTAGCCACTGAGAGGCTGATTCGCTGCCGAAAGGAAACCAACATATCAGTGCACAAGGAATTCTCCATTCATGCATACACATAGATGTTTAATGCATATACTTATGGGTGAGAGTAAAATTTACAGAAAGGACTGGCATCTATGATTTCTTCCTTTCTCCAATAAATAACCGTGAAGAGTTGCAAAGTAACACCTTCAAATGCCATGACCAAATTCATTAGTGAGAACATCAACTTCATTCCTTCCCTTTCATCCTGGAATTTTTGACGGTGTGCTGCTCCATGGAGTGTCCACCAACTAAGATTTAAGATGTTTTGCAGGGACAATTATAGGCGCAGAAAACAATTCTGCAAACCACCCATTTACGGTGCGTGATTAGATGGCCAAATTAATGTAGGTGGCATAAGCAATTACGACAATCTACGTTCATTATCTTGAATAGGAGCATTGGCATCCAGAAAACGCACGATCGGTTTTGTCCATGTGTGCAAGCAATATGGAAAGAAGGGAAATGAGAGCGAAGTAGTATGAGTTACCTCCTTATACCGCACCGATACCTCATCGTATCTGGTGCCCTTGGGCAGTGCTGTGACAATGATGAGCGAACGACCAGCAGCCAATGTGGGTGCACTTTGAGACAACTGCGTTCCCCATGCACGCAATACATCGTAAGTGAGCATATCAGCGGGATCCACGTGAATGAGTGCGACTCTGCCTTGCTTAATTCTGGTGATATTCTGTATGCCCACCACGAATTTCACCGCCACTTCTGCTCTTGCTAATATCAGTGCAACTGAAGAAGAGTTTGAAGTCGGTGATAGGGAAAGACAATTTGCATGGAAGTACAAAGTGGTTGCCTACCATCCAAGTGATCTTCCAATGGCTCCAATAGACTCGTAAAGTTAGTCGTCAACGTGATACCAACACTGGCCAAGAGGTCGAGCGTGTTGGTCTCACTTTGAGGGAGGTGAAGTGTAGATAGGATTGTGTCTAATATTTTGGGAATGTCAAAAATGTTTGTATGTATGTCGTAGAAGAGCGCAGTGCGTTTCCAACCATTGTTGATGAGGTAGACAAGAATGCCTTGTAGAATAGTCTTGCGCTGAACTACAACAGAGACCGCAGCGATGGGTGGAGTGAAAGAGACGCGGCTGCTGCTGGTGAGGTTGTTGACAAAGACAGATGTGGAACTCAGCACTTGACAATAGTAGGAGATCTGGTAGAGTTGAGCTCGTAGCGTCTCCTTTGGGTTTGCGAGATTGATCCACTCGTTCACCAAATTGCAATCGCTAGCCAAGGGCGGTCCCAGTAACACGCTAAATCCCACCGAATTCGAAGCCCTTTGCTAGAATCGCAAGAGCAACCAGTTGATTGAGTCCAAACCATGTTGATTCGTCGATCGGACAATGTCGCATTTAATTACATAAAATACTGCTAATGATATGCAAATCATTTGTCACTGTGGTGCTAAACTTAGTTTTAAATGCCAACACCTGGCTCCCGTGATGATTGCTTGCCAAATCATAATTGTTTGGATAGGCAGGATATATAGAGTAAATGCGGCACTCAGTACCATTGTGATTAGGCTTAAAAGTGCGGAGTAGGTAAAAGATATCGTGCTCTTTGCTTCCATAATAACTGCTTCTGAGAATGCAGGTAATTTAACCGCTGCATAGTGTATTAAGGAGCTGACAGAATGGTTCTACTTCATCTCAAAGCTAGCATGATGCCTAGTGTGAATTACTGGTAAAGCAAGGCAGATTCGCTTTTAACTTGGCACCATTCACATGACGCGTCTGCACAGAGGATTGCTTTAGTGTAGGTGTTAACACTAGGTGAAAGGCGAACCTGTAAATTCTGCAGAACAGTGCACATCACGCTTGCTCTCGAGGCCTCCTGCAGTGAGCAGCCAGGCACCCATAGGTGTGTCACATTGACAAAGAAGAAAGTTTCGCTGTTCGTTGGTACCAATGAGCGCACATGGTACACAGCTGCAGCGACACTCTGAGCCAAGTCGAAGTATCCCATGTCAGGCGAGCAGATAGAGTCAGAGGAGATGACGTAGATGGAGAGGAGATTTCGACCTCTTGACACCGCTTTTTCGGCACTGTAGACGTTGAGGATGGAGAAAGTTGCCAAGAAAGTGACTAGCAGCATATGGTCCTATCGGAGGATTGTGCAGAGAATTGGAGAAAATGCAAACTGAGTGAAATTTATATGCAAGCAGTCGGTGACAACGCCCTATTTAAAAGCACAAAAAGGCAATTAATATAGGCGTCGACGAAATTAGGCCTAGCGTGACATAATAGAGTAGAAGGCACTAAGGTATATTATTAACAAATTGATAAAACTAAACACAAAGTTGATGCCTCTTTTCCTACATTATGCCACGCGAATCTCCGTAAAGAAGACGCGAAAATTAATTGCAAAGTGCCTTTGTTAGGGGCGAAAAAGAAAGTCCATCCAGAAGGGGTAGGATATTGAGCACGTTATAGTCGTGTGTAGAAGGACCTGAGTACTGCTACCACCTGCGTAATTAGCCTTACATCACACTGTCGCGGCGATAATCTGCTTCAAAGCACGAAGAACAGTTTGCATTTGCCAACTGCACACACTATGCCGTTGCACAGAGGCTGTTGTCTCAGAGGATACGTAGCAGTGGTTTTTGCTTCCACCTCTGCTGGCCTTGTGGTTGTAGGGAGTTCAAGTGTACGTGAAGGAATTGGACCTGCCTCGCATTCCCCTGAGCTCACGGCTGATCGAGCACCTAGCAGGACTGCGAGAAATGGGACACGAAAATGTCAACACTGATATCACTGCAATTGTTTGAACCAGTGCAGTGGAATGGTAGTAGTTCGGTTTTGCTTAGCGAATTCTTCTAACAATTGGTGAAGATTAAACACCCTTCGCTTGTCTCTATCTGCTGCGCTAGTAGAATTTGCGTGCATCTGCAAATTAGCACTATCAAGGTGCAACGAGTTTGCTTTTGTTAATCTATCAAATGGGCAAGAATTCGAAGTATAATTCTTGCTGATACTGGCGACAACCCCATAAGTTAGTAAAATGAACTTGAAATGATCTCGGGTTGCTCCACTTTGCCCACACTGTCTCCCACTACACTCGCTCATGTCGCGGCTCTACGTGCTTTATCATTCATTGGATTCCGCCAGTTAAGATTACTTGTTCTGCAAGACTTTGCCAAATCCACGCAATTGGATCGAAGTACTCACTGGTCAGTTACTCAACTCCTGCAAGGAGGAAAACAACGTAGACTGCTAGGATATATCATGACATCTTCCTTCGCGCTATCCTTGATTAAATTGTGGGGTTGGTTAACACGAGGTAATCGATGGTGCATCAGTCAATGAAATTTCGTGGCATGGAGGCGACCTCTCTCAGCAATTCTACTGGATGCGGAGTTTCATTCCGTATTTTAAAATGCACTGCTTATCACGAGTCTCCTTCGTTAGTCGTAAGAACACTGGCTTGATGTGTTGAAAGGTATGAGCAATCCAGCTGTTCGTCGTATTAGTCACATGAATGCCAAGTAGTTCTCAACTGACGAAAAGCCACCAGCCAGATGCCTATAGAGAGATGTAAACAGTTAGGCAGTGAATTTATGAGCTTGACGAAAGCAGTCAGCTCACTTCTAACTGCAACAATAGGTTAAGAGGATGTGGGAAGCCCTAACTTCAGATAGACGCCTGATGGTAGGTTTAGCCCTTTAACCGAAAACCATCCCTATTGTTCTTTATTGTTGTCATGTGCTTTACTCCATGCTACTCTATCCCACTCCCTTTCTCCTCCTCCTCCTCTTCTTCCACCAGAAAGCTAGTGAGTTAAAGCTCAACTAATGCTATCCACTGATCGTGCGTATTTGATGGCACTAAGCGCACACGCTTTTACCTCGACACATTGCACAAGTTGACAATCGCCTTGACCGTGGGTCCAGCTTGAGACCAGCAGATGTTGAATCGGGGCCATGCACGTGGTGTTTGCCTTTGGGCTTACGCGAGTATGCCTTAGCTCCGCTCGAAATTGACCCCTTCTTCAACAAATTTTGGTCATCGCAATCACTTATCAGCCTCCTGTCACTGATAATCCCTTCGTCATTTGCGTCCACTTAACTTAGGAAGGCACATCGGAACAGCAGGATAAAAGTAAGCGCTTGCTTCGAAGTCGATGACGCATCCATTCTACAGAATAAAAGAAGGAGGAAAAACAAGCATTCATTTGGACAGCAGAGATCTGAAAGCCGAACAGCTGAAGGGGGCTGGATGCATTGATGCTTTGCTTTAGTGGCTCCGGAGTCACGCCGCCTCCATCGATATGGCTTAACAGGGTTTCTGTTCCCGTTGATGATGAGGAGAAAACGAAGGAAACAGTCCTGTTGGATTCGTGTAAAGTTCTACATTTAGCTTGCTTCTCCTTCCTACAAGGCTTCTAACTTTGCTATTTAGACCTGTAAAACATGACGTCTCTATGCATTCGGTAATGCTGTGAAATAGAAATAAATTGACTTAGACTTGCAATCTTAATGCCAAAGTGTCATGCCTAGAATGAGGCAGATACTTTGAAGCAAACTGGAGGTTTCTGGCCAATGTGGTCAGCCGCAAATTGCATAGCAAAATGCGCAGTTTGATCAGCAGTACCGAGTGACTGGTTGTTCCTAGTAGTCACAGTAGTTGCCACCTGCAAACAGAATAGCGTGAGTTAAGCGGCCACCACTCATAGAAGGACTACTTTTACTGTTTCTGTCATTAACGCAACAGGTTTTGCATTTATCTCCTTTACATAGGCACGAGCTTCTTCCTACTAATGAGCAGAGTGGCTGCATAAGCAACATGCTACTCCTCAGAATTTGGAAGATGAATCGTCGTAAGTGTATGGTTGCATGCAAGAGCTGTTCAGAAAAAAAAATTGGCAAAGTGTCTACTTAGGAGGCTCAAATTTCATCACATCTCCGAGCTTCTCACCTGCAGCTTGAAGGCCAATCAAAGACGAATGCTCTCCGACGCGGAAAGGAAGTCAGCTTTTCTCTGTCATGGCATCATTTCAACTTGCATTACTTCACCACAGTACTCCATGGCGGCGGTTTGCCCAGTCTGCTTCCGACACTTCATGCATCATCGCCAGCTTCGAACTCATTTTGAGACGGTGCACATAGGCATGCACCTTAGACTGCCTGTTTGCAGGAGTTCCACTCATTTAACCTAAGAAATTGAAAGACTCTTTACGCTGGCCAGTGTAGTTGCTAGGTGACTTTCCTTCCTTTGTAGAATTGGGACGATTTGCGTGCATTTCTTGCAGATGCACCTTTCGTTTCTTCTCTTGCCTCGAATTCCACAGGTTCCTCTGGCACAAAGGAGGTCAATTCCTCTCTTTCATTAATGGATAGAGGCTCTCAAATTTCGAAACACTGCCTAAAATTCTCTTTGGCTATGGACGTTACCCAGCAATTTGGACGCACATTTGGACAAACCGGTGTGGAAACAGAGGCATTTCTTCCCTTTTAGAGCTGTCAACTTGTTTGGATGAAGGATCCACACTGAGGGACTACTTCTTTAGTCTGTTTGTAGAGTCACAGCAACTGGGTAAGTTGACCTAACTTTGCGACGAAATTGCATGAAATTGAGCGTAATTTTCACACTTCATGTAACAGAATTTCACCTTGCCTCCTATATACCTGCATTCTCGCCTGCCTCAGCAATCTTAAAATTTGGCAAGTAAATTTTTGCGGTTTTCTTTAAATAAAATAGGACTTTTCTCCTTTTAAACCTTCTGATGTGCTTTCCTTCCATCCTAGTGCCCAATAAAGCCGCCTTATTCGTGGATTACTCTGAACTATGCTGCAAAATTGATTACGATGCAGTGCCTACGAAAGGTAAGCCAGTTCTATCACTCACTCACCTGCTATACAACGATGAGAATGCAATCTTTGATGCCTCTTCGCAACCGTAGATCCTTAAGGTGCGCTTGCGCAACTAAGCTGTCCATATTTGTCCTGCTGTGAACTATTTCCCTTTATTACGGCAAAAGCATGAAGGCAGTAGTGGGTGACGTGAATGAACGTAGGGCCAAGAAGATTTTCATTTTTTCAGTAAATTTGAACAGCGTGCAACTGTGGTCGTATTTTGGAGAAAGGGATGCGATGAGGTGGACATGTGAACCAGAACACACCATTTTAACAGTTGACGCATAAAACCAGCATTGTGTGACACAAGTCACGACGATTGGGACATGACTTTATAAATGAGCAGTTATAGGAAAAGTCTAGAATGCGAAATTTTGTGGGATGGAGGGCTATGGGATCTAAGATCTTGCTTTCTTGTTAGGTGCACGATTGGGTGGGGTATTTGCTAGCTGCAGCTTCAGCTAGCTTGATGAAAAGCAGCCAACACAGTTGGCACAGACCCTCAGATTGGACAGTCAACAAGACTCTGAAGGTGGTGCCGGTCGTTTATGATGAAAGGAAGCGTATCCCAACTTGCGTTTCTTCCAGTGTGCAGCATGATAGGCTGATGGTCAGGAGAGTGCTTTGCACCTCATTGTTTTATCCGCCAGCTTTGACGAACTGCGATTCAGCATTAACTCATTGCCCGCTATGTGGATTGTGTTTTATCCATAGGCAGAGCTCATTTTGCCATTTCCGTTCATTGTCCCACCATCGTGCAGTTGCACATCGCCGTTTTGAGTGTTGGTGATTTAAAGATTTGGTGAAGGGCTAAGGTGGGCTTAATGACAATTTTTGTGCAGAATTGATGCTCTTGGCATCGGCGCAGAGCACAAGAAAACATGCAGGCAAGTGAGGTGGTGGCTCAATATTCCGGTGCAAGTAAGCTATGCATGTGGGTTAGACTTTGTGCCTTGTTGCCAACGCTAGTTATCTGCAGTCATGGCGTCCTAAACATAGTGATTTACTGCATTTCATTCCGAATAGGCGTGAATCATGCCAGTCAAAATGTAAGATGGCTCAATCCCTTAGCACGCTTTGGCATAGTGTGGTGCTAATCATTGATGCCTTCCCATAAACCAGTGGTGGAATGTCTGTCCCTGCAGGTGATGGTTCGCCTTTGGACTTGTACTCAACGTGGCCAACTGTACTGCATTCTGCAGTGGACTACTTTCCATTCGTAGCGTCAAGGCATGGATTGAGTGGATGCTGAAAGAAGGGGCGCAATGATAAAAATGGTGTTTTTTACGGCGGAAAAGTACAAGCAGTCAATGTGAATCCCGCCTGCTCTTTTGTAAAACGAGTGTCTTTTATAAATGCATTGATTATATTAGTGAAATAGGCATGTAAGGTGCAATGTGCAGCGTGCAGTTAGGGCAAACCCTCACTACTCAAAGCCGAATATTCGGCCGCATTTTGAGAATTCGTGCTTTTGTCTGTTTAAAGACAATACGATTTGGGGCCTGCTCTTCTACCGGGTAGAAATTATATGCCACATACACGCAATGAAAACTAGGTGGAATAATAGCGGACGATTCTGTAGAGCGGGCAGAGTTGTAAAGAAGGCAGGAGAACGCACAAATTACCATCCCTTCTTCCATAGCCAACCTAAAATGCTTCAGATCCTGTCGCTTAGACCCAACATGATATTCAGCAAACCATTAGTGCCTCTGATTGGATAGTAGAGTGTCACTGCTAGGAGAATGAAAGCTGAGTAGGGGTTGAAGATAAAGGGCGCAGGGAGATAGTGTCTTTCTTAGCACCTGCCTTCTACAGAAGCTAGGGAGAGGTGCTTCTAAAGGCCAAATTGTGCACAATAGTACAGAGGTGTGAGCTACTGCAAGAGACTATCGTTTAAGGTAAACGCTTTACTTGACCTAATTCGATTATACCAGGCACGTTTGAATTTCCATATCTTCAAATTGAAGCATATAGCCTTCAGTGGACAAACTTTACAATGATCTTCGAAAGCCAAATTCGTACCTTAGTATGGCTGCTTTTGCAAGATTAGAAGTGCTTGGAAGTACAACTGTTCAGACTACTTCAAAAATGGCCTTGCTTCCTTAAGTCTGTCAGTCAGAGCCATTTGCCATGCATCTCAGATCACCCGTCATCAATAAATATGCATTCCCTCATGCAATTTCAATTTCCGCCCACCTCGTGGAAGAACTAGGCTGCTACAATATTATCTCACGAAATGACCTATTAAATGATGGCAGTTGGTTCCAACCAGTTTTAAAATTTTCTTCTCTAACAATGTGGTCTTTAACTTTTAGAAAATGGTACCTTCCTCGCAGTGCTAGCTAGAACCATGCCATAGTGTGAAGAGTATCATTTTTGGCACAGCAGTTTCTTTCGTGAGCAACGCTTGTCTTGGGGGGAAAATGCCAATCCCTAAAGTGAAGCCATGATGTGTGCAATGCACTCTTCTTGCACTTCACCTCATTGTCTATAACCAAAGCACAGGAATCCCGCTGATCTCACCATGGATCTTAACTACCAACGCTCCTCCAAAATGAAGCAACGATTCTGTTGCTTCCATGAATCGATTGAAGCAGTATAAAAACACTTAATTGTGGAAATGCTATCTCATTACATTGGAATGCAATGGTAAATTTGATGTCAAGAGGGGCAGAGGGAAAACATTTGCACCGAAAGGGCGAACGAGGCGGCCTGCAATTATGCTTTGTTTTCTAAGCCTTACTTTCGCGATTCTGCTTCCCCATTTGGGGTGTCAGTGCACCTGTGGTTGTGTTGGCTACGCCGTTGGTTCGACTGAGAGCCTTAGAAGTACAGCTGACCAGTAAAGCAGCTTCAAGAAGAACTGGCTTACTGGGCGCCAAGTGTTTCTATCAGCTTAATTCGCAGATCAGGTGCACTGGCAACTTGGCCAGTCAGAGTGAGACATCGGGTCTACAGTGCAGCCGGGATTGCCGCCATGATTACCAAACCAACGTTAGGTCAACGTCGTAGTCTACAGGGATAAATATGACACAGTTATGACTTATCGCCTTCAATTGTACTTGGTAGTAAATACGCATCTGGTGGCTAGCAATAATATATGCATGGCACGCTAACAAATGCAATTTATGGATGTGTGGATGCGTGAATATTTTTGGACAGTGTCCCGAATGCAAGCGTAAGCATTCAGTGGTGCAATTTTTCCCTCTAACATGCATAGACCCGAACCAAAATCTGCTCACATTAGCGATGAAATGTAGCAGCAAATCAAAACTTCTCCAGTAAAACAACGACACATGGTGATTATTTAAGAATACCTTCATTTTTACTTGCAATCCTGACGGCAGAAGATCATTAGTGTGCGATCGTCAATTTTGTTGAAGGCTTGCTACGCGTGGTGCGGTAGCTTTACTAAGAAGTCGGAACTACTGCCTCGTTGGCAAACAACACTCATCCTAATAGGCAGCAATACACGAGCCTCTCAGTCAGTGCCTTTAATAAAGGCAAGGCAGCCACCTTTACAATGACCGATGGAGCATCACTTTACAAGTACATTTTTATGCCAGGAGAAGAGGCCACCTGTGCGATTGCTATGGCGTATTCATGTGCAAGCTGGCAAATTGTGCATGTCCCTCATGACAATACTGGCCAAGGCTAGCCTCACCACGTGTGATGAAATTATGATAATCGAGGATGGATGCCGACTTGCATCTGCAAATAAGAGATATTCATTGCTAATGCTTTGTAGTTGTAGATACCAAGTCTCCTTCTCTTAGCATCATAAAGCATCTTCTTTCTGCACCACCCTTGACTGCTACAACTCTGCACATTTATCCGCACACCTTAAAGACCACATCCATCATGCTGCTTGCACCAAGCACGAGCATGGCGAGGACTCAGTACCTGGTCTGCTAGTGATTACCACTTCAGCATTCTAAAACTCTGCAGCTTGGCTTGTATACTTTATTCAATATGCTTCACATTCGCCACTAATTTGTGCAGGAGTGGTAGCAGTTCTACTCTGATCACTGGTCCATTAGATTTGGGCTATTTTGCTTTCCTGCCAGTTGGTCAAAGAGCCCTAGTGGATTCATGCATCCTATTGCGCGTTCGCAGAAAACGCCTGAAGAGACGCGAAGATGCGTGCGTGAAACTTCGTTTGTCCAATTAGTATGAGGAGGTGGTAGTTGGCGAGAACCCCTTGTGCGATAATTTAGCTGTATTGCAATGAATGCACGATTAATTCGCCATAAGCTTCGGAAAATGAAGAGGAAGTAATCGTGTGTAATGCTAGGAAGTCTGCTGCGCAGTGCCCTTCTATGCCCTTGTGTGATGACGTCTGTTGAAAATTTGACCAAGTATAAGGTTATGCTCCGTAAACGGCGGAATGTCGCAAACAAAAAATAAAATGTACAGCATAACTGAAGGCGTTGTGAAGAAGAGTGACTCCTCTTTAAAATAATTTGCCATATTTTACGTGAAGTGGTGACCAAGTAGCAAAACAAACTCTCACGAACAAAAAATCACCTTTTCTCCTCCTTCCATCTATTTCGTTAAATCAGCTTTGAGGTGGACTGTTGAAGAACTGAAGTTGCAGCAGATTAGGATAATCGAGGTGCCAAGAAGGCTTTTACACAAGCTCTCGAATGACTTCCACATTTACCCCAGAGGTGTCCCACAAGCTATGGGTGCAACCGATAGCCACATAGTCGACACGATGTATCACAGAATGGCGGAAATATCCATTAGGACTTGTGATACCACTCACCCCTTTACTGGCTTTTATATGCAATAGCCCTGGCCACAATAACCTGATTTGCAAATGTGTGCTGCTGTCAAACTGACCGCCTGGAATAGTTAGATTATCTCTTCATTTGATGTCCACGTGTGTGCAGCAATCGTGATCAAGATAGTCAGCTCTATTACAGAATTGAGCGTGGAGGTAGCTATATTTTCAGGTTGCCCTGATAACCACACCCACACCTTCCACTCTTTAAAGCCAATAATACTTCTACATTGCCAGTAGGCCTCTATTCTTTCCTCCTTTCACTCTACTACTTTCACTCAAGCCATGAGCTTAAAGGTCACCCAACACGTCAAGAGTCGCATAAAATCCGATGATGGGAGAGTCTCCCTCTATAAACACACGAGGCGAATGTTTACAGACGAAGTTATTGGGAGAACAAGTCAAGGCAGCTTACCGAAATCGTGCTAAATCGCGGAAAATGACTTATTATATGTTAGGTGTGTAGCACATTCAAGCCACCAACGGCTTATGGAATCACTCTCAAATGCTGTTTATATTGCATTGCTGTGCCGCTGTCCACTACTATCCGAGCTACCTCGCCTTGTCCAATCAGCCAAACAACCCTCCATTGATTTCGCACAATCAGATACGCTTTCATAAGAGGCAAGACAATGACTGTTCCGCAGTACACTAATGATGCCTCTACAATGAATGCTCTTGCCTTGCTGAGCCATCAGCTTTATTTAAGAGAGAAATAAATTGACATGCAAGCTAACAAAACTTACGAATCTCGCTTCAGCAATGGCCTTCCCTTGTCTTTTGTTCAAATAATGCGGCCCGCGTGTCAGCAAAGAGGAAGTGATTGAAGCTTTGTACTACGCAGTCATTGGAAAACATGCCTGATGGATGCGGCAATACCTGCAGGTATGATGCCGATGCATGCGTTCTTGCGTTGTCTCCAGCACCGCACATTTTACGCAGCATGCTGAGCAGTAACAGCGTAGTTCTGAAATTCTCCGTGCTCACTGCCTCAGTGCGGTGTAATATGGTCTACTTTAGGAGAATTTGTGTGCGACGCCAAGGCCGTAGCTGAAGCAGGGCACACACTAAATTTAGCTGAAGTTGAACGTAGACGAACTCACAAATATGTGTGTTATGATGAGACCACCGCAAAGTGACGCAAAGTTTGCAAGCGAAGTGAAGCAAACAAGACATAGTGCGATTCCAGTCTAGTTTTGAGGTTTAAAAGAAGGCGTTTGTGTTGCTTTGACGTGTGCAAAGATATAAAGGAAGGGTGTGAAAGAGAATCGCCAAATCGCCTTACCTCCTGAATGTCATAAGAGCAGCCTGGGGGTTCTGTAAACCATGGAACAAACCGCACAATGTAGATCTCATTCAATTAAAGACAACAAACACGTGTTAAAGGAGATGCTAAAGTCGTGCCGCGGCTCGTGTGAGGTGATCACCTGTTGCGTAGGTCATCATTATATTAGATAGGAAGGAAAGCTGTTCCACTCCGAAGTGATTCATGCACTAAAAGGCAGGCGCAAAATTCCCTCTCACAAACCCAAGTAAGCGTGCATAAGAGCACCACGTGCATCGAAAAATTGCCTATATTTGTAGAAGTTGATCTTCTTGGTTAATTCTTTATATATTCTCCACGCGCCTGGAATATTGGGGAATATTTCTCGTGACTTTGCTTAGTGCGTGTCTCAACCGCCTATGCAACAGCATCTAAGAGACATGGAGACTTGCAGCTTCAATCGACCACATGAAATTGCACAGGATCATCGTCTCAGAGAGGGTGATGTCGCTGGCATTAAGTGTCACACGTAGATGCTAATAAAGTAGTCACATTCCCACAATGGATTGCTTTCTTGTTTAACGTTTGCTCTCTACCATTTACTGATTCTTTGTCTAACTTATGCTCGATGCATTTAAGGCTAACACGGAGGCGTGGATGACAGCAGCAAGGTCACACACATGAAGGATTGTGCGAATCCTGAGTGGAAGCCAGAGTGGAAACCAGGTGCCTACTATTCAAGGGACTGCCTTCATTTGCTCTTCACTAATTTGTTATTTAGTATTTTAATTTGTGTACGGGTGCCTATCTGATTTGCATATCAGAGAAGAAACATTGCGGAATGGCGATTTGGAATGAGACATTACGCCGTCACGTGGATCAAATTGATCTGTGAGGAAAGGCCAATACTTATGCATTCTACCTACTGTGATGCTTGCGAGATAAGTGTGCAAGGCATACGACAATGCTTCCTAATGACGCGGAGCAGAGTCTGCATCTATGAACAAGGGCTCTCATCAAGGGAAAGGCGAGTTGAGTAGGTGCCGTTATGGAATCTGCTGCAAACCTGGCTTCAGCCTTAAGCGCTATTAAAACAGGCACTGCACTTAAATTTCTTGCCTCTTTTATCGATGATGCCAGACATTCATGGATGGCATGCAAACTCGCTTTCCTTGGAAGACATATTCGCATACTCGACGTTATGAAATCAGTGCATCAAAGAGGAAGGGAATTGTTTCTTTCTAAACAAAGCATGCGGATGGAAAAAAACCGTCAACTGGCGCTTTAAATAACCCAGCATTTATGTTTATTAACGATGCGCCTGATGCGTCCGTCCTGTACTCACTATTTATGCCCAGCATAAATCTTTAAGACGCGAAGCAGTAAAGTGGTAGTTTGTCTTACGGCATAGTACATCAAAGGAACATTTGGACATGTCATGCTTCCCACCACAACTATAGTAGAGACGTATCGATAAAACAGCTATCCAGTTGACCGGAAACGATTCATCTCCTGCCAATCGTTCTAATCCCTCGTCTTCAAATACTCAGCCACCACCACCCGCTCATCGCTATCGGCACGATGGCGAAGAAGGAACATATAAGGCGCCTGATTGTTTACGCCTGCACAGTAATGCAGTCACCATCGATTTCGGTCTTGGAATTACCAGTGGAAGTTGGACTAAAGAACGAGAATGATTTCTATTTCTTTCCCTTAATAGAGCAATTTTACGCTTAAACGAACGTAAAGTGTTGCATTACCTTCATCCACAGCCGTGCTGGCCTTTATATTGCATTCACAATGCTTTCGCTTCACCGGTAGCACAAAGATGGACCTCGTCTGTAAGGATGTGCAGACTTCTTCGCCATTCCGTCAATGGCTGCTAAACTTTGGACTCCTCATTTGTATTTCGGCCTCAGTTTTGCCGAAGTAGTCACGTTGTCTCTCTACTGTTCCTCAAGCTCACTCAGTAATCAGTTGTTTACTTTTGCTTGCCATTACTTGAGGACAGCCGCCTCTTCTGAGCATTGCCGAAATTTGGCTGACCTTAGCAACAGAATGATTGAATGATGCTTAGTAATCACTCTACCATCGCACATGCGATGAAGTAAGGCTACACAAATGCGCATCTCTCCATCTGACGTGCGGTTGTTTGTGAAACACTCGAAATCGTCTGCTAGCGGATATCCTACACCTTTCTTTTGCTTAACTACTTACGTGCACGTCAGTAACAGAACAACTAGGTGGAGGTGTAAAACCGAAGTCGTTGCGCAAGCAAGTCGAGTAAGAAGCAGATGCATCTAAAGGAAGTCCTAGGGCGTACTACGAAGCTAAAATAAACCCAACCACAAATTCCAAGGCCGTAACGGACAATCTGTGCCAAAATGTACGCGTTCTTACCTCCTCTTTTTCTCCACCCACAAGACTGAAAATGCGTAATAAGGCACAAGTGCTGAGTTCAACTACATACCAGAAAGTCTAGACATGCACTTATTTGCTTTGAGAGATGCTTGGTGGACAAAAATTGCAGGGTACACGGAGACATGACAAAAGGAGAAAAGGGGCAAAAGATTCCCTCTTCATTATTTCATGGCAGCTACAGCCGAAGTATGTAGTTGCTGGGTTATTCACTGGAAAGGGCATAAGAGAAGCAAGAAGAGGAAATGAAGCCAACTATGAGGGACACCATGACGCAGTCGACGTATGAACCATCATTACCAGTGCTGAGGCACCCATCCCACTGCATCGAGGGTGATATGAAAAGCTGTGAGTCAGAAATGGCTGCTAGGATTACGGAATGAGAAGAAGTAAAAGCTGAGTTCTTCATGCTACTAGTATGAAGAGATGCAGTCGTGGTATGGCGTATGAGACGGAGAGACTAATGTGAGGTTTCCACCACACTGGAGGTCAGAATTTGCGTCTAGAACAAACCACAGTCAAAAGTGACTGATAAAGTAGAAATGAAGAGGAGAGAGGTGACGGCGTGTGCCGATGGAAATTCGCGTCATTTTGTCAACGCTGTGAGTCAGGACAATCCAGGCTTCCATCCGATTTTGCTTCACCTTCCGTCCCGGCAGGCTTATTACAACCCTAGTCTAAACCAGTTTCGGGCTCGCGCAGGTTCGCCTCAATGTCCGTTAGCAACGGGCTCATTCTGTCAATGGTAGAATCACAAACCATTGCAGCAGATCTGCTGACCATACGAGGGTTTGTTTGTGAGGTAACTTCATGTGACAAGAAACAGGAGGATACATTGTGGAAGAGGCTTGCTTGCTGATTGTAGAATCCAGATATGAACGGGGTGACAATCTCTCTTTAATTATTTCGTATAGCTAAAGTTATCAAACTTAGTGGCTCACATTATTATTCACGCCCATGGCAATGTGACGAAAGTAGGAATGACAGCTTTCATACAGCACCTCCCACAGAACAAACACACACTTTGGTGGAGAATCAAGAGACTCGGTCGATTTAAATTACTGGAGACCTCTAGAACATAACATAATTGCCAACGCTTGGTTGCCTTCCACTTGATATCCACGTCGCCAATGTCTTTTGCAAAGCCATAATTTCATCTCCACATTGTTATGAAGCAATCATGAGAGAAATGCCGGTTCGATCAATGCAAACTGTAGGTCAGCTGAGAAAGAGGCGACAAATGAAGCCGTAAACAATACATGAACAAAGCAAATTAAAAACGAACGAGAAATGATGGAAGTCGATGTGGAAAAGGGAACAAATGTGTATGAGATGGCTGAGCGTTTGGCACGATTAATGAATGATAGAAGCTTACAAAGATGGCGCAGAGCACAGTAGACCATACCAGGAACACTGACGCCTTCACTTACAATTGCGTGAAATTGACCCAAGTTTGGTTAAGGCTCCGTTCCGCCTCCTCCAACCCTACTCCCATGGTCACTGAGGTAGCCTTAATAGCGGCAATTGAGGCGGCATGTTTGTGTCAGGCTGCCTCAATCTCTATGGCACCCAAGCGTAGGCAGCCCGCGGTGCAGCGTTAGATAGTGCTCGTGCCGCGGATCCCGCAAATCTCGCTTTGTGATGCTCCAGTAATGGATTTGTGTCTGCACAGATGTCGGCGATGTTGGCTGCTAAGTTAAAGAAAGACACCTTCTTGAGCGACGCAAAATGTATTCCAGATTTTCCATTGCTCTTCCGAAAGTCTCCTTTATGCTTCGATCTGTCCAGCTGCTTGACGTCTGTTTCGGATCTGCATCCAGATTTGTTTGTCTTTAAACACACTCAAAAATGTAGAATTCTTGTGGCACGAAGCAAATAACTGCAAAGGATTTGCAAAATGCAGAAATTAATTTTTGAGGAAACGTCAGCTTCCTTTCGTAGTGATGCGTTTGGGCACTGCTACAAATGGTTCCTGTGAAGTGCAAAAGTCATGCATTAATGCGCAAAAGACAACTTCCAGTGTTTTTTATCCGCATCCGGTGGGACTTCTATTCATAAGCTAAGCAAAGGTGGTGACAACGTCTTTCGTGTAAGTTTCAATTTGAGGAGTTCTAACAGATCATTCAAAGACAGCCTTCACAGCAAATAGGCATCGAGCGATGTTGTCTATAATCCCATAGCTTGCCTCTATGCAGTGAACCGAGCACCCACCAAAAACAAAGCTTGCAACCACACACGATCCATACTTCCTCTTCTTCCGTTGCAGATATTTTTAGTTTTTTTCACTCTAAGACAATTTTTTGACGCAAACATCTATTTAAAGGGGATCTGTAGGCGAGAAGCTTTCAGTAAATACGAGCATTGAAAGGCTGGAAATTTACCACAAATTGCTGAGACAGACGAGCTTTCTGAACGCATAAACCCCTGTTCTCTGAATATTGCTGACAAAAAACCTTTACGTTCCTAATTCTCAAGCAGAACACCAGCCGTGCTTCCCGTGGACGAAAAGAAAAATCACCTCCCTTCAAAACTGCTGCATCGGCACCCACCGTTTCTGTCTTTAAATTGATAAATGCTAGGACCCACCCGATTTCCATGACTAGGCAAATATAAGGAAGCAGATTAATGACAATATCGTTATTCGAGGTGGCGATGCTGGGTATTTCAAAGCCATTTAATCAAGCGAGTTGCCTCTTGGCCAGTGTGGAACCGCCATTGCATCCACCCATAATCCTTTTTGAGATGGCGTCGAAAAAGCCCCAATTAAGCAGGTCAGACCAGTTGACGTAGTCTCCTTCATGGTGCTTGATGCACCATAGTCTCCAATTGGTTGGCACAGCTACCAGTGGAGAGCTACGAAAGTCACCAAGGCTCTGGAGGAATTGCATGATACACTCCACCTCACTTGACTTCTCCGCCATCCCATTGATAAGGACTGCAATAATTAACGTCTGATGTGGGGCAAGTAATTCTAATGCAGCTGTGAAGTCATCCCTGCTGAACTGCGAAGGCACCACCAGGTAGATTAAGCCATCACAGCAGTCACTTCCTCCTCGGTTCCCTATAAATGTCATCATTTAGACGTTACAATCCATACCTCTTTTAGCGAATCCACCACTGCGTATGCAGCCATGCATACCAAAAATATGCATGCGCGAGCGGTATTTGACTATAGTAATGTAATCGAATAAAGGAATGCCTGATGCTTCCATCCTCAACCCAAGTTCTTCATCCGACATCATTCGTGCACAGCGTTTGGGCAAAATGTAAAAATGTGCTGTGCTATAGGCTTTGCCTTGCGAAGGTGACGATGAAAATTGTTCATAGGAGTCGATTTGATTCTTCCGATATTGAATGGCTTCCAAGGCATTGCTAAAGGAAGTAGGGGATGGTTGTGGAAGCAGCAGCTGACAGAGATAACTGTCCAGCCAGGTCCACTGGTTAATGAGTTGCCACAGGGCAGTGGCGAAACGTGGTGTTGAAAGGACCCACTTCAACATCGAATGCCTAGACCAAGATTCACCAAGTCCGAAGCATGAAGATATTTGCAAATTTTTAGCACCGGTTTAGGTGGCAATTCGGTAATATTTCGTTGTGACCTACTTGGTGCCTAAAATGTTTAGAAAGCGTAGCATTACTGGTAACGTGAGATTTGAACAAATGAGAAGTGGTGCAAAGATGATGACTCATGGGCTAGAAATGGGGGAAATAAATAAATATAACGAAGCATACAAAACAAGAAAACGTTGCTGAAGCTATCATTATTGAGACGTGCTAACACAGATAGACTGCGCAATAGTGATGTCGATGCTTAAATACTTATCGTCTAGGGGTGGGGGGAGGAGGGTCAGGATGACCTCACTTTGTTGTAAACACATTAGTTCTCTCCTTATTGTCCAATCCGAATGCTTTCGGTTGATTTCAAATTTAGCGACATTTGCTTTCAATGTATCCTCACTTAAAGCTGCCGATCATTATGGTTTAGACCATCAACTGATCAGACAAGGCTAGTCAAGAAGGCACCCATGAGATAGTATATTGCAAATGGGTCCTGATAAGTCACAGAGCAATGCCGACAGCTCTGAACTAGACACAGCTGACATCATACTGCCATTTCGTCATTTACGTTCGCATTTACATCTACTACTTGTCGTGCGATATCTTAGGTGTTAACATCTGATCTCATCGAATACACAATGGAGGTTTCGTTATGCGTTTGATGATACAATGTAGTTGACGCTGCTTGAGGACTTAACTTCTCAGAGCAGTCTTGTCTTAAGGGCGAGGTCATCCGGTTTCTTGCATTCCAAATCTTTGCCCTTAAGAAAGTTGGATGAGGCTCTGTCTTCTTCCTACTCTCGCCATGCATACTGCTCTAATTCATCTGCTCTTGAGTTTTAAATAATTCCTTGCAACATACATCTAAGTTTATGGCGTTAATGAAATTTGCCACTCCTTTCTGTATTACTTGCATTCACCATCTGCATGAGCCAATTATTTTGTCAAGTCATTTGCTACTGCTCACAGGTTCCAGCTGTCGGTGCCTTTTGTGCATAACCTATGATTCGAAATACGCACTTCTCCACTATCCATCATGTTTTCACTACTGCAACGACAATGAGTGCCTGATGGGTGGGGATGCTCATTTGGCTAACATGTTTTGTCCACAATGTGAGTGAATGAATGAAACCTGGTCTGCACCATTCTAAATATGTCTCTCTCCTCCTAGGAGATTCCGAATTTGATGGCGATTTTGCTTCTTGGACTCACAAATCACTGGTGACAGACTGCATTTGGAATCGACATCAAAGACAATACTTTGCCTTACAGGGTAACAATCGCGGTCAGGTAAAACTTTCTGGGCAACGCTGATCTTCAAACAGCGGCAGTGAAGCCGTTGTTGCAGCAGGTTGTCAATGTTTAATAGGTGAACTGCACCACTTACTAATGGACAAGGAAGAGTAAGATGGGCATAGATAAGATGAAATGGAGGAAAACACTGTGCTGACAACACGGTGACGCCAATAGAAAATCCGCAACCAAGTCGCAATGCATTTAAAATTTGGCATATCTGCCATGCCAGTAGCATGTGCTAGCGTCAGGAGCCTGCACGGGTACACAGCGATAATGCGAGTACGTTAAACTTTTGAACATGTACTTAGCACTACCTATCAACGCTTTCCAGGAAGCATTAGAGGAAAAGAGGACATGAAAGGCATCGCAATGCATTGCTTCTGATTAGCACATACAGGGTAAAATAAATTGCTCTTGCAGATCCACCCCTACATCATTGTTGCATCCTAGTTGTGTCCACATGCAGCTCTCTACGCGGACCTGTGCCCATAACATCTTAAAGGAAAATTGGATGAATATGGCGTGCTATTAAGTTCATTTAGTGTCCTGAATTAGTCACTCGATGTGAGCGACTAGAATCTGCGAAATGGCTGGCCTTACTCCAACAAGCCATTACATGGGTTCGCACAACAATCGGAATGTGCAGTGACAGTGATAAAGTGGAGGTCAGCGTGACATTCACCAGTTGAAATTGGGATGCTACTAAAGAAAACGGATTCTCCTTCACTTGTACTCCATCTTGCGTCCTCACTAAAACACTACCACCTGTCCGCCAATTGAATTGAACTTCATTCTTTCACTAATTGTAACGAAACCAATATTAAAGTCAAAGGTGATCGCCATTGGCTTAAAACGATCGACACTGCATAGCAATGCCCATAGCTCCTTAACGGGAGATCCACCTCTGCGCTCCAGGACAAGCATGATGGCTGGATTTGAGTCCTGTCAATCGGCTTCGCTTTGGCCTGACGAGGTGGCATTACATCACACGGGATGGAAACCATGACTGTAGTAGTTACTAGGGCTGTGCCATTCTGAGGCCAGGGGGATTAGGACTGAATCAGCGCAGTCATTCTCGTATTTGCGTAGCGCAACATTTACAGCTACGTCCCAATGTGATCTCAGAATCACCACATCCGTATTAAGGCGCAGTCTATTAGAATATGTTAGCTTGCGATTACATGCGATTACTTCCTTGTGAGTGGATCCTGCTAATTGTGCCAAGCCGACAAAACACAGATTGGCCTTGATGGGCGAAGCTGGACAAACGCCTGTTTACGCCAGGTACGATTCCAGCCTGACTTTCGCAGTTGCTTTCTCAGTACGTGGTGTCAATTCGAAGAGCCATCTAAATGAAGCAAAGAAACTGCGCTTTCGTTGTGTTTCGCTGCACATAGGTAGAAGCCAAGTCTAGCCTAAATTCCTAGGACAGATGTGCAGGGAGCAAAATTAGGCGTTAAATCTATTCCAAAGATTGTTGGTTGGGCCTTCACAGGGTAAGATGACTTCACTGCCTACACTTGGCAGAGATATATTCAAAGCGAAAGCACTCAAATGAAATGCAAAATTAATAGCAGATCACTTGGTCTATGCGCTACTTAAAGCACGAATAATATCCGCTCTAGATATTGCCTTCAAATTGCAAACGATGGACCAGGTTTATCTGCTGCATTGTGTGAATATAAGGCTATCATAAGACCACTTTGAAGCTGAGAAGCAACTTTACGTGAGGCAAATTTGGCCGAAAGCTACCATGGGAAAGGAGTAGAATTTGAGTAGCAGTACGCATTATGGCATTTCCGACCCTATAGTTCAAACATGATTTTACTTCTTAGAGCTCAAAGTAGATGTCTTCAAACCTGATTTTGGCAAAATGCATTCGATGCATTTACTAGCAGTTGTTGAAGTTTGACGACACAAACAATGCATGTATTCTATCGGATGGGTCACCGCATCTCTCAGATTGAGCCAATGAAAGGGGAAGAATGGTTTAGAAGCAACAATCCTACAGTGGTTTTGAAAATGCAAGAAAGATTCTGCCTCTCATGGGAGTGACTCTTAGACTTAAACTGATCGAGATCACTCAAATGTTATAGATCCCAACTTCTAACGAACGTTTAGGACTGCATTGAATCTAAAGCTTTATAGAGTGCTAATTGTAGTAGGTTTCTACTTAGGACGCCACAGTATTCTGAGAGTAGCACCAAGTGCTTCGTAACAGCAGAACAAAATGCGTACGACTCATCGGAACGCCTTAAGTTTGTTAGGTTGCTGGTCCCAGTGTCTCAGCAAGAGGTGATTAAGTGTGTAAGTGAGCGGGAGGGCAATGGAATGCATATCAATGCAATGAATAAAACAGGAAAAAATTGACTACATTCATTAGGTCTTAAGTCGATGCTACTACAAGGACCACGTGACAGGACTCTTCTGCATTATGTCTTTGAGGGAAGGATAATGCCTAGAGCGACTGGTTAACAGCGTGGACTTGCCATAGGGGAATTGTACAATCTTTAAGGCCGTCCTTTGTATCTGACGTGTTCATCGCGAAGTAGCATAAGGTCATGTCTCTGGTGGAGATTATGCTCCACCTAATAGAAGAACAATCGGCCAAAGTAAACAAGAATTTTGCATCGCGAAGACATTTGCGTTCAGGCAGCTATAATAATTTCGGAACTACTACCGAGTCCCGTAAGTCGATTGCCTTCCAGAATTAAAGCACGCCATTACACCCGATAAGCACTTTAGTCACTCTCCTAAATAGCTCGGAGTGTCAATTAACTGTCTCAGCCACGGCGGCTGTTCGCCCATGCCGTTGTTGACATGGTGATATTCAAGAAATAACGCTGATTTACTGACTTTCCTCTTTTTGGAAAGACATAACTTCTAGCATGATGTCCAAAGGATCTGAATGAAACCTATACTTCTGAGTTTCCACACCAACATTACTACTCTAGACGCTGCGATAATCTCCGATATGGGGTCGCACGAGTGTTATGTTCCCTCAGGCTAGCTCATCTTTGACCAGGAAGGATTTCGAATGGTGTGCTTTTCCATCGCTGTTGGAATGTGGGTCAGCCTAATGATTTGTATTTAAGAAAGCCTCTTTTCTAGCAAAACTACGACTCCGGGAAGGTTGTTCACTCACACTGCTAATGGACCTGTGGAGTGGGTGGCACCAATTCACTAAGCGAGCTACTACATTTTGGAATGGTCTTATGCTACCAAGACCACAGTGGAGGAAGACCTCTCGAATGTTAACAATGGAGCTTCTTTTGCCGTGCATATGATGCTATTATCGATGACACAGGCTTGCTTCTCATCTGTGGCACCGCGACACACGGTGGCTTATTTATTGAGGCCCTTCTAATTTGCCACTGTTCGTGACTGGCTCGGATTAATGATTGAGCAGAATTTGCTCGGAGGCGGATCCGTGTCTTGCCAAATTGACACATGCAGTATGATGCACTTGCAAAACGTTGGCTAAATATAGTCATGAGTAAGACGCATAATAAGCTGCGCCTTGACAAAAACATGAATGATGGATGTTCCCAAGACCCATCAAATTCTAGGTCACATCATGAGGTGCGGTCGCAAAATCACTACGCTGTTTCGGCTCCATTGCCCCCTGACCTAAAAATAACATAGTTTAGTAACAACTGCATTTACAGTTGTTGCCGAACGTGATGTGATGCCATCTCGTTGACATGAAGCAAGGATGTTTGACAGAATCCAAGCTCCAGATGTATGCCATAGAGCATTTTGGTAAAATAATGCTTAAGGCCTTACATCTGTAGCAGTTGGATGGTGCGAATAATTATAATATCTGCCTCTAAAATCGCTATCGCTACAATCATTGGAATGTTGCCTAAGACTTAGTCTGAGGAGCAACCGCTAGTGATGCGAGAAAGAGTGCATTCTTAAGCATTTCGATTGTTTTAATAGCATATTGTCATTTTTGACTTTTGCAGTGATCTTGTTGTCATAATTTGTATTGCACATCCCAAACTGAATTCCGCGTCACGCCCTTTATGGCGGTTAAATGCGAGTAACGCGTGAACACTTGCGATTGTCCCTTAAAGCAAGGACAGTCATGATTCAGACATCCATCGCCCCACCTTCAATGGCTGATGTAAACACTTCATAAAGCCCATTATACCTTATGGATCCATTTTTATTGCGCTAAAGTCCGATCATTGCAAGCTCCGGAGGCTTAAACGCTCCAACGTCCGAATGGATGACCTAATAGGTACACGACTCAAACGAGTTGGTAGCACAGCCGTGTTAAACTTAAGCACTTACAACTAATAATAACGCACGTTAAAAGCAGAAACATAGATGACGACCATTTATGATGGCTGGAACAGGGGTTGATGGGCGTCCAAAAGCATTCCAATAGTAATGTGACTAGTGGCTAACGAGTGGCAGGCAAACCAGACGCATAAGAATAGACACGAGCATATGTGGGCTAATAACTATAAGCTGCCGATAACATACCAAATGAAAGAAAATCCACTTTGTGGGCTTATGACTGACAAATATGAAGCAGCTTTGACTGTGACTAATGCAGCGTCTATCTCTATCTCTTTGTCCTTCAATCGCTTGGAAGGGACAAGCAAATGAGATGGAAACAATTTGAAAAGGAAGAACAGAGATTAGGAGGCGTACCAGCAGAATACATTCTGCATACACTGGAGACTGACGATGCTAGTATCCTCCAGAGGTTTTGCATCTACCGACCAGTAGTACATCTCCTTCCGTCTTCATGAGCACGAGTCTCGGTGCCTCCCTTTAAATGAAATTCACATGTGAAATCAAGGGTAGGCCCTCTTTCTTCATTGGCATACTAACGCCAACTTCGTACCCGACACGTGGTGCAAATGAAGCGGTTTGTAAATGACCGAGCATGCACTACTCTAACATCGACCGTGATGCATAAATGATTGAGACAGCGGTGTATACAGGGTGGAATATTCAATCGGTGCGGTTGCACTCGAATTGCTCACGAGTAGCCATCATTCTGCTTGTAAGTGGCGGGTTTGCAAGTCGTGTAAGCATGAATGCGGTGTTGAAAGCTGTCCTGTGCCTTCTTTCGGTGCTAAAAATTGGCCCGGGACACTCTCGGTGGCTGCATCCGTGCCTGCCGTAATTGTCGGAGGCCACTTCCATTTCTGCTGCTTTAGAACCATCCTGAATGGTGGAACATGAATTGATTCGCAGTCTGCAGCCCTATACAATGAAGAGACTAGTCTTATTCTAAGGCCTATTATTTTCCCCTTGCCTTGCAAGTAAAAGCTTCCAGCGGTTTAACTAAAGTTTAATTAAGGTTTCTCACCTCTCAACTACCTTGTCAGTGCTCAGATGTCGTACGTGCTTTATATGCTTCCAAAGATCTTGCACTTTAAATGACATGGACTAGTTAGGGGTAAGGATTGAAAACATAGACGTTATGAATGAATGCAGCCACAGCCTGCATTAACTCTTAGGAGAATATTTATTTAGCAATGTCGCAGGCTGCGGCGCAAGCCATGCACGCCATGACTTGTTAAAACCGTAGTGACTAACGTAGGTTCTGGAGCGATCAAGTGATACATGGGTGAGTGAGAGTTTCCAGAGCCTCCTGATCAAGGCTCAAGTTATCTTTTTCCCTCAGAAACTAGCATACTCAGAAGCTTCTTGCGAAATTGTTTGTATCAATGTGTCTCGGACTACTAGAAGTCTAGAATACCTATTCTCTAATTGCACAATAGAACTTCTTCTTCTAAAGAGAGTTTTCTCTACTTCTGTAACACCCACTCTCGTCCATGAATGTGCAAGAGCATATGGGGAGCCTCTCTTATACAGAATCCTCGTCAGGAATAGTACACTATGCAGCTTGCCATTGATGCAAAATGAGGTCACCCTGGTATGTGACATTCGATGCTCATTAACGTCATCTCTTATTGCCAAAACCGGTCTGTGAGACAGTGATTCTGCTTGCATTGTTTCATAGCTTAATACCGCAACCCTACGAATTCCCATACATAATGTGCAGTCGAGCAATCCACCACTGGCATTGATTTCCATTGCTCAAATCAACAGCTTATAGTCGGTTCCCACAAGATTCTTCCTCGATTTGATGTAGTGTTTAAGACTTTTGACGTCATTAAGGGTACCGAACAATTTATGCGGCGTTTCCTGTCAATTTGTTAATATTCCTAAAGGCACCTCTCCACATCATTTGCCTATTATTCATTTTAAAGCGCCATGATGTGAGGTGAATTAAGGCTTTGGAGCCCTAAACCTTTAGGGTCTTCGCCACATAAGTTAGTGGGTCATACACTTCCCAATGTCGCGAAAGTAAACATTTCTGTCATCACAGGTGCATAGCATTTATCCCAAAGCGATCTACTGATCTAAAATACCTTCTAAGCAACGTAGCGTGGCATTTGCTTTTGCGTTTTAAGTGCCACTTATGAGCACCACTGACAACTTCACTGCAGTGGATAACAGGTTTAAAGCTGCTTGTGTTTACTAGGAGAAATGCCTTGTCAGACCAACTCTATTTTTATTGTCAGGGCGTAAGAGCATAAATTAAAAGGGCAATGCCTATCTGACTTTGTGAATCGCTAGGCCACCATCGCATAATGCCTGCCCATATGGAGTTTTAGACTACTGGTAAAGATCGGTTAAGGATGCAAATCCTGTATGCTGCATATTGCACCCAAACTGTCGCAGAATTACGGTGCACAGAACTGCCCAGTTTGAAACAGCCACGGAGATCAAAAGTTGACTCGAAAACACAAATTTCTGGGGTTTATGTGACAACTCATAACTTTTCGTCTCGTGCCGACTCTATACGAAATAGGCAAATCTTTCTCCTTGATGACGAAATCGATAGAACATTAGGTCAAGTGGATTGGAAAGGTCTTCCAACCTATCCAGCACATTAAAGAGATCTCCTCCAACAAGCAATTTTCCTTTCTTTATGGAAGAGACCAGACTCAGCAGTCGTGCATCACGGGGTAGAAGGTAAGGTAGAATGCGATTTAACCCCAGACTTAAGCTGCTCTAAGCTTTTTTACAAATACGCAAGCTCTAATTCTCTGCGTTTAAATCGCAGGTTGGGGAGGGAGAGATCCTGGGTGGCCCTTGCATACTCAGTCAACTTACCGCAAGCCTGGTGGCGGAACCTGGTAGCCTCCTCTTCGCAAAATGTCTAACCTCCGTTGCAAGTACAGGTGGGTACCATTCATAAGCCTCACCGTATTGTTCTACCACTTGAGACATACCTCTGCGCACTTTCATTACTGTGTAAATGAATACACAATGCGTGAAATAGTGTGCTGCCTAGAGATATGTCTGTTGATGCATAGGAGTTTAATGCTTATGATGAGGACTCATGCGGCAAATGGTTGAATTAGGCAATCCGTAGCACACCATTTCAAGCTACATGTTTAACATAATTGAACGACTATGGATTTCCCTGTTTGATATGTCTGATGTCGTGCGGAACTCTTGGGACGCTCTTAGGACATTAATGAGGTAAGTAAAGTAATGAATCGGAATTCATCTGTCCTTTTTGCTCGCTACGAATGCCGAGAATAGCAAAAGTATTATGCAACTCGCAAACAGACTGGAATCACAATACGTGCTGCGTGTACCACAACTCATTTGAAAACCTTCGTTCTCTCTTCCACCACTTTGTCGGAACATGCGCATGTGAGTTTGCTTCTGGTGAGCTCTGAATAAATCCACTTGGCTCTGCTCTTCAGCCATGGCCTTGGCCCTTCATGCAAACTTTGCATAAATCCTTGCCTCATTATATCACCCTGTGATTGTGTCTGCATTGCACAGAGTGCTGCTTAGAGCTTGTGACAATGGAAGTACTGCAGGAACACAATCAAGCATCTTTCCTGTAGTTGTTGCCTCACCTCTCCAGCCGGATTCTACGGTCTCTGCTTTTGTAGCGCCTAGATCTCTTAGGCTTTGCAGACATTTGGTCCCTACTTCTTGAGTAAAAGCGAGTGCGTGCCATATCAGCAGAATGCTTTTGAGTTTTTGGCGATTTCTATAAAATGCATTTTTACTTTGAACCGATGGCATCATAAGGCCTTATGATTTGTGCACGGGATCTGAAATGTTCAAAGCAAGCATACCTTCCAAATTAAGTAAAGTTAACTAATGCCACAACACGAATTGAGAGCGTGGCATGAACAAATCTGAAAAGAATGCAGGGCGCACGATGCAACCTGAAGTAATTTGGCTTTAGCACCTTGATGGAGGCTGAAGTGAGTGAATTTTCGACAGCCCAAAACAATTTGATGGATAGGTGGTAAGCACAAAGAAGGATGCAATGCAATTTGAAAGCACACTTTGGAAGCCATTTTGTATCCGCACAGGTGCAAGGTTCACAGAGCGCAAAGGCCGCCTAGATATTCGATGCACATGAATCAATTTAAATTTTTTTAATGCCAAAGTGCGTGGTCTCACGTTTATCTCGCTGACAAACCTACATGGAGTGAAGTGCAGCCACATGCATTTAAGCACGATTTGGCTTTGGGCACCGCCACAAACAAGTTGGCAGACGATTTTACGTGGTAGTGGCACACGCGCACAATCTTTGAACCAGTTTAATTCATTCTACGTCTACACACGTGACTTTTACATAGCTGGTGGGATGCGAGGTAGAGGTAGGTAATGTTTCAGTAGCCGATATTTAACAATGGGAGAATAAAGGCCGAACCAAACCCCTGCTTTATGCAGGCAAACGATGATTATAAAGTCATCTTAGCTTAAATAATTAAACATTATCCCAGCATTCTTTGCAGCAAATGAGATCCAAATTTATCAGAATGTATAGGGTTAGAGGAGGATTTGATTGAATGGATTCATCCAAGAAGTCTGTTTATGGGCAAATATGGAGAGATATCACAATTATCACAAATCGTGAGGTGGTTAATCAGCAGTGATTGCTGAGAGGCCAAGTAAAGTTCCAAGGCCCTTTTAACAAGGGTGTTAGACTGCGTCTATAAGTTGTTCCACTCATGCGATTCAAGTAGCTCTCTGCAGAATTGAACGCCCTCGTCAATTTAATATGTTGCGCGAAGCACATTACTAGCAGTTTATGCCAAGCATACGTGGCACGCGAATATTAGGATAGGCTTGTATTACACCTGCAGTTAATAATGTAATTACGAACTGTGAGGATACTGTTCCATTGAAACTTAAGTTGCCCTGCGAGCGGCTATTTGATCGCAGCACTTAAGAAAATGCAGCTGTTGAGATTTGAGCAGGAGAACTACCGGCATTATTTCACTGCATCGAAAATGCAAGATGAGTTTGAAGCTGCCATAAGATTTCTTCGCTCGATCCTGTAAGTATGTCTATGGTAACAAATGCTTCGTTTTTGATCCCAAACTCAGCTGTGAACTACTCCGGATGCCTCGTGTGCGCATTAGTGAATTTGTATGTGTGTTGATCTAATTAGCATGGCAACCATGTGAATTCCATCTTAATAATTCTATCAGCACACGGTGTTTTAAGACAGAAAGCTATTCAGATAATCCGATGCGAGTGACCCTAAAGAAAAATCACAGTTGTTTGCATCGTCTCTAGGAATTTTCCCTATTTATCGGGCTTGCTTGTATTTATTTCGTATGCCCAAAATTTACAAGCATAGAGCAGATACCGTTCAGTATGATGGGGCCAGTATTTTGCAATAGCCTTTAAGTGCAATTAATGAGTTTTATTTATTGTTAGCTGCGTCCAAAAAAGGCAACTGGGCTTTTAAAAGGGTCTAGTCGGTTGTCGCTCAGGAGCTTCAATCAGGAAAGTTAGGTTAGATGAGGCCGATGCGGAAATGTTTAGAATGTGTGTCTCCTGCATATGTGCCCCCATGTAGCGAATAATCCCCTTTCCCTTTCGCCACGTGTAGGCTGCTCTTACAGTGGTCTGTTTCCGAATTGACGACAAGCGGTCCTGAATTTAAAGTCCACGGCTCCTCATATCCAGTCGATGAAAGCGTTGCAGTCGATGCACCAGAAATGTAGTACAAGCATGGACGATGATCTTGCCAATCGATTTGCAAACTTGAGACCACTAGCCAGGTCATCAGGCTGTGCATTGCAGCAGTTGCGAAATCCATTTAGTCAGTTCATTTTGGTCAAGCGATTCTGCGAACGCGGTCTCATTTTTCATGACTTACGAGCGCCAGCAACTTATCCAGTAGAGGGAAAGAAACTATTAGCACTCTCCCGTACTTAGCAGACACATTATCCATATGTGCAAGAATAGGCAAATTAACAATAAATGAAACATATGACATATAGTGTAGGAGCAGGACACCAGTCTTTTGAAAGTAGTCTTTGCAGTCTGCCATAAATAGGGCCAATAAAGCAGCCGTTATGGAATAATAGCATGCTATGGTCAACGCTGAGTGATTGATCAGCTAAGCCAGAAGTGGACACAAAATGCTCTAGCCTTGACGGAAAATGACAGAGACGACAATGGGCAGTCCTGACTCCTGCAACAACCAGCGTCATGGCAATGCAAGTCGCCTAGAGTTGAGCATAAATGCAATTTGAAGGACAGCAAAGGTGTTCATATGGGCTGTAAATGTTTGTAATGCAAAGTAACGTTATTTAATACATTTGCTTCAAAGAAGAGGTGTCTTTCTAACGTCTGACATCCAATTCCTACGATTTTGAGTGGGAATCACCTTCACTGCCATGATATAATCATGGAATGATGGGAGGGTAGCGGGTATTTGAGGGTGAGGAAGTTTAAGAGAGGGAAAAGAAAGATTAAATTGCATTCAATCTGATGGTGTCTTCTCGATACCTTTCCGCCATTGCTTGGTCAGAGCCATAACTTGCGTGTGTATTAATTCAAAGTGTCGTGATGCAAGGTAATGTAGGACTTCAGTGATTCACGCAATTAAGATTTCTGTCGATTAGGAGGTGTTTGAAATTTTCTGCAAACTTGAGAGAAGCATTATCCCTGCTAGAACAAGCCTTGTTCTTCGCAAAGTATTTGTGTTACAAAACTATCTCAAACAGTGTGGCATGAAATCTACCTGGAGGATCTAGCAGTCTTATGCGAATAAAAAAATTTATAGGCTGCCGTCAATGACATGCTTAGGCCCGCATCATGCCACAAAGAGGTGACGCATGTCAGGCGAATCTCACTTCCCTAACATCAGGGTGGGGAAGTGTAAGCACGCAAATGGGAAGTCCAAATTATCCACTTAAGAAATGCGCGTGCATCCAGTTGCTCCTGCTTTCGAAAAGACATACTTTCGTGCTGGAACTTTGGGTGCGGAGCAATTGAGAGGATCATAGACGTCTTTAGTTATCATGGTAATTGGATGTCTTTCAACAAACGACTCATTATTTAAGTTTCTTTCTGTGGGTTAGGAAGCAGCAAGATGCTTTTTCCTCCTTGTGATAAAGGTGCCAAAGACTTAGCTTAAGCATGTCAATACGCAGTCAGTTTTTCCTTGCTAAAGCATTTTCAGCCCTCTACGGTGCAAACGAACTTGTGTAAGTGCCCTTAAAGTGGAGAACATAATGTAGAGGCCAGCATACCTGTCCTGCTCAAAACTATGAATGAACACACGACTACTGCTATTCTGCGCTGTAATAATTTGCATTATGTAGAACAGATTGATGAGATTCACTAGCAAACCTCCACGCGACTCGGCCTCCTCACTACATAAACAAATGCCAGTAGGTGTTCATTTTCAGACGCACGACATTCTGCTCATCCAGCCCTGTCTATACGCATGTGCACATTAACAAAGCCACGTATTTGCTTGCAAGCACCTGTGCTCATGCATACGGATTTCAGTACGCAAAGCCTAGAATGAAGGGGTTGGCCCTATCTGGTTTAATGACGCCTTGTTATATACCATCTTGACTCATTCACACTTATTCTTTTTTCCAATCTTTCCTTTGTTGCCTATTTAACTCAAGTCTCAGTGCCTATCAACAACTTCTTTTCTTGCATGAAGCATTTGTTCCCATCAACTCTTCTTTATCGACACCTCTAAATGGCCTTCCTTTTAGCCTTCGCACTAAATAGTGCCTGTCCCACCACACTGTTATGACTGCTTCAAGGACCGGTAAGTGGCTAAACCGTACGCGCAAAAACAATGACTAATCTTCGCTTGGATAATGATTACTAAATGCGACTATAATGCTATCACTGCGAGAAACTGGCTGTTTTATTGTCCTTAGTAGGTGTTTGATTAATTGCATGCCAATTTTCACTGGGTAATGATAATCTGCTTGTGCCATGTAGAGCTGTGCAGCCTTAATTGAGCCCGAAATGTGATGACAGCTGAAAAGAGCTACCTCCTAACCAAAAGCACGTCGTTTCTCACGGCTCTATCTTTATCCTCTGCGCTACAGTCATTCTTTGCCTAATTATCCCAAACTTTAAATTGATTAGAGGAATCCACCCTTAAGCTCAGCAATCGCAGGACAAAAGAGGTGCCAGTAAAGACCGAATCCCTCTCTTATATTAAGCGCATGTCTAGCCATTGAGCAGATAGCTGAGTTTACGTCCGTGGGAGTAAGTTGGCATAGCCCATTAGATAGCACTGAAGCATGGAGAAATGAATGCATAAGTTTTATGCTTTGATTGGAACGTGCGATGCGATTAAGCAACTAGTGGCCTGTGATTTCATGCGCGATCACAGATCATGCAATGTAGGCTACAGCTTTCTGTGGCTATGTAAGCTGCCAACGAGAATGGACGCAATGCGATGCGTTGCGATACTTGCCTAGTCGTATCAACCAGGCAGTGCTCTTTCAACCTAGCACAGCCACATCTATCAGTGTCAGAGTCGACATGAATTATTTCCTCCAGTAAACCTACGCTTCGCATGCAGTGAATGCGCCTGCTTTATTAAGTCAAGAGTCTTAACTGTAGACATAATGAATCAACGCAAATTTCACGGCATACTTACGAAATTCGCTGACGTAGCAGAGCTTCATTGCGTTCACCTAAGCAATTCATACCAAATGTCTACAAAGCATAGGGCATCAGGGATTTGCAATAAACCATCAGTGCGGAGTATGGAGGATGGGTAAAGTAATACCTACCAAAATCGTGCGAATTCATATGCTCTTGCAACTCCTCCATGGTCGCATATTCTGTGTGGCACACTGGGCACAAGATGTGCGTTCCTACATTTTCTATTCTCATAACTGCGGGGCGGTTCACTAGAGTATTAATTTAAGAATAGTTTGCATGGGATATCAAGGCCATGGTTAAAGAGCAGAGCCTGCCACTCGATTAAGAAGTCGGGCGAAGCAGACGCAAACTCACACAGATGTATTCTGACATGATGACGGAAGAGCAAATCGAAGTTGGAGAACGAAAGCAAGCATAGACCGCACGCGTTATGGCGGAACACTATTTTCGAGATTGAAAGGTATTCAGTTACTTTGCAATATGTGACAATGTAATGGGAGAATAATGGAGAGCTTTACCTTTCCTCACTTTTTTGATGTCGTAAGAGCATCTGCAGATTTTTGATAATACATTTGGCACACCGGACAGTACATATTCGATCTTTC
>JAKROA010000012.1:1987349-2227349 GCA_023375655.1 Taenia crassiceps
CATTAAGCAGCCATAGACAATGCATTGACCATGATTGCGATTAGGGAGGTGAGGAGAACCATGGAGTCCTCCATGTTCATGCCTACTTTCTTGGTGTGGCATGTGCAGGCGCATCGCCAGCTAAATGATGAAAGCGAATCACTCTTCTTTCATTTCTGCAGATCCCGATGCTCCCCGTAACGTGCAACTGAAATTAGTCAATGCTCATACAGTGAATTTGACGTGGGAGGCGCCGCTTCAACCCAGCGACAATGTTACTGGCTACGAGGTGCATTGGCATCGCGACGATGCAGGTAGTGGCGTCCGCAACGTACAATTATCAACTAGCTATGTCCTTGAAGGCTTACGGCCGGGACGAACAATGACTGCCACTGTTGTTGCACGCATCGCAGGCCACCGTTACCCAAGCGAAGAAGTGAGCCTGACAATACCACTTTACGTAGACGGTAAGTTCATTCAACTCAATACATGGCATGCCAAACCACCAAAAATGACTGTGTTTATTACAAACCAGGCAAGAGCAGAAGTAGGTTTGATTCCGTCAAGAAGGCTTAACTGCAGGCAGTAAGAGAGGCGTGCCTAATGAGGCAGCACCGAATGTGCCATCACTCACGGTTAGCAATAGGTAGACATGCAGGTGATGATTGGAAGGATGATTGGAAGGGATGTGCTGCTTTGAATAGGGCAAAATGATGCAACAAGAGCCATTGTGGAAAGCACCTCACATCTTCCCGAACATTGCAATGGAGAGGATGTTATCTGCTTTACTTGTGCGATGCATGTGCAGGGTGAGCGAAGATTGGCAAAAGGAAGGCACACGCGCTGCTGCTTGATATGAAGTACCTCAGGCATTAAGCAGCCATAGACAATGCATTGACCATGATTGCGATTAGGGAGGTGAGGAGAACCATGGAGTCCTCCATGTTCATGCCTACTTTCTTGGTGTGGCATGTGCAGGCGCATCGCCAGCTAAATGATGAAAGCGAATCACTCTTCTTTCATTTCTGCAGATCCCGATGCTCCCGTAACGTGCAACTGAAATTAGTCAATGCTCATACAGTGAATTTGACGTGGGAGGCGCCGCTTCAACCCAGCGACAATGTTACTGGCTACGAGGTGCATTGGCATCGCGACGATGCAGGTAGTGGCGTCCGCAACGTACAATTATCAACTAGCTATGTCCTTGAAGGCTTACGGCCGGGACGAACAATGACTGCCACTGTTGTTGCACGCATCGCAGGCCACCGTTACCCAAGCGAAGAAGTGAGCCTGACAATACCACTTTACGTAGACGGTAAGTTCATTCAACTCAATACATGGCATGCCAAACCACCAAAAATGACTGTGTTTATTACAAACCAGGCAAGAGCAGAAGTAGGTTTGATTCCGTCAAGAAGGCTTAACTGCAGGCAGTAAGAGAGGCGTGCCTAATGAGGCAGCACCGAATGTGCCATCACTCACGGTTAGCAATAGGTAGACATGCAGGTGATGATTGGAAGGGATGATTGGAAGGGATGTGCTGCTTTGAATAGGGCAAAATGATGCAACAAGAGCCATTGTGGAAAGCACCTCACATCTTCCCGAACATTGCAATGGAGAGGATGTTATCTGCTTTACTTGTGCGATGCATGTGCAGGGTGAGCGAAGATTGGCAAAAGGAAGGCACACGCGCTGCTGCTTGATATGAAGTACCTCAGGCATTAAGCAGCCATAGACAATGCATTGACCATGATTGCGATTAGGGAGGTGAGGAGAACCATGGAGTCCTCCATGTTCATGCCTACTTTCTTGGTGTGGCATGTGCAGGCGCATCGCCAGCTAAATGATGAAAGCGAATCACTCTTCTTTCATTTCTGCAGATCCCGATGCTCCCCGTAACGTGCAACTGAAATTAGTCAATGCTCATACAGTGAATTTGACGTGGGAGGCGCCGCTTCAACCCAGCGACAATGTTACTGGCTACGAGGTGCATTGGCATCGCGACGATGCAGGTAGTGGCGTCCGCAACGTACAATTATCAACTAGCTATGTCCTTGAAGGCTTACGGCCGGGACGAACAATGACTGCCACTGTTGTTGCACGCATCGCAGGCCACCGTTACCCAAGCGAAGAAGTGAGCCTGACAATACCACTTTACGTAGACGGTAAGTTCATTCAACTCAATACATGGCATGCCAAACCACCAAAAATGACTGTGTTTATTACAAACCAGGCAAGAGCAGAAGTAGGTTTGATTCCGTCAAGAAGGCTTAACTGCAGGCAGTAAGAGAGGCGTGCCTAATGAGGCAGCACCGAATGTGCCATCACTCACGGTTAGCAATAGGTAGACATGCAGGTGATGATTGGAAGGGATGATTGGAAGGGATGTGCTGCTTTGAATAGGGCAAAATGATGCAACAAGAGCCATTGTGGAAAGCACCTCACATCTTCCCGAACATTGCAATGGAGAGGATGTTATCTGCTTTACTTGTGCGATGCATGTGCAGGGTGAGCGAAGATTGGCAAAAGGAAGGCACACGCGCTGCTGCTTGATATGAAGTACCTCAGGCATTAAGCAGCCATAGACAATGCATTGACCATGATTGCGATTAGGGAGGTGAGGAGAACCATGGAGTCCTCCATGTTCATGCCTACTTTCTTGGTGTGGCATGTGCAGGCGCATCGCCAGCTAAATGATGAAAGCGAATCACTCTTCTTTCATTTCTGCAGATCCCGATGCTCCCCGTAACGTGCAACTGAAATTAGTCAATGCTCATACAGTGAATTTGACGTGGAGGCGCCGCTTCAACCCAGCGACAATGTTACTGGCTACGAGGTGCATTGGCATCGCGACGATGCAGGTAGTGGCGTCCGCAACGTACAATTATCAACTAGCTATGTCCTTGAAGGCTTACGGCCGGGACGAACAATGACTGCCACTGTTGTTGCACGCATCGCAGGCCACCGTTACCCAAGCGAAGAAGTGAGCCTGACAATACCACTTTACGTAGACGGTAAGTTCATTCAACTCAATACATGGCATGCCAAACCACCAAAAATGACTGTGTTTATTACAAACCAGGCAAGAGCAGAAGTAGGTTTGATTCCGTCAAGAAGGCTTAACTGCAGGCAGTAAGAGAGGCGTGCCTAATGAGGCAGCACCGAATGTGCCATCACTCACGGTTAGCAATAGGTAGACATGCAGGTGATGATTGGAAGGGATGATTGGAAGGGATGTGCTGCTTTGAATAGGGCAAAATGATGCAACAAGAGCTATTGTGGAAAGCACCTCACATCTTCCCGAACATTGCAATGGAGAGGATGTTATCTGCTTTACTTGTGCGATGCATGTGCAGGGTGAGCGAAGATTGGCAAAAGGAAGGCACACGCGCTGCTGCTTGATATGAAGTACCTCAGGCATTAAGCAGCCATAGACAATGCATTGACCATGATTGCGATTAGGGAGGTGAGGAGAACCATGGAGTCCTCCATGTTCATGCCTACTTTCTTGGTGTGGCATGTGCAGGCGCATCGCCAGCTAAATGATGAAAGCGAATCACTCTTCTTTCATTTCTGCAGATCCCGATGCTCCCCGTAACGTGCAACTGAAATTAGTCAATGCTCATACAGTGAATTTGACGTGGGAGGCGCCGCTTCAACCCAGCGACAATGTTACTGGCTACGAGGTGCATTGGCATCGCGACGATGCAGGTAGTGGCGTCCGCAACGTACAATTATCAACTAGCTATGTCCTTGAAGGCTTACGGCCGGGACGAACAATGACTGCCACTGTTGTTGCACGCATCGCAGGCCACCGTTACCCAAGCGAAGAAGTGAGCCTGACAATACCACTTTACGTAGACGGTAAGTTCATTCAACTCAATACATGGCATGCCAAACCACCAAAAATGACTGTGTTTATTACAAACCAGGCAAGAGCAGAAGTAGGTTTGATTCCGTCAAGAAGGCTTAACTGCAGGCAGTAAGAGAGGCGTGCCTAATGAGGCAGCACCGAATGTGCCATCACTCACGGTTAGCAATAGGTAGACATGCAGGTGATGATTGGAAGGGATGATTGGAAGGGATGTGCTGCTTTGAATAGGGCAAAATGATGCAACAAGAGCCATTGTGGAAAGCACCTCACATCTTCCCGAACATTGCAATGGAGAGGATGTTATCTGCTTTACTTGTGCGATGCATGTGCAGGGTGAGCGAAGATTGGCAAAAGGAAGGCACACGCGCTGCTGCTTGATATGAAGTACCTCAGGCATTAAGCAGCCATAGACAATGCATTGACCATGATTGCGATTAGGGAGGTGAGGAGAACCATGGAGTCCTCCATGTTCATGCCTACTTTCTTGGTGTGGCATGTGCAGGCGCATCGCCAGCTAAATGATGAAAGCGAATCACTCTTCTTTCATTTCTGCAGATCCCGATGCTCCCCGTAACGTGCAACTGAAATTAGTCAATGCTCATACAGTGAATTTGACGTGGGAGGCGCCGCTTCAACCCAGCGACAATGTTACTGGCTACGAGGTGCATTGGCATCGCGACGATGCAGGTAGTGGCGTCCGCAACGTACAATTATCAACTAGCTATGTCCTTGAAGGCTTACGGCCGGGACGAACAATGACTGCCACTGTTGTTGCACGCATCGCAGGCCACCGTTACCCAAGCGAAGAAGTGAGCCTGACAATACCACTTTACGTAGACGGTAAGTTCATTCAACTCAATACATGGCATGCCAAACCACCAAAAATGACTGTGTTTATTACAAACCAGGCAAGAGCAGAAGTAGGTTTGATTCCGTCAAGAAGGCTTAACTGCAGGCAGTAAGAGAGGCGTGCCTAATGAGGCAGCACCGAATGTGCCATCACTCACAGTTAGCAATAGGTAGACATGCAGGTGATGATTGGAAGGGATGATTGGAAGGGATGTGCTGCTTTGAATAGGGCAAAATGATGCAACAAGAGCTATTGTGGAAAGCACCTCACATCTTCCCGAACATTGCAATGGAGAGGATGTTATCTGCTTTACTTGTGCGATGCATGTGCAGGGTGAGCGAAGATTGGCAAAAGGAAGGCACACGCGCTGCTGCTTGATATGGAAATTGGAGTCATTACTCAGTACAGTGGATGCGGCGTGCGGGCCGCCGCTTCAGCCCAGCGACAATGTTACTGGCTACGAGGTGCATTGGCATCGCGACGTGCAACGGTAGTGGCGTCCGCAACGTACAATTATCAACTAGCTATGTCCTTGAAGGCTTACGGCCGGGACTAGACAATGACTGCCACTGTTGTTGCACGCATCGCAGGCCACCGTTACCCAAGCGAAGAAGTGAGCTACGGCAATACCACTTTACAGTAGACAGTAAGTTCATTCAACTCAATACATGGCATGCCAAACCACCAAAAATGACTGTGTTTATTACAAAGCAGGCAAGAGCAGAAATAGGTTTGATTCCGTCAAGAAGGCTTAACTGCAGGCAGTAGAGGCGTGCCTAATGAGGCAGCACCGAATGTGCCATCACTCACGGTTAGCAATAGGTAGACATGCAGGTGATGATTGGAAGGGATGTGCTGCTTTGAATAGGGCAAAATGATGCAACAAGAGCCATTGTGGAAAGCACCTCACATCTTCCCGAACATTGCAATGGAGAGGATGTTATCTGCTTTACTTGTGCGATGCATGTGCAGGGTGAGCGAAGATTGGCAAAAGGAAGGCACACGCGCTGCTGCTTGATATGAAGTACCTCAGGCATTAAGCAGCCATAGACAATGCATTGACCATGATTGCGATTAGGGAGGTGAGGAGAACCATGGAGTCCTCCATGTTCATGCCTACTTTCTTGGTGTGGCATGTGCAGGCGCATCGCCAGCTAAATGATGAAAGCGAATCACTCTTCTTTCATTTCTGCAGATCCCGATGCTCCCCGTAACGTGCAACTGAAATTAGTCAATGCTCATACAGTGAATTTGACGTGGGAGGCGCCGCTTCAACCCAGCGACAATGTTACTGGCTACGAGGTGCATTGGCATCGCGACGATGCAGGTAGTGGCGTCCGCAACGTACAATTATCAACTAGCTATGTCCTTGAAGGCTTACGGCCGGGACGAACAATGACTGCCACTGTTGTTGCACGCATCGCAGGCCACCGTTACCCAAGCGAAGAAGTGAGCCTGACAATACCACTTTACGTAGACGGTAAGTTCATTCAACTCAATACATGGCATGCCAAACCACCAAAAATGACTGTGTTTATTACAAACCAGGCAAGAGCAGAAGTAGGTTTGATTCCGTCAAGAAGGCTTAACTGCAGGCAGTAAGAGAGGCGTGCCTAATGAGGCAGCACCGAATGTGCCATCACTCACGGTTAGCAATAGGTAGACATGCAGGTGATGATTGGAAGGGATGTGCTGCTTTGAATAGGGCAAAATGATGCAACAAGAGCCATTGTGGAAAGCACCTCACATCTTCCCGAACATTGCAATGGAGAGGATGTTATCTGCTTTACTTGTGCGATGCATGTGCAGGGTGAGCGAAGATTGGCAAAAGGAAGGCACACGCGCTGCTGCTTGATATGAAGTACCTCAGGCATTAAGCAGCCATAGACAATGCATTGACCATGATTGCGATTAGGGAGGTGAGGAGAACCATGGAGTCCTCCATGTTCATGCCTACTTTCTTGGTGTGGCATGTGCAGGCGCATCGCCAGCTAAATGATGAAAGCGAATCACTCTTCTTTCATTTCTGCAGATCCCGATGCTCCCCGTAACGTGCAACTGAAATTAGTCAATGCTCATACAGTGAATTTGACGTGGGAGGCGCCGCTTCAACCCAGCGACAATGTTACTGGCTACGAGGTGCATTGGCATCGCGACGATGCAGGTAGTGGCGTCCGCAACGTACAATTATCAACTAGCTATGTCCTTGAAGGCTTACGGCCGGGACGAACAATGACTGCCACTGTTGTTGCACGCATCGCAGGCCACCGTTACCCAAGCGAAGAAGTGAGCCTGACAATACCACTTTACGTAGACGGTAAGTTCATTCAACTCAATACATGGCATGCCAAACCACCAAAAATGACTGTGTTTATTACAAACCAGGCAAGAGCAGAAGTAGGTTTGATTCCGTCAAGAAGGCTTAACTGCAGGCAGTAAGAGAGGCGTGCCTAATGAGGCAGCACCGAATGTGCCATCACTCACGGTTAGCAATAGGTAGACATGCAGGTGATGATTGGAAGGGATGTGCTGCTTTGAATAGGGCAAAATGATGCAACAAGAGCCATTGTGGAAAGCACCTCACATCTTCCCGAACATTGCAATGGAGAGGATGTTATCTGCTTTACTTGTGCGATGCATGTGCAGGGTGAGCGAAGATTGGCAAAAGGAAGGCACACGCGCTGCTGCTTGATATGAAGTACCTCAGGCATTAAGCAGCCATAGACAATGCATTGACCATGATTGCGATTAGGGAGGTGAGGAGAACCATGGAGTCCTCCATGTTCATGCCTACTTTCTTGGTGTGGCATGTGCAGGCGCATCGCCAGCTAAATGATGAAAGCGAATCACTCTTCTTTCATTTCTGCAGATCCCGATGCTCCCCGTAACGTGCAACTGAAATTAGTCAATGCTCATACAGTGAATTTGACGTGGGAGGCGCCGCTTCAACCCAGCGACAATGTTACTGGCTACGAGGTGCATTGGCATCGCGACGATGCAGGTAGTGGCGTCCGCAACGTACAATTATCAACTAGCTATGTCCTTGAAGGCTTACGGCCGGGACGAACAATGACTGCCACTGTTGTTGCACGCATCGCAGGCCACCGTTACCCAAGCGAAGAAGTGAGCCTGACAATACCACTTTACGTAGACGGTAAGTTCATTCAACTCAATACATGGCATGCCAAACCACCAAAAATGACTGTGTTTATTACAAACCAGGCAAGAGCAGAAGTAGGTTTGATTCCGTCAAGAAGGCTTAACTGCAGGCAGTAAGAGAGGCGTGCCTAATGAGGCAGCACCGAATGTGCCATCACTCACGGTTAGCAATAGGTAGACATGCAGGTGATGATTGGAAGGGATGTGCTGCTTTGAATAGGGCAAAATGATGCAACAAGAGCCATTGTGGAAAGCACCTCACATCTTCCCGAACATTGCAATGGAGAGGATGTTATCTGCTTTACTTGTGCGATGCATGTGCAGGGTGAGCGAAGATTGGCAAAAGGAAGGCACACGCGCTGCTGCTTGATATGAAGTACCTCAGGCATTAAGCAGCCATAGACAATGCATTGACCATGATTGCGATTAGGGAGGTGAGGAGAACCATGGAGTCCTCCATGTTCATGCCTACTTTCTTGGTGTGGCATGTGCAGGCGCATCGCCAGCTAAATGATGAAAGCGAATCACTCTTCTTTCATTTCTGCAGATCCCGATGCTCCCCGTAACGTGCAACTGAAATTAGTCAATGCTCATACAGTGAATTTGACGTGGGAGGCGCCGCTTCAACCCAGCGACAATGTTACTGGCTACGAGGTGCATTGGCATCGCGACGATGCAGGTAGTGGCGTCCGCAACGTACAATTATCAACTAGCTATGTCCTTGAAGGCTTACGGCCGGGACGAACAATGACTGCCACTGTTGTTGCACGCATCGCAGGCCACCGTTACCCAAGCGAAGAAGTGAGCCTGACAATACCACTTTACGTAGACGGTAAGTTCATTCAACTCAATACATGGCATGCCAAACCACCAAAAATGACTGTGTTTATTACAAACCAGGCAAGAGCAGAAGTAGGTTTGATTCCGTCAAGAAGGCTTAACTGCAGGCAGTAAGAGAGGCGTGCCTAATGAGGCAGCACCGAATGTGCCATCACTCACGGTTAGCAATAGGTAGACATGCAGGTGATGATTGGAAGGGATGTGCTGCTTTGAATAGGGCAAAATGATGCAACAAGAGCCATTGTGGAAAGCACCTCACATCTTCCCGAACATTGCAATGGAGAGGATGTTATCTGCTTTACTTGTGCGATGCATGTGCAGGGTGAGCGAAGATTGGCAAAAGGAAGGCACACGCGCTGCTGCTTGATATGAAGTACCTCAGGCATTAAGCAGCCATAGACAATGCATTGACCATGATTGCGATTAGGGAGGTGAGGAGAACCATGGAGTCCTCCATGTTCATGCCTACTTTCTTGGTGTGGCATGTGCAGGCGCATCGCCAGCTAAATGATGAAAGCGAATCACTCTTCTTTCATTTCTGCAGATCCCGATGCTCCCCGTAACGTGCAACTGAAATTAGTCAATGCTCATACAGTGAATTTGACGTGGGAGGCGCCGCTTCAACCCAGCGACAATGTTACTGGCTACGAGGTGCATTGGCATCGCGACGATGCAGGTAGTGGCGTCCGCAACGTACAATTATCAACTAGCTATGTCCTTGAAGGCTTACGGCCGGGACGAACAATGACTGCCACTGTTGTTGCACGCATCGCAGGCCACCGTTACCCAAGCGAAGAAGTGAGCCTGACAATACCACTTTACGTAGACGGTAAGTTCATTCAACTCAATACATGGCATGCCAAACCACCAAAAATGACTGTGTTTATTACAAACCAGGCAAGAGCAGAAGTAGGTTTGATTCCGTCAAGAAGGCTTAACTGCAGGCAGTAAGAGAGGCGTGCCTAATGAGGCAGCACCGAATGTGCCATCACTCACGGTTAGCAATAGGTAGACATGCAGGTGATGATTGGAAGGGATGTGCTGCTTTGAATAGGGCAAAATGATGCAACAAGAGCCATTGTGGAAAGCACCTCACATCTTCCCGAACATTGCAATGGAGAGGATGTTATCTGCTTTACTTGTGCGATGCATGTGCAGGGTGAGCGAAGATTGGCAAAAGGAAGGCACACGCGCTGCTGCTTGATATGAAGTACCTCAGGCATTAAGCAGCCATAGACAATGCATTGACCATGATTGCGATTAGGGAGGTGAGGAGAACCATGGAGTCCTCCATGTTCATGCCTACTTTCTTGGTGTGGCATGTGCAGGCGCATCGCCAGCTAAATGATGAAAGCGAATCACTCTTCTTTCATTTCTGCAGATCCCGGCTCATACAGTGAATTTGACGTGGGAGGCGCCGCTTCAACCCAGCGACAATGTTACTGGCTACGAGGTGCATTGGCATCGCGACGATGCAGGTAGTGGCGTCCGCAACGTACAATTATCAACTAGCTATGTCCTTGAAGGCTTACGGCCGGGACGAACAATGACTGCCACTGTTGTTGCACGCATCGCAGGCCACCGTTACCCAAGCGAAGAAGTGAGCCTGACAATACCACTTTACGTAGACGGTAAGTTCATTCAACTCAATACATGGCATGCCAAACCACCAAAAATGACTGTGTTTATTACAAACCAGGCAAGAGCAGAAGTAGGTTTGATTCCGTCAAGAAGGCTTAACTGCAGGCAGTAAGAGAGGCGTGCCTAATGAGGCAGCACCGAATGTGCCATCACTCACGGTTAGCAATAGGTAGACATGCAGGTGATGATTGGAAGGGATGTGCTGCTTTGAATAGGGCAAAATGATGCAACAAGAGCCATTGTGGAAAGCACCTCACATCTTCCCGAACATTGCAATGGAGAGGATGTTATCTGCTTTACTTGTGCGATGCATGTGCAGGGTGAGCGAAGATTGGCAAAAGGAAGGCACACGCGCTGCTGCTTGATATGAAGTACCTCAGGCATTAAGCAGCCATAGACAATGCATTGACCATGATTGCGATTAGGAGGTGAGGAGAACCATGGAGTCCTCCATGTTCATGCCTACTTTCTTGGTGTGGCATGTGCAGGCGCATCGCCAGCTAAATGATGAAAGCGAATCACTCTTCTTTCATTTCTGCAGATCCCGATGCTCCCCGTAACGTGCAACTGAAATTAGTCAATGCTCATACAGTGAATTTGACGTGGAGGCGCCGCTTCAACCCAGCGACAATGTTACTGGCTACGAGGTGCATTGGCATCGCGACGATGCAGGTAGTGGCGTCCGCAACGTACAATTATCAACTAGCTATGTCCTTGAAGGCTTACGGCCGGGACGAACAATGACTGCCACTGTTGTTGCACGCATCGCAGGCCACCGTTACCCAAGCGAAGAAGTGAGCCTGACAATACCACTTTACGTAGACGGTAAGTTCATTCAACTCAATACATGGCATGCCAAACCACCAAAAATGACTGTGTTTATTACAAACCAGGCAAGAGCAGAAGTAGGTTTGATTCCGTCAAGAAGGCTTAACTGCAGGCAGTAAGAGAGGCGTGCCTAATGAGGCAGCACCGAATGTGCCATCACTCACGGTTAGCAATAGGTAGACATGCAGGTGATGATTGGAAGGGATGTGCTGCTTTGAATAGGGCAAAATGATGCAACAAGAGCCATTGTGGAAAGCACCTCACATCTTCCCGAACATTGCAATGGAGAGGATGTTATCTGCTTTACTTGTGCGATGCATGTGCAGGGTGAGCGAAGATTGGCAAAAGGAAGGCACACGCGCTGCTGCTTGATATGAAGTACCAGGCATTAAGCAGCCATAGACAATGCATTGACCATGATTGCGATTAGGGAGGTGAGGAGAACCATGGAGTCCTCCATGTTCATGCCTACTTTCTTGGTGTGGCATGTGCAGGCGCATCGCCAGCTAAATGATGAAAGCGAATCACTCTTCTTTCATTTCTGCAGATCCCGATGCTCCCCGTAACGTGCAACTGAAATTAGTCAATGCTCATACAGTGAATTTGACGTGGGAGGCGCCGCTTCAACCCAGCGACAATGTTACTGGCTACGAGGTGCATTGGCATCGCGACGATGCAGGTAGTGGCGTCCGCAACGTACAATTATCAACTAGCTATGTCCTTGAAGGCTTACGGCCGGGACGAACAATGACTGCCACTGTTGTTGCACGCATCGCAGGCCACCGTTACCCAAGCGAAGAAGTGAGCCTGACAATACCACTTTACGTAGACGGTAAGTTCATTCAACTCAATACATGGCATGCCAAACCACCAAAAATGACTGTGTTTATTACAAACCAGGCAAGAGCAGAAGTAGGTTTGATTCCGTCAAGAAGGCTTAACTGCAGGCAGTAAGAGAGGCGTGCCTAATGAGGCAGCACCGAATGTGCCATCACTCACGGTTAGCAATAGGTAGACATGCAGGTGATGATTGGAAGGGATGTGCTGCTTTGAATAGGGCAAAATGATGCAACAAGAGCCATTGTGGAAAGCACCTCACATCTTCCCGAACATTGCAATGGAGAGGATGTTATCTGCTTTACTTGTGCGATGCATGTGCAGGGTGAGCGAAGATTGGCAAAAGGAAGGCACACGCGCTGCTGCTTGATATGAAGTACCTCAGGCATTAAGCAGCCATAGACAATGCATTGACCATGATTGCGATTAGGGAGGTGAGGAGAACCATGGAGTCCTCCATGTTCATGCCTACTTTCTTGGTGTGGCATGTGCAGGCGCATCGCCAGCTAAATGATGAAAGCGAATCACTCTTCTTTCATTTCTGCAGATCCCGATGCTCCCCGTAACGTGCAACTGAAATTAGTCAATGCTCATACAGTGAATTTGACGTGGAGGCGCCGCTTCAACCCAGCGACAATGTTACTGGCTACGAGGTGCATTGGCATCGCGACGATGCAGGTAGTGGCGTCCGCAACGTACAATTATCAACTAGCTATGTCCTTGAAGGCTTACGGCCGGGACGAACAATGACTGCCACTGTTGTTGCACGCATCGCAGGCCACCGTTACCCAAGCGAAGAAGTGAGCCTGACAATACCACTTTACGTAGACGGTAAGTTCATTCAACTCAATACATGGCATGCCAAACCACCAAAAATGACTGTGTTTATTACAAACCAGGCAAGAGCAGAAGTAGGTTTGATTCCGTCAAGAAGGCTTAACTGCAGGCAGTAAGAGAGGCGTGCCTAATGAGGCAGCACCGAATGTGCCATCACTCACGGTTAGCAATAGGTAGACATGCAGGTGATGATTGGAAGGGATGTGCTGCTTTGAATAGGGCAAAATGATGCAACAAGAGCCATTGTGGAAAGCACCTCACATCTTCCCGAACATTGCAATGGAGAGGATGTTATCTGCTTTACTTGTGCGATGCATGTGCAGGGTGAGCGAAGATTGGCAAAAGGAAGGCACACGCGCTGCTGCTTGATATGAAGTACCTCAGGCATTAAGCAGCCATAGACAATGCATTGACCATGATTGCGATTAGGGAGGTGAGGAGAACCATGGAGTCCTCCATGTTCATGCCTACTTTCTTGGTGTGGCATGTGCAGGCGCATCGCCAGCTAAATGATGAAAGCGAATCACTCTTCTTTCATTTCTGCAGATCCCGATGCTCCCCGTAACGTGCAACTGAAATTAGTCAATGCTCATACAGTGAATTTGACGTGGGAGGCGCCGCTTCAACCCAGCGACAATGTTACTGGCTACGAGGTGCATTGGCATCGCGACGATGCAGGTAGTGGCGTCCGCAACGTACAATTATCAACTAGCTATGTCCTTGAAGGCTTACGGCCGGGACGAACAATGACTGCCACTGTTGTTGCACGCATCGCAGGCCACCGTTACCCAAGCGAAGAAGTGAGCCTGACAATACCACTTTACGTAGACGGTAAGTTCATTCAACTCAATACATGGCATGCCAAACCACCAAAAATGACTGTGTTTATTACAAACCAGGCAAGAGCAGAAGTAGGTTTGATTCCGTCAAGAAGGCTTAACTGCAGGCAGTAAGAGAGGCGTGCCTAATGAGGCAGCACCGAATGTGCCATCACTCACGGTTAGCAATAGGTAGACATGCAGGTGATGATTGGAAGGGATGTGCTGCTTTGAATAGGGCAAAATGATGCAACAAGAGCCATTGTGGAAAGCACCTCACATCTTCCCGAACATTGCAATGGAGAGGATGTTATCTGCTTTACTTGTGCGATGCATGTGCAGGGTGAGCGAAGATTGGCAAAAGGAAGGCACACGCGCTGCTGCTTGATATGAAGTACCTCAGGCATTAAGCAGCCATAGACAATGCATTGACCATGATTGCGATTAGGGAGGTGAGGAGAACCATGGAGTCCTCCATGTTCATGCCTACTTTCTTGGTGTGGCATGTGCAGGCGCATCGCCAGCTAAATGATGAAAGCGAATCACTCTTCTTTCATTTCTGCAGATCCCGATGCTCCCCGTAACGTGCAACTGAAATTAGTCAATGCTCATACAGTGAATTTGACGTGGGAGGCGCCGCTTCAACCCAGCGACAATGTTACTGGCTACGAGGTGCATTGGCATCGCGACGATGCAGGTAGTGGCGTCCGCAACGTACAATTATCAACTAGCTATGTCCTTGAAGGCTTACGGCCGGGACGAACAATGACTGCCACTGTTGTTGCACGCATCGCAGGCCACCGTTACCCAAGCGAAGAAGTGAGCCTGACAATACCACGCTTAACTGCAGGCAATGACTGCCACTGTTGTTGCACGCATCGCAGGCCACCGTTACCCAAGCGAAGAAGTGAGCCTGACAATACCACTTTACGTAGACGGTAAGTTCATTCAACTCAATACATGGCATGCCAAACCACCAAAAATGACTGTGTTTATTACAAACCAGGCAAGAGCAGAAGTAGGTTTGATTCCGTCAAGAAGGCTTAACTGCAGGCAGTAAGAGAGGCGTGCCTAATGAGGCAGCACCGAATGTGCCATCACTCACGGTTAGCAATAGGTAGACATGCAGGTGATGATTGGAAGGGATGTGCTGCTTTGAATAGGGCAAAATGATGCAACAAGAGCCATTGTGGAAAGCACCTCACATCTTCCCGAACATTGCAATGGAGAGGATGTTATCTGCTTTACTTGTGCGATGCATGTGCAGGGTGAGCGAAGATTGGCAAAAGGAAGGCACACGCGCTGCTGCTTGATATGAAGTACCTCAGGCATTAAGCAGCCATAGACAATGCATTGACCATGATTGCGATTAGGGAGGTGAGGAGAACCATGGAGTCCTCCATGTTCATGCCTACTTTCTTGGTGTGGCATGTGCAGGCGCATCGCCAGCTAAATGATGAAAGCGAATCACTCTTCTTTCATTTCTGCAGATCCCGATGCTCCCCGTAACGTGCAACTGAAATTAGTCAATGCTCATACAGTGAATTTGACGTGGAGGCGCCGCTTCAACCCAGCGACAATGTTACTGGCTACGAGGTGCATTGGCATCGCGACGATGCAGGTAGTGGCGTCCGCAACGTACAATTATCAACTAGCTATGTCCTTGAAGGCTTACGGCCGGGACGAACAATGACTGCCACTGTTGTTGCACGCATCGCAGGCCACCGTTACCCAAGCGAAGAAGTGAGCCTGACAATACCACTTTACGTAGACGGTAAGTTCATTCAACTCAATACATGGCATGCCAAACCACCAAAAATGACTGTGTTTATTACAAACCAGGCAAGAGCAGAAGTAGGTTTGATTCCGTCAAGAAGGCTTAACTGCAGGCAGTAAGAGAGGCGTGCCTAATGAGGCAGCACCGAATGTGCCATCACTCACGGTTAGCAATAGGTAGACATGCAGGTGATGATTGGAAGGGATGTGCTTTGAATAGGGCAAAATGATGCAACAAGAGCCATTGTGGAAAGCACCTCACATCTTCCCGAACATTGCAATGGAGAGGATGTTATCTGCTTTACTTGTGCGATGCATGTGCAGGGTGAGCGAAGATTGGCAAAAGGAAGGCACACGCGCTGCTGCTTGATATGAAGTACCTCAGGCATTAAGCAGCCATAGACAATGCATTGACATGATTGCGATTAGGGAGGTGAGGAGAACCATGGAGTCCTCCATGTTCATGCCTACTTTCTTGGTGTGGCATGTGCAGGCGCATCGCCAGCTAAATGATGAAAGCGAATCACTCTTCTTTCATTTCTGCAGATCCCGATGCTCCCGTAACGTGCAACTGAAATTAGTCAATGCTCATACAGTGAATTTGACGTGGGAGGCGCCGCTTCAACCCAGCGACAATGTTACTGGCTACGAGGTGCATTGGCATCGCGACGATGCAGGTAGTGGCGTCCGCAACGTACAATTATCAACTAGCTATGTCCTTGAAGGCTTACGGCCGGGACGAACAATGACTGCCACTGTTGTTGCACGCATCGCAGGCCACCGTTACCCAAGCGAAGAAGTGAGCCTGACAATACCACTTTACGTAGACGGTAAGTTCATTCAACTCAATACATGGCATGCCAAACCACCAAAAATGACTGTGTTTATTACAAACCAGGCAAGAGCAGAAGTAGGTTTGATTCCGTCAAGAAGGCTTAACTGCAGGCAGTAAGAGAGGCGTGCCTAATGAGGCAGCACCGAATGTGCCATCACTCACGGTTAGCAATAGGTAGACATGCAGGTGATGATTGGAAGGGATGTGCTGCTTTGAATAGGGCAAAATGATGCAACAAGAGCCATTGTGGAAAGCACCTCACATCTTCCCGAACATTGCAATGGAGAGGATGTTATCTGCTTTACTTGTGCGATGCATGTGCAGGGTGAGCGAAGATTGGCAAAAGGAAGGCACACGCGCTGCTGCTTGATATGAAGTACCTCAGGCATTAAGCAGCCATAGACAATGCATTGACCATGATTGCGATTAGGAGGTGAGGAGAACCATGGAGTCCTCCATGTTCATGCCTACTTTCTTGGTGTGGCATGTGCAGGCGCATCGCCAGCTAAATGATGAAAGCGAATCACTCTTCTTTCATTTCTGCAGATCCCGATGCTCCCCGTAACGTGCAACTGAAATTAGTCAATGCTCATACAGTGAATTTGACGTGGGAGGCGCCGCTTCAACCCAGCGACAATGTTACTGGCTACGAGGTGCATTGGCATCGCGACGATGCAGGTAGTGGCGTCCGCAACGTACAATTATCAACTAGCTATGTCCTTGAAGGCTTACGGCCGGGACGAACAATGACTGCCACTGTTGTTGCACGCATCGCAGGCCACCGTTACCCAAGCGAAGAAGTGAGCCTGACAATACCACTTTACGTAGACGGTAAGTTCATTCAACTCAATACATGGCATGCCAAACCACCAAAAATGACTGTGTTTATTACAAACCAGGCAAGAGCAGAAGTAGGTTTGATTCCGTCAAGAAGGCTTAACTGCAGGCAGTAAGAGAGGCGTGCCTAATGAGGCAGCACCGAATGTGCCATCACTCACGGTTAGCAATAGGTAGACATGCAGGTGATGATTGGAAGGGATGTGCTGCTTTGAATAGGGCAAAATGATGCAACAAGAGCCATTGTGGAAAGCACCTCACATCTTCCCGAACATTGCAATGGAGAGGATGTTATCTGCTTTACTTGTGCGATGCATGTGCAGGGTGAGCGAAGATTGGCAAAAGGAAGGCACACGCGCTGCTGCTTGATATGAAGTACCTCAGGCATTAAGCAGCCATAGACAATGCATTGACCATGATTGCGATTAGGGAGGTGAGGAGAACCATGGAGTCCTCCATGTTCATGCCTACTTTCTTGGTGTGGCATGTGCAGGCGCATCGCCAGCTAAATGATGAAAGCGAATCACTCTTCTTTCATTTCTGCAGATCCCGATGCTCCCCGTAACGTGCAACTGAAATTAGTCAATGCTCATACAGTGAATTTGACGTGGAGGCGCCGCTTCAACCCAGCGACAATGTTACTGGCTACGAGGTGCATTGGCATCGCGACGATGCAGGTAGTGGCGTCCGCAACGTACAATTATCAACTAGCTATGTCCTTGAAGGCTTACGGCCGGGACGAACAATGACTGCCACTGTTGTTGCACGCATCGCAGGCCACCGTTACCCAAGCGAAGAAGTGAGCCTGACAATACCACTTTACGTAGACGGTAAGTTCATTCAACTCAATACATGGCATGCCAAACCACCAAAAATGACTGTGTTTATTACAAACCAGGCAAGAGCAGAAGTAGGTTTGATTCCGTCAAGAAGGCTTAACTGCAGGCAGTAAGAGAGGCGTGCCTAATGAGGCAGCACCGAATGTGCCATCACTCACGGTTAGCAATAGGTAGACATGCAGGTGATGATTGGAAGGGATGTGCTGCTTTGAATAGGGCAAAATGATGCAACAAGAGCCATTGTGGAAAGCACCTCACATCTTCCCGAACATTGCAATGGAGAGGATGTTATCTGCTTTACTTGTGCGATGCATGTGCAGGGTGAGCGAAGATTGGCAAAAGGAAGGCACACGCGCTGCTGCTTGATATGAAGTACCTCAGGCATTAAGCAGCCATAGACAATGCATTGACCATGATTGCGATTAGGGAGGTGAGGAGAACCATGGAGTCCTCCATGTTCATGCCTACTTTCTTGGTGTGGCATGTGCAGGCGCATCGCCAGCTAAATGATGAAAGCGAATCACTCTTCTTTCATTTCTGCAGATCCCGATGCTCCCCGTAACGTGCAACTGAAATTAGTCAATGCTCATACAGTGAATTTGACGTGGGAGGCGCCGCTTCAACCCAGCGACAATGTTACTGGCTACGAGGTGCATTGGCATCGCGACGATGCAGGTAGTGGCGTCCGCAACGTACAATTATCAACTAGCTATGTCCTTGAAGGCTTACGGCCGGGACGAACAATGACTGCCACTGTTGTTGCACGCATCGCAGGCCACCGTTACCCAAGCGAAGAAGTGAGCCTGACAATACCACTTTACGTAGACGGTAAGTTCATTCAACTCAATACATGGCATGCCAAACCACCAAAAATGACTGTGTTTATTACAAACCAGGCAAGAGCAGAAGTAGGTTTGATTCCGTCAAGAAGGCTTAACTGCAGGCAGTAAGAGAGGCGTGCCTAATGAGGCAGCACCGAATGTGCCATCACTCACGGTTAGCAATAGGTAGACATGCAGGTGATGATTGGAAGGGATGTGCTGCTTTGAATAGGGCAAAATGATGCAACAAGAGCCATTGTGGAAAGCACCTCACATCTTCCCGAACATTGCAATGGAGAGGATGTTATCTGCTTTACTTGTGCGATGCATGTGCAGGGTGAGCGAAGATTGGCAAAAGGAAGGCACACGCGCTGCTGCTTGATATGAAGTACCTCAGGCATTAAGCAGCCATAGACAATGCATTGACCATGATTGCGATTAGGGAGGTGAGGAGAACCATGGAGTCCTCCATGTTCATGCCTACTTTCTTGGTGTGGCATGTGCAGGCGCATCGCCAGCTAAATGATGAAAGCGAATCACTCTTCTTTCATTTCTGCAGATCCCGATGCTCCCCGTAACGTGCAACTGAAATTAGTCAATGCTCATACAGTGAATTTGACGTGGGAGGCGCCGCTTCAACCCAGCGACAATGTTACTGGCTACGAGGTGCATTGGCATCGCGACGATGCAGGTAGTGGCGTCCGCAACGTACAATTATCAACTAGCTATGTCCTTGAAGGCTTACGGCCGGGACGAACAATGACTGCCACTGTTGTTGCACGCATCGCAGGCCACCGTTACCCAAGCGAAGAAGTGAGCCTGACAATACCACTTTACGTAGACGGTAAGTTCATTCAACTCAATACATGGCATGCCAAACCACCAAAAATGACTGTGTTTATTACAAACCAGGCAAGAGCAGAAGTAGGTTTGATTCCGTCAAGAAGGCTTAACTGCAGGCAGTAAGAGAGGCGTGCCTAATGAGGCAGCACCGAATGTGCCATCACTCACGGTTAGCAATAGGTAGACATGCAGGTGATGATTGGAAGGGATGTGCTGCTTTGAATAGGGCAAAATGATGCAACAAGAGCCATTGTGGAAAGCACCTCACATCTTCCCGAACATTGCAATGGAGAGGATGTTATCTGCTTTACTTGTGCGATGCATGTGCAGGGTGAGCGAAGATTGGCAAAAGGAAGGCACACGCGCTGCTGCTTGATATGAAGTACCTCAGGCATTAAGCAGCCATAGACAATGCATTGACCATGATTGCGATTAGGGAGGTGAGGAGAACCATGGAGTCCTCCATGTTCATGCCTACTTTCTTGGTGTGGCATGTGCAGGCGCATCGCCAGCTAAATGATGAAAGCGAATCACTCTTCTTTCATTTCTGCAGATCCCGATGCTCCCCGTAACGTGCAACTGAAATTAGTCAATGCTCATACAGTGAATTTGACGTGGAGGCGCCGCTTCAACCCAGCGACAATGTTACTGGCTACGAGGTGCATTGGCATCGCGACGATGCAGGTAGTGGCGTCCGCAACGTACAATTATCAACTAGCTATGTCCTTGAAGGCTTACGGCCGGGACGAACAATGACTGCCACTGTTGTTGCACGCATCGCAGGCCACCGTTACCCAAGCGAAGAAGTGAGCCTGACAATACCACTTTACGTAGACGGTAAGTTCATTCAACTCAATACATGGCATGCCAAACCACCAAAAATGACTGTGTTTATTACAAACCAGGCAAGAGCAGAAGTAGGTTTGATTCCGTCAAGAAGGCTTAACTGCAGGCAGTAAGAGAGGCGTGCCTAATGAGGCAGCACCGAATGTGCCATCACTCACGGTTAGCAATAGGTAGACATGCAGGTGATGATTGGAAGGGATGTGCTGCTTTGAATAGGGCAAAATGATGCAACAAGAGCCATTGTGGAAAGCACCTCACATCTTCCCGAACATTGCAATGGAGAGGATGTTATCTGCTTTACTTGTGCGATGCATGTGCAGGGTGAGCGAAGATTGGCAAAAGGAAGGCACACGCGCTGCTGCTTGATATGAAGTACCTCAGGCATTAAGCAGCCATAGACAATGCATTGACCATGATTGCGATTAGGGAGGTGAGGAGAACCATGGAGTCCTCCATGTTCATGCCTACTTTCTTGGTGTGGCATGTGCAGGCGCATCGCCAGCTAAATGATGAAAGCGAATCACTCTTCTTTCATTTCTGCAGATCCCGATGCTCCCCGTAACGTGCAACTGAAATTAGTCAATGCTCATACAGTGAATTTGACGTGGAGGCGCCGCTTCAACCCAGCGACAATGTTACTGGCTACGAGGTGCATTGGCATCGCGACGATGCAGGTAGTGGCGTCCGCAACGTACAATTATCAACTAGCTATGTCCTTGAAGGCTTACGGCCGGGACGAACAATGACTGCCACTGTTGTTGCACGCATCGCAGGCCACCGTTACCCAAGCGAAGAAGTGAGCCTGACAATACCACTTTACGTAGACGGTAAGTTCATTCAACTCAATACATGGCATGCCAAACCACCAAAAATGACTGTGTTTATTACAAACCAGGCAAGAGCAGAAGTAGGTTTGATTCCGTCAAGAAGGCTTAACTGCAGGCAGTAAGAGAGGCGTGCCTAATGAGGCAGCACCGAATGTGCCATCACTCACGGTTAGCAATAGGTAGACATGCAGGTGATGATTGGAAGGGATGTGCTGCTTTGAATAGGGCAAAATGATGCAACAAGAGCCATTGTGGAAAGCACCTCACATCTTCCCGAACATTGCAATGGAGAGGATGTTATCTGCTTTACTTGTGCGATGCATGTGCAGGGTGAGCGAAGATTGGCAAAAGGAAGGCACACGCGCTGCTGCTTGATATGAAGTACCTCAGGCATTAAGCAGCCATAGACAATGCATTGACCATGATTGCGATTAGGGAGGTGAGGAGAACCATGGAGTCCTCCATGTTCATGCCTACTTTCTTGGTGTGGCATGTGCAGGCGCATCGCCAGCTAAATGATGAAAGCGAATCACTCTTCTTTCATTTCTGCAGATCCCGATGCTCCCCGTAACGTGCAACTGAAATTAGTCAATGCTCATACAGTGAATTTGACGTGGAGGCGCCGCTTCAACCCAGCGACAATGTTACTGGCTACGAGGTGCATTGGCATCGCGACGATGCAGGTAGTGGCGTCCGCAACGTACAATTATCAACTAGCTATGTCCTTGAAGGCTTACGGCCGGGACGAACAATGACTGCCACTGTTGTTGCACGCATCGCAGGCCACCGTTACCCAAGCGAAGAAGTGAGCCTGACAATACCACTTTACGTAGACGGTAAGTTCATTCAACTCAATACATGGCATGCCAAACCACCAAAAATGACTGTGTTTATTACAAACCAGGCAAGAGCAGAAGTAGGTTTGATTCCGTCAAGAAGGCTTAACTGCAGGCAGTAAGAGAGGCGTGCCTAATGAGGCAGCACCGAATGTGCCATCACTCACGGTTAGCAATAGGTAGACATGCAGGTGATGATTGGAAGGGATGTGCTGCTTTGAATAGGGCAAAATGATGCAACAAGAGCCATTGTGGAAAGCACCTCACATCTTCCCGAACATTGCAATGGAGAGGATGTTATCTGCTTTACTTGTGCGATGCATGTGCAGGGTGAGCGAAGATTGGCAAAAGGAAGGCACACGCGCTGCTGCTTGATATGAAGTACCTCAGGCATTAAGCAGCCATAGACAATGCATTGACCATGATTGCGATTAGGGAGGTGAGGAGAACCATGGAGTCCTCCATGTTCATGCCTACTTTCTTGGTGTGGCATGTGCAGGCGCATCGCCAGCTAAATGATGAAAGCGAATCACTCTTCTTTCATTTCTGCAGATCCCGATGCTCCCGTAACGTGCAACTGAAATTAGTCAATGCTCATACAGTGAATTTGACGTGGAGGCGCCGCTTCAACCCAGCGACAATGTTACTGGCTACGAGGTGCATTGGCATCGCGACGATGCAGGTAGTGGCGTCCGCAACGTACAATTATCAACTAGCTATGTCCTTGAAGGCTTACGGCCGGGACGAACAATGACTGCCACTGTTGTTGCACGCATCGCAGGCCACCGTTACCCAAGCGAAGAAGTGAGCCTGACAATACCACTTTACGTAGACGGTAAGTTCATTCAACTCAATACATGGCATGCCAAACCACCAAAATGACTGTGTTTATTACAAACCAGGCAAGAGCAGAAGTAGGTTTGATTCCGTCAAGAAGGCTTAACTGCAGGCAGTAAGAGAGGCGTGCCTAATGAGGCAGCACCGAATGTGCCATCACTCACGGTTAGCAATAGGTAGACATGCAGGTGATGATTGGAAGGGATGTGCTGCTTTGAATAGGGCAAAATGATGCAACAAGAGCCATTGTGGAAAGCACCTCACATCTTCCCGAACATTGCAATGGAGAGGATGTTATCTGCTTTACTTGTGCGATGCATGTGCAGGGTGAGCGAAGATTGGCAAAAGGAAGGCACACGCGCTGCTGCTTGATATGAAGTACCTCAGGCATTAAGCAGCCATAGACAATGCATTGACCATGATTGCGATTAGGGAGGTGAGGAGAACCATGGAGTCCTCCATGTTCATGCCTACTTTCTTGGTGTGGCATGTGCAGGCGCATCGCCAGCTAAATGATGAAAGCGAATCACTCTTCTTTCATTTCTGCAGATCCCGATGCTCCCCGTAACGTGCAACTGAAATTAGTCAATGCTCATACAGTGAATTTGACGTGGAGGCGCCGCTTCAACCCAGCGACAATGTTACTGGCTACGAGGTGCATTGGCATCGCGACGATGCAGGTAGTGGCGTCCGCAACGTACAATTATCAACTAGCTATGTCCTTGAAGGCTTACGGCCGGGACGAACAATGACTGCCACTGTTGTTGCACGCATCGCAGGCCACCGTTACCCAAGCGAAGAAGTGAGCCTGACAATACCACTTTACGTAGACGGTAAGTTCATTCAACTCAATACATGGCATGCCAAACCACCAAAAATGACTGTGTTTATTACAAACCAGGCAAGAGCAGAAGTAGGTTTGATTCCGTCAAGAAGGCTTAACTGCAGGCAGTAAGAGAGGCGTGCCTAATGAGGCAGCACCGAATGTGCCATCACTCACGGTTAGCAATAGGTAGACATGCAGGTGATGATTGGAAGGGATGTGCTGCTTTGAATAGGGCAAAATGATGCAACAAGAGCCATTGTGGAAAGCACCTCACATCTTCCCGAACATTGCAATGGAGAGGATGTTATCTGCTTTACTTGTGCGATGCATGTGCAGGGTGAGCGAAGATTGGCAAAAGGAAGGCACACGCGCTGCTGCTTGATATGAAGTACCTCAGGCATTAAGCAGCCATAGACAATGCATTGACCATGATTGCGATTAGGAGGTGAGGAGAACCATGGAGTCCTCCATGTTCATGCCTACTTTCTTGGTGTGGCATGTGCAGGCGCATCGCCAGCTAAATGATGAAAGCGAATCACTCTTCTTTCATTTCTGCAGATCCCGATGCTCCCCGTAACGTGCAACTGAAATTAGTCAATGCTCATACAGTGAATTTGACGTGGGAGGCGCCGCTTCAACCCAGCGACAATGTTACTGGCTACGAGGTGCATTGGCATCGCGACGATGCAGGTAGTGGCGTCCGCAACGTACAATTATCAACTAGCTATGTCCTTGAAGGCTTACGGCCGGGACGAACAATGACTGCCACTGTTGTTGCACGCATCGCAGGCCACCGTTACCCAAGCGAAGAAGTGAGCCTGACAATACCACTTTACGTAGACGGTAAGTTCATTCAACTCAATACATGGCATGCCAAACCACCAAAAATGACTGTGTTTATTACAAACCAGGCAAGAGCAGAAGTAGGTTTGATTCCGTCAAGAAGGCTTAACTGCAGGCAGTAAGAGAGGCGTGCCTAATGAGGCAGCACCGAATGTGCCATCACTCACGGTTAGCAATAGGTAGACATGCAGGTGATGATTGGAAGGGATGTGCTGCTTTGAATAGGGCAAAATGATGCAACAAGAGCCATTGTGGAAAGCACCTCACATCTTCCCGAACATTGCAATGGAGAGGATGTTATCTGCTTTACTTGTGCGATGCATGTGCAGGGTGAGCGAAGATTGGCAAAAGGAAGGCACACGCGCTGCTGCTTGATATGAAGTACCTCAGGCATTAAGCAGCCATAGACAATGCATTGACCATGATTGCGATTAGGGAGGTGAGGAGAACCATGGAGTCCTCCATGTTCATGCCTACTTTCTTGGTGTGGCATGTGCAGGCGCATCGCCAGCTAAATGATGAAAGCGAATCACTCTTCTTTCATTTCTGCAGATCCCGATGCTCCCCGTAACGTGCAACTGAAATTAGTCAATGCTCATACAGTGAATTTGACGTGGAGGCGCCGCTTCAACCCAGCGACAATGTTACTGGCTACGAGGTGCATTGGCATCGCGACGATGCAGGTAGTGGCGTCCGCAACGTACAATTATCAACTAGCTATGTCCTTGAAGGCTTACGGCCGGGACGAACAATGACTGCCACTGTTGTTGCACGCATCGCAGGCCACCGTTACCCAAGCGAAGAAGTGAGCCTGACAATACCACTTTACGTAGACGGTAAGTTCATTCAACTCAATACATGGCATGCCAAACCACCAAAAATGACTGTGTTTATTACAAACCAGGCAAGAGCAGAAGTAGGTTTGATTCCGTCAAGAAGGCTTAACTGCAGGCAGTAAGAGAGGCGTGCCTAATGAGGCAGCACCGAATGTGCCATCACTCACGGTTAGCAATAGGTAGACATGCAGGTGATGATTGGAAGGGATGTGCTGCTTTGAATAGGGCAAAATGATGCAACAAGAGCCATTGTGGAAAGCACCTCACATCTTCCCGAACATTGCAATGGAGAGGATGTTATCTGCTTTACTTGTGCGATGCATGTGCAGGGTGAGCGAAGATTGGCAAAAGGAAGGCACACGCGCTGCTGCTTGATATGAAGTACCTCAGGCATTAAGCAGCCATAGACAATGCATTGACCATGATTGCGATTAGGGAGGTGAGGAGAACCATGGAGTCCTCCATGTTCATGCCTACTTTCTTGGTGTGGCATGTGCAGGCGCATCGCCAGCTAAATGATGAAAGCGAATCACTCTTCTTTCATTTCTGCAGATCCCGATGCTCCCCGTAACGTGCAACTGAAATTAGTCAATGCTCATACAGTGAATTTGACGTGGAGGCGCCGCTTCAACCCAGCGACAATGTTACTGGCTACGAGGTGCATTGGCATCGCGACGATGCAGGTAGTGGCGTCCGCAACGTACAATTATCAACTAGCTATGTCCTTGAAGGCTTACGGCCGGGACGAACAATGACTGCCACTGTTGTTGCACGCATCGCAGGCCACCGTTACCCAAGCGAAGAAGTGAGCCTGACAATACCACTTTACGTAGACGGTAAGTTCATTCAACTCAATACATGGCATGCCAAACCACCAAAAATGACTGTGTTTATTACAAACCAGGCAAGAGCAGAAGTAGGTTTGATTCCGTCAAGAAGGCTTAACTGCAGGCAGTAAGAGAGGCGTGCCTAATGAGGCAGCACCGAATGTGCCATCACTCACGGTTAGCAATAGGTAGACATGCAGGTGATGATTGGAAGGGATGTGCTGCTTTGAATAGGGCAAAATGATGCAACAAGAGCCATTGTGGAAAGCACCTCACATCTTCCCGAACATTGCAATGGAGAGGATGTTATCTGCTTTACTTGTGCGATGCATGTGCAGGGTGAGCGAAGATTGGCAAAAGGAAGGCACACGCGCTGCTGCTTGATATGAAGTACCTCAGGCATTAAGCAGCCATAGACAATGCATTGACCATGATTGCGATTAGGAGGTGAGGAGAACCATGGAGTCCTCCATGTTCATGCCTACTTTCTTGGTGTGGCATGTGCAGGCGCATCGCCAGCTAAATGATGAAAGCGAATCACTCTTCTTTCATTTCTGCAGATCCCGATGCTCCCCGTAACGTGCAACTGAAATTAGTCAATGCTCATACAGTGAATTTGACGTGGGAGGCGCCGCTTCAACCCAGCGACAATGTTACTGGCTACGAGGTGCATTGGCATCGCGACGATGCAGGTAGTGGCGTCCGCAACGTACAATTATCAACTAGCTATGTCCTTGAAGGCTTACGGCCGGGACGAACAATGACTGCCACTGTTGTTGCACGCATCGCAGGCCACCGTTACCCAAGCGAAGAAGTGAGCCTGACAATACCACTTTACGTAGACGGTAAGTTCATTCAACTCAATACATGGCATGCCAAACCACCAAAAATGACTGTGTTTATTACAAACCAGGCAAGAGCAGAAGTAGGTTTGATTCCGTCAAGAAGGCTTAACTGCAGGCAGTAAGAGAGGCGTGCCTAATGAGGCAGCACCGAATGTGCCATCACTCACGGTTAGCAATAGGTAGACATGCAGGTGATGATTGGAAGGGATGTGCTGCTTTGAATAGGGCAAAATGATGCAACAAGAGCCATTGTGGAAAGCACCTCACATCTTCCCGAACATTGCAATGGAGAGGATGTTATCTGCTTTACTTGTGCGATGCATGTGCAGGGTGAGCGAAGATTGGCAAAAGGAAGGCACACGCGCTGCTGCTTGATATGAAGTACCTCAGGCATTAAGCAGCCATAGACAATGCATTGACCATGATTGCGATTAGGGAGGTGAGGAGAACCATGGAGTCCTCCATGTTCATGCCTACTTTCTTGGTGTGGCATGTGCAGGCGCATCGCCAGCTAAATGATGAAAGCGAATCACTCTTCTTTCATTTCTGCAGATCCCGATGCTCCCCGTAACGTGCAACTGAAATTAGTCAATGCTCATACAGTGAATTTGACGTGGGAGGCGCCGCTTCAACCCAGCGACAATGTTACTGGCTACGAGGTGCATTGGCATCGCGACGATGCAGGTAGTGGCGTCCGCAACGTACAATTATCAACTAGCTATGTCCTTGAAGGCTTACGGCCGGGACGAACAATGACTGCCACTGTTGTTGCACGCATCGCAGGCCACCGTTACCCAAGCGAAGAAGTGAGCCTGACAATACCACTTTACGTAGACGGTAAGTTCATTCAACTCAATACATGGCATGCCAAACCACCAAAAATGACTGTGTTTATTACAAACCAGGCAAGAGCAGAAGTAGGTTTGATTCCGTCAAGAAGGCTTAACTGCAGGCAGTAAGAGAGGCGTGCCTAATGAGGCAGCACCGAATGTGCCATCACTCACGGTTAGCAATAGGTAGACATGCAGGTGATGATTGGAAGGGATGTGCTGCTTTGAATAGGGCAAAATGATGCAACAAGAGCCATTGTGGAAAGCACCTCACATCTTCCCGAACATTGCAATGGAGAGGATGTTATCTGCTTTACTTGTGCGATGCATGTGCAGGGTGAGCGAAGATTGGCAAAAGGAAGGCACACGCGCTGCTGCTTGATATGAAGTACCTCAGGCATTAAGCAGCCATAGACAATGCATTGACCATGATTGCGATTAGGGAGGTGAGGAGAACCATGGAGTCCTCCATGTTCATGCCTACTTTCTTGGTGTGGCATGTGCAGGCGCATCGCCAGCTAAATGATGAAAGCGAATCACTCTTCTTTCATTTCTGCAGATCCCGATGCTCCCCGTAACGTGCAACTGAAATTAGTCAATGCTCATACAGTGAATTTGACGTGGGAGGCGCCGCTTCAACCCAGCGACAATGTTACTGGCTACGAGGTGCATTGGCATCGCGACGATGCAGGTAGTGGCGTCCGCAACGTACAATTATCAACTAGCTATGTCCTTGAAGGCTTACGGCCGGGACGAACAATGACTGCCACTGTTGTTGCACGCATCGCAGGCCACCGTTACCCAAGCGAAGAAGTGAGCCTGACAATACCACTTTACGTAGACGGTAAGTTCATTCAACTCAATACATGGCATGCCAAACCACCAAAAATGACTGTGTTTATTACAAACCAGGCAAGAGCAGAAGTAGGTTTGATTCCGTCAAGAAGGCTTAACTGCAGGCAGTAAGAGAGGCGTGCCTAATGAGGCAGCACCGAATGTGCCATCACTCACGGTTAGCAATAGGTAGACATGCAGGTGATGATTGGAAGGGATGTGCTGCTTTGAATAGGGCAAAATGATGCAACAAGAGCCATTGTGGAAAGCACCTCACATCTTCCCGAACATTGCAATGGAGAGGATGTTATCTGCTTTACTTGTGCGATGCATGTGCAGGGTGAGCGAAGATTGGCAAAAGGAAGGCACACGCGCTGCTGCTTGATATGAAGTACCTCAGGCATTAAGCAGCCATAGACAATGCATTGACCATGATTGCGATTAGGGAGGTGAGGAGAACCATGGAGTCCTCCATGTTCATGCCTACTTTCTTGGTGTGGCATGTGCAGGCGCATCGCCAGCTAAATGATGAAAGCGAATCACTCTTCTTTCATTTCTGCAGATCCCGATGCTCCCCGTAACGTGCAACTGAAATTAGTCAATGCTCATACAGTGAATTTGACGTGGAGGCGCCGCTTCAACCCAGCGACAATGTTACTGGCTACGAGGTGCATTGGCATCGCGACGATGCAGGTAGTGGCGTCCGCAACGTACAATTATCAACTAGCTATGTCCTTGAAGGCTTACGGCCGGGACGAACAATGACTGCCACTGTTGTTGCACGCATCGCAGGCCACCGTTACCCAAGCGAAGAAGTGAGCCTGACAATACCACTTTACGTAGACGGTAAGTTCATTCAACTCAATACATGGCATGCCAAACCACCAAAAATGACTGTGTTTATTACAAACCAGGCAAGAGCAGAAGTAGGTTTGATTCCGTCAAGAAGGCTTAACTGCAGGCAGTAAGAGAGGCGTGCCTAATGAGGCAGCACCGAATGTGCCATCACTCACGGTTAGCAATAGGTAGACATGCAGGTGATGATTGGAAGGGATGTGCTGCTTTGAATAGGGCAAAATGATGCAACAAGAGCCATTGTGGAAAGCACCTCACATCTTCCCGAACATTGCAATGGAGAGGATGTTATCTGCTTTACTTGTGCGATGCATGTGCAGGGTGAGCGAAGATTGGCAAAAGGAAGGCACACGCGCTGCTGCTTGATATGAAGTACCTCAGGCATTAAGCAGCCATAGACAATGCATTGACCATGATTGCGATTAGGGAGGTGAGGAGAACCATGGAGTCCTCCATGTTCATGCCTACTTTCTTGGTGTGGCATGTGCAGGCGCATCGCCAGCTAAATGATGAAAGCGAATCACTCTTCTTTCATTTCTGCAGATCCCGATGCTCCCCGTAACGTGCAACTGAAATTAGTCAATGCTCATACAGTGAATTTGACGTGGAGGCGCCGCTTCAACCCAGCGACAATGTTACTGGCTACGAGGTGCATTGGCATCGCGACGATGCAGGTAGTGGCGTCCGCAACGTACAATTATCAACTAGCTATGTCCTTGAAGGCTTACGGCCGGGACGAACAATGACTGCCACTGTTGTTGCACGCATCGCAGGCCACCGTTACCCAAGCGAAGAAGTGAGCCTGACAATACCACTTTACGTAGACGGTAAGTTCATTCAACTCAATACATGGCATGCCAAACCACCAAAAATGACTGTGTTTATTACAAACCAGGCAAGAGCAGAAGTAGGTTTGATTCCGTCAAGAAGGCTTAACTGCAGGCAGTAAGAGAGGCGTGCCTAATGAGGCAGCACCGAATGTGCCATCACTCACGGTTAGCAATAGGTAGACATGCAGGTGATGATTGGAAGGGATGTGCTGCTTTGAATAGGGCAAAATGATGCAACAAGAGCCATTGTGGAAAGCACCTCACATCTTCCCGAACATTGCAATGGAGAGGATGTTATCTGCTTTACTTGTGCGATGCATGTGCAGGGTGAGCGAAGATTGGCAAAAGGAAGGCACACGCGCTGCTGCTTGATATGAAGTACCTCAGGCATTAAGCAGCCATAGACAATGCATTGACCATGATTGCGATTAGGAGGTGAGGAGAACCATGGAGTCCTCCATGTTCATGCCTACTTTCTTGGTGTGGCATGTGCAGGCGCATCGCCAGCTAAATGATGAAAGCGAATCACTCTTCTTTCATTTCTGCAGATCCCGATGCTCCCCGTAACGTGCAACTGAAATTAGTCAATGCTCATACAGTGAATTTGACGTGGAGGCGCCGCTTCAACCCAGCGACAATGTTACTGGCTACGAGGTGCATTGGCATCGCGACGATGCAGGTAGTGGCGTCCGCAACGTACAATTATCAACTAGCTATGTCCTTGAAGGCTTACGGCCGGGACGAACAATGACTGCCACTGTTGTTGCACGCATCGCAGGCCACCGTTACCCAAGCGAAGAAGTGAGCCTGACAATACCACTTTACGTAGACGGTAAGTTCATTCAACTCAATACATGGCATGCCAAACCACCAAAAATGACTGTGTTTATTACAAACCAGGCAAGAGCAGAAGTAGGTTTGATTCCGTCAAGAAGGCTTAACTGCAGGCAGTAAGAGAGGCGTGCCTAATGAGGCAGCACCGAATGTGCCATCACTCACGGTTAGCAATAGGTAGACATGCAGGTGATGATTGGAAGGGATGTGCTGCTTTGAATAGGGCAAAATGATGCAACAAGAGCCATTGTGGAAAGCACCTCACATCTTCCCGAACATTGCAATGGAGAGGATGTTATCTGCTTTACTTGTGCGATGCATGTGCAGGGTGAGCGAAGATTGGCAAAAGGAAGGCACACGCGCTGCTGCTTGATATGAAGTACCTCAGGCATTAAGCAGCCATAGACAATGCATTGACCCGCAACGTACAATTATCAACTAGCTATGTCCTTGAAGGCTTACGGCCGGGACGAACAATGACTGCCATTGTTGTTGCACGCATCGCAGGCCACCGTTACCCAAGCGAAGAAGTGAGCCTGACAATACCACTTTACGTAGACGGTAAGTTCATTCAACTCAATACATGGCATGCCAAACCACCAAAAATGACTGTGTTTATTACAAACCAGGCAAGAGCAGAAGTAGGTTTGATTCCGTCAAGAAGGCTTAACTGCAGGCAGTAAGAGAGGCGTGCCTAATGAGGCAGCACCGAATGTGCCATCACTCACGGTTAGCAATAGGTAGACATGCAGGTGATGATTGGAAGGGATGTGCTGCTTTGAATAGGGCAAAATGATGCAACAAGAGCCATTGTGGAAAGCACCTCACATCTTCCCGAACATTGCAATGGAGAGGATGTTATCTGCTTTACTTGTGCGATGCATGTGCAGGGTGAGCGAAGATTGGCAAAAGGAAGGCACACGCGCTGCTGCTTGATATGAAGTACCTCAGGCATTAAGCAGCCATAGACAATGCATTGACCATGATTGCGATTAGGGAGGTGAGGAGAACCATGGAGTCCTCCATGTTCATGCCTACTTTCTTGGTGTGGCATGTGCAGGCGCATCGCCAGCTAAATGATGAAAGCGAATCACTCTTCTTTCATTTCTGCAGATCCCGATGCTCCCCGTAACGTGCAACTGAAATTAGTCAATGCTCATACAGTGAATTTGACGTGGGAGGCGCCGCTTCAACCCAGCGACAATGTTACTGGCTACGAGGTGCATTGGCATCGCGACGATGCAGGTAGTGGCGTCCGCAACGTACAATTATCAACTAGCTATGTCCTTGAAGGCTTACGGCCGGGACGAACAATGACTGCCATTGTTGTTGCACGCATCGCAGGCCACCGTTACCCAAGCGAAGAAGTGAGCCTGACAATACCACTTTACGTAGACGGTAAGTTCATTCAACTCAATACATGGCATGCCAAACCACCAAAAATGACTGTGTTTATTACAAACCAGGCAAGAGCAGAAGTAGGTTTGATTCCGTCAAGAAGGCTTAACTGCAGGCAGTAAGAGAGGCGTGCCTAATGAGGCAGCACCGAATGTGCCATCACTCACGGTTAGCAATAGGTAGACATGCAGGTGATGATTGGAAGGGATGTGCTGCTTTGAATAGGGCAAAATGATGCAACAAGAGCCATTGTGGAAAGCACCTCACATCTTCCCGAACATTGCAATGGAGAGGATGTTATCTGCTTTACTTGTGCGATGCATGTGCAGGGTGAGCGAAGATTGGCAAAAGGAAGGCACACGCGCTGCTGCTTGATATGAAGTACCTCAGGCATTAAGCAGCCATAGACAATGCATTGACCATGATTGCGATTAGGGAGGTGAGGAGAACCATGGAGTCCTCCATGTTCATGCCTACTTTCTTGGTGTGGCATGTGCAGGCGCATCGCCAGCTAAATGATGAAAGCGAATCACTCTTCTTTCATTTCTGCAGATCCCGATGCTCCCCGTAACGTGCAACTGAAATTAGTCAATGCTCATACAGTGAATTTGACGTGGGAGGCGCCGCTTCAACCCAGCGACAATGTTACTGGCTACGAGGTGCATTGGCATCGCGACGATGCAGGTAGTGGCGTCCGCAACGTACAATTATCAACTAGCTATGTCCTTGAAGGCTTACGGCCGGGACGAACAATGACTGCCATTGTTGTTGCACGCATCGCAGGCCACCGTTACCCAAGCGAAGAAGTGAGCCTGACAATACCACTTTACGTAGACGGTAAGTTCATTCAACTCAATACATGGCATGCCAAACCACCAAAAATGACTGTGTTTATTACAAACCAGGCAAGAGCAGAAGTAGGTTTGATTCCGTCAAGAAGGCTTAACTGCAGGCAGTAAGAGAGGCGTGCCTAATGAGGCAGCACCGAATGTGCCATCACTCACGGTTAGCAATAGGTAGACATGCAGGTGATGATTGGAAGGGATGTGCTGCTTTGAATAGGGCAAAATGATGCAACAAGAGCCATTGTGGAAAGCACCTCACATCTTCCCGAACATTGCAATGGAGAGGATGTTATCTGCTTTACTTGTGCGATGCATGTGCAGGGTGAGCGAAGATTGGCAAAAGGAAGGCACACGCGCTGCTGCTTGATATGAAGTACCTCAGGCATTAAGCAGCCATAGACAATGCATTGACCATGATTGCGATTAGGGAGGTGAGGAGAACCATGGAGTCCTCCATGTTCATGCCTACTTTCTTGGTGTGGCATGTGCAGGCGCATCGCCAGCTAAATGATGAAAGCGAATCACTCTTCTTTCATTTCTGCAGATCCCGATGCTCCCCGTAACGTGCAACTGAAATTAGTCAATGCTCATACAGTGAATTTGACGTGGGAGGCGCCGCTTCAACCCAGCGACAATGTTACTGGCTACGAGGTGCATTGGCATCGCGACGATGCAGGTAGTGGCGTCCGCAACGTACAATTATCAACTAGCTATGTCCTTGAAGGCTTACGGCCGGGACGAACAATGACTGCCATTGTTGTTGCACGCATCGCAGGCCACCGTTACCCAAGCGAAGAAGTGAGCCTGACAATACCACTTTACGTAGACGGTAAGTTCATTCAACTCAATACATGGCATGCCAAACCACCAAAAATGACTGTGTTTATTACAAACCAGGCAAGAGCAGAAGTAGGTTTGATTCCGTCAAGAAGGCTTAACTGCAGGCAGTAAGAGAGGCGTGCCTAATGAGGCAGCACCGAATGTGCCATCACTCACGGTTAGCAATAGGTAGACATGCAGGTGATGATTGGAAGGGATGTGCTGCTTTGAATAGGGCAAAATGATGCAACAAGAGCCATTGTGGAAAGCACCTCACATCTTCCCGAACATTGCAATGGAGAGGATGTTATCTGCTTTACTTGTGCGATGCATGTGCAGGGTGAGCGAAGATTGGCAAAAGGAAGGCACACGCGCTGCTGCTTGATATGAAGTACCTCAGGCATTAAGCAGCCATAGACAATGCATTGACCATGATTGCGATTAGGGAGGTGAGGAGAACCATGGAGTCCTCCATGTTCATGCCTACTTTCTTGGTGTGGCATGTGCAGGCGCATCGCCAGCTAAATGATGAAAGCGAATCACTCTTCTTTCATTTCTGCAGATCCCGATGCTCCCCGTAACGTGCAACTGAAATTAGTCAATGCTCATACAGTGAATTTGACGTGGGAGGCGCCGCTTCAACCCAGCGACAATGTTACTGGCTACGAGGTGCATTGGCATCGCGACGATGCAGGTAGTGGCGTCCGCAACGTACAATTATCAACTAGCTATGTCCTTGAAGGCTTACGGCCGGGACGAACAATGACTGCCATTGTTGTTGCACGCATCGCAGGCCACCGTTACCCAAGCGAAGAAGTGAGCCTGACAATACCACTTTACGTAGACGGTAAGTTCATTCAACTCAATACATGGCATGCCAAACCACCAAAAATGACTGTGTTTATTACAAACCAGGCAAGAGCAGAAGTAGGTTTGATTCCGTCAAGAAGGCTTAACTGCAGGCAGTAAGAGAGGCGTGCCTAATGAGGCAGCACCGAATGTGCCATCACTCACGGTTAGCAATAGGTAGACATGCAGGTGATGATTGGAAGGGATGTGCTGCTTTGAATAGGGCAAAATGATGCAACAAGAGCCATTGTGGAAAGCACCTCACATCTTCCCGAACATTGCAATGGAGAGGATGTTATCTGCTTTACTTGTGCGATGCATGTGCAGGGTGAGCGAAGATTGGCAAAGGAAGGCACACGCGCTGCTGCTTGATATGAAGTACCTCAGGCATTAAGCAGCCATAGACAATGCATTGACCATGATTGCGATTAGGGAGGTGAGGAGAACCATGGAGTCCTCCATGTTCATGCCTACTTTCTTGGTGTGGCATGTGCAGGCGCATCGCCAGCTAAATGATGAAAGCGAATCACTCTTCTTTCATTTCTGCAGATCCCGATGCTCCCGTAACGTGCAACTGAAATTAGTCAATGCTCATACAGTGAATTTGACGTGGGAGGCGCCGCTTCAACCCAGCGACAATGTTACTGGCTACGAGGTGCATTGGCATCGCGACGATGCAGGTAGTGGCGTCCGCAACGTACAATTATCAACTAGCTATGTCCTTGAAGGCTTACGGCCGGGACGAACAATGACTGCCATTGTTGTTGCACGCATCGCAGGCCACCGTTACCCAAGCGAAGAAGTGAGCCTGACAATACCACTTTACGTAGACGGTAAGTTCATTCAACTCAATACATGGCATGCCAAACCACCAAAAATGACTGTGTTTATTACAAACCAGGCAAGAGCAGAAGTAGGTTTGATTCCGTCAAGAAGGCTTAACTGCAGGCAGTAAGAGAGGCGTGCCTAATGAGGCAGCACCGAATGTGCCATCACTCACGGTTAGCAATAGGTAGACATGCAGGTGATGATTGGAAGGGATGTGCTGCTTTGAATAGGGCAAAATGATGCAACAAGAGCCATTGTGGAAAGCACCTCACATCTTCCCGAACATTGCAATGGAGAGGATGTTATCTGCTTTACTTGTGCGATGCATGTGCAGGGTGAGCGAAGATTGGCAAAAGGAAGGCACACGCGCTGCTGCTTGATATGAAGTACCTCAGGCATTAAGCAGCCATAGACAATGCATTGACCATGATTGCGATTAGGGAGGTGAGGAGAACCATGGAGTCCTCCATGTTCATGCCTACTTTCTTGGTGTGGCATGTGCAGGCGCATCGCCAGCTAAATGATGAAAGCGAATCACTCTTCTTTCATTTCTGCAGATCCCGATGCTCCCCGTAACGTGCAACTGAAATTAGTCAATGCTCATACAGTGAATTTGACGTGGGAGGCGCCGCTTCAACCCAGCGACAATGTTACTGGCTACGAGGTGCATTGGCATCGCGACGATGCAGGTAGTGGCGTCCGCAACGTACAATTATCAACTAGCTATGTCCTTGAAGGCTTACGGCCGGGACGAACAATGACTGCCATTGTTGTTGCACGCATCGCAGGCCACCGTTACCCAAGCGAAGAAGTGAGCCTGACAATACCACTTTACGTAGACGGTAAGTTCATTCAACTCAATACATGGCATGCCAAACCACCAAAAATGACTGTGTTTATTACAAACCAGGCAAGAGCAGAAGTAGGTTTGATTCCGTCAAGAAGGCTTAACTGCAGGCAGTAAGAGAGGCGTGCCTAATGAGGCAGCACCGAATGTGCCATCACTCACGGTTAGCAATAGGTAGACATGCAGGTGATGATTGGAAGGGATGTGCTGCTTTGAATAGGGCAAAATGATGCAACAAGAGCCATTGTGGAAAGCACCTCACATCTTCCCGAACATTGCAATGGAGAGGATGTTATCTGCTTTACTTGTGCGATGCATGTGCAGGGTGAGCGAAGATTGGCAAAGGAAGGCACACGCGCTGCTGCTTGATATGAAGTACCTCAGGCATTAAGCAGCCATAGACAATGCATTGACCATGATTGCGATTAGGGAGGTGAGGAGAACCATGGAGTCCTCCATGTTCATGCCTACTTTCTTGGTGTGGCATGTGCAGGCGCATCGCCAGCTAAATGATGAAAGCGAATCACTCTTCTTTCATTTCTGCAGATCCCGATGCTCCCCGTAACGTGCAACTGAAATTAGTCAATGCTCATACAGTGAATTTGACGTGGGAGGCGCCGCTTCAACCCAGCGACAATGTTACTGGCTACGAGGTGCATTGGCATCGCGACGATGCAGGTAGTGGCGTCCGCAACGTACAATTATCAACTAGCTATGTCCTTGAAGGCTTACGGCCGGGACGAACAATGACTGCCATTGTTGTTGCACGCATCGCAGGCCACCGTTACCCAAGCGAAGAAGTGAGCCTGACAATACCACTTTACGTAGACGGTAAGTTCATTCAACTCAATACATGGCATGCCAAACCACCAAAAATGACTGTGTTTATTACAAACCAGGCAAGAGCAGAAGTAGGTTTGATTCCGTCAAGAAGGCTTAACTGCAGGCAGTAAGAGAGGCGTGCCTAATGAGGCAGCACCGAATGTGCCATCACTCACGGTTAGCAATAGGTAGACATGCAGGTGATGATTGGAAGGGATGTGCTGCTTTGAATAGGGCAAAATGATGCAACAAGAGCCATTGTGGAAAGCACCTCACATCTTCCCGAACATTGCAATGGAGAGGATGTTATCTGCTTTACTTGTGCGATGCATGTGCAGGGTGAGCGAAGATTGGCAAAAGGAAGGCACACGCGCTGCTGCTTGATATGAAGTACCTCAGGCATTAAGCAGCCATAGACAATGCATTGACCATGATTGCGATTAGGGAGGTGAGGAGAACCATGGAGTCCTCCATGTTCATGCCTACTTTCTTGGTGTGGCATGTGCAGGCGCATCGCCAGCTAAATGATGAAAGCGAATCACTCTTCTTTCATTTCTGCAGATCCCGATGCTCCCCGTAACGTGCAACTGAAATTAGTCAATGCTCATACAGTGAATTTGACGTGGGAGGCGCCGCTTCAACCCAGCGACAATGTTACTGGCTACGAGGTGCATTGGCATCGCGACGATGCAGGTAGTGGCGTCCGCAACGTACAATTATCAACTAGCTATGTCCTTGAAGGCTTACGGCCGGGACGAACAATGACTGCCATTGTTGTTGCACGCATCGCAGGCCACCGTTACCCAAGCGAAGAAGTGAGCCTGACAATACCACTTTACGTAGACGGTAAGTTCATTCAACTCAATACATGGCATGCCAAACCACCAAAAATGACTGTGTTTATTACAAACCAGGCAAGAGCAGAAGTAGGTTTGATTCCGTCAAGAAGGCTTAACTGCAGGCAGTAAGAGAGGCGTGCCTAATGAGGCAGCACCGAATGTGCCATCACTCACGGTTAGCAATAGGTAGACATGCAGGTGATGATTGGAAGGGATGTGCTGCTTTGAATAGGGCAAAATGATGCAACAAGAGCCATTGTGGAAAGCACCTCACATCTTCCCGAACATTGCAATGGAGAGGATGTTATCTGCTTTACTTGTGCGATGCATGTGCAGGGTGAGCGAAGATTGGCAAAAGGAAGGCACACGCGCTGCTGCTTGATATGAAGTACCTCAGGCATTAAGCAGCCATAGACAATGCATTGACCATGATTGCGATTAGGGAGGTGAGGAGAACCATGGAGTCCTCCATGTTCATGCCTACTTTCTTGGTGTGGCATGTGCAGGCGCATCGCCAGCTAAATGATGAAAGCGAATCACTCTTCTTTCATTTCTGCAGATCCCGATGCTCCCCGTAACGTGCAACTGAAATTAGTCAATGCTCATACAGTGAATTTGACGTGGGAGGCGCCGCTTCAACCCAGCGACAATGTTACTGGCTACGAGGTGCATTGGCATCGCGACGATGCAGGTAGTGGCGTCCGCAACGTACAATTATCAACTAGCTATGTCCTTGAAGGCTTACGGCCGGGACGAACAATGACTGCCATTGTTGTTGCACGCATCGCAGGCCACCGTTACCCAAGCGAAGAAGTGAGCCTGACAATACCACTTTACGTAGACGGTAAGTTCATTCAACTCAATACATGGCATGCCAAACCACCAAAAATGACTGTGTTTATTACAAACCAGGCAAGAGCAGAAGTAGGTTTGATTCCGTCAAGAAGGCTTAACTGCAGGCAGTAAGAGAGGCGTGCCTAATGAGGCAGCACCGAATGTGCCATCACTCATGGTTAGCAATAGGTAGACATGCAGGTGATGATTGGAAGGGATGTGCTGCTTTGAATAGGGCAAAATGATGCAACAAGAGCCATTGTGGAAAGCACCTCACATCTTCCCGAACATTGCAATGGAGAGGATGTTATCTGCTTTACTTGTGCGATGCATGTGCAGGGTGAGCGAAGATTGGCAAAAGGAAGGCACACGCGCTGCTGCTTGATATGAAGTACCTCAGGCATTAAGCAGCCATAGACAATGCATTGACCATGATTGCGATTAGGGAGGTGAGGAGAACCATGGAGTCCTCCATGTTCATGCCTACTTTCTTGGTGTGGCATGTGCAGGCGCATCGCCAGCTAAATGATGAAAGCGAATCACTCTTCTTTCATTTCTGCAGATCCCGATGCTCCCCGTAACGTGCAACTGAAATTAGTCAATGCTCATACAGTGAATTTGACGTGGGAGGCGCCGCTTCAACCCAGCGACAATGTTACTGGCTACGAGGTGCATTGGCATCGCGACGATGCAGGTAGTGGCGTCCGCAACGTACAATTATCAACTAGCTATGTCCTTGAAGGCTTACGGCCGGGACGAACAATGACTGCCATTGTTGTTGCACGCATCGCAGGCCACCGTTACCCAAGCGAAGAAGTGAGCCTGACAATACCACTTTACGTAGACGGTAAGTTCATTCAACTCAATACATGGCATGCCAAACCACCAAAAATGACTGTGTTTATTACAAACCAGGCAAGAGCAGAAGTAGGTTTGATTCCGTCAAGAAGGCTTAACTGCAGGCAGTAAGAGAGGCGTGCCTAATGAGGCAGCACCGAATGTGCCATCACTCATGGTTAGCAATAGGTAGACATGCAGGTGATGATTGGAAGGGATGTGCTGCTTTGAATAGGGCAAAATGATGCAACAAGAGCCATTGTGGAAAGCACCTCACATCTTCCCGAACATTGCAATGGAGAGGATGTTATCTGCTTTACTTGTGCGATGCATGTGCAGGGTGAGCGAAGATTGGCAAAAGGAAGGCACACGCGCTGCTGCTTGATATGAAGTACCTCAGGCATTAAGCAGCCATAGACAATGCATTGACCATGATTGCGATTAGGGAGGTGAGGAGAACCATGGAGTCCTCCATGTTCATGCCTACTTTCTTGGTGTGGCATGTGCAGGCGCATCGCCAGCTAAATGATGAAAGCGAATCACTCTTCTTTCATTTCTGCAGATCCCGATGCTCCCCGTAACGTGCAACTGAAATTAGTCAATGCTCATACAGTGAATTTGACGTGGGAGGCGCCGCTTCAACCCAGCGACAATGTTACTGGCTACGAGGTGCATTGGCATCGCGACGATGCAGGTAGTGGCGTCCGCAACGTACAATTATCAACTAGCTATGTCCTTGAAGGCTTACGGCCGGGACGAACAATGACTGCCATTGTTGTTGCACGCATCGCAGGCCACCGTTACCCAAGCGAAGAAGTGAGCCTGACAATACCACTTTACGTAGACGGTAAGTTCATTCAACTCAATACATGGCATGCCAAACCACCAAAAATGACTGTGTTTATTACAAACCAGGCAAGAGCAGAAGTAGGTTTGATTCCGTCAAGAAGGCTTAACTGCAGGCAGTAAGAGAGGCGTGCCTAATGAGGCAGCACCGAATGTGCCATCACTCATGGTTAGCAATAGGTAGACATGCAGGTGATGATTGGAAGGGATGTGCTGCTTTGAATAGGGCAAAATGATGCAACAAGAGCCATTGTGGAAAGCACCTCACATCTTCCCGAACATTGCAATGGAGAGGATGTTATCTGCTTTACTTGTGCGATGCATGTGCAGGGTGAGCGAAGATTGGCAAAAGGAAGGCACACGCGCTGCTGCTTGATATGAAGTACCTCAGGCATTAAGCAGCCATAGACAATGCATTGACCATGATTGCGATTAGGGAGGTGAGGAGAACCATGGAGTCCTCCGTGTTCATGCCTAATTTCTTGGTGTGGCATGTGCAGGTGCATCGTTCCTTGACAACCTTTGCACCTCCACTCTCACCCACATTATCTTTCGCGCTTCTCTACCTCATTCGCCTCGCCTTTATTTGAGACTGGATGCCGAGGCAGCTGCCGTTTTGATTTATACTATCACTGTTGGCTGTCATGGTTTGAACATTTCGTCAGCTCGTATTGGTGACTTGTGCAAAATTGATTTTGCCAAAGGTTACCAGCAAACTTATCGAACGTGAAGTGTCAAACAGGCTTCTGAAAGAGCCTCACAAATGTAATGCCATGCATGCGCATTGACGGCGATTTAAGCTGAAGTTCGATGAATGGAAATGCAAAACTTTCGTGCATCAACATTGCTCTATTTAGGCCCTAATGAGCGCTTCCCATAAATGCGCATACTGTCGACTGAAGCAGATACGACGTGGCGGTGGTGGTGGTGGGGGTGGTGTGGGCGGTGTTTTGGGGTTGTTGTCACCGTAACAATCAGTGAAGTTTCTTTCAACCCATCACAAGATACATCAAAGCTCGCAATTGTTGGTTAACCAAAACAGCTCACCTGCTACCTGCCACTCCTATAAGCAAAACAATTTGGAAAGATTGCACGCAACATTTTGCATCTCATCTACCATCTTTCCATGTTAGACATTAATGGGCATGGTCAGCAGCACCAGAATGACAAATTTTCTCATGGGTCAATTTACACTGCTTCACTTATCGAAGTGCAACAAAATTTCACTTTTTGCGTACCAGAGGTGCCTCGCATCTACAATCCCTCCTCCTCGGTCATAAGTGCACTCACGTGACACTCTGTTATTGACCTGCCTGTCACCGCGCCCACCTGCAGTGTCGTGCGCAAACATGTAAAGTGGCATCCTTGCTGCTTTTTACTGTAGTCCTATCCACATGTCAGCGGCTGAGCCAACGTGAACTCATGAGCCCTCGGTGGCTAAGGCGTGGGCGTATGCCAATCAGCTATCCGATTCTGGCACCTCCACGTTGCCATCTCAATTCTGCGCACATTTTATTACATTCTTCGACGCGCCTGATCGTCTCTGTGTAAGTCTTTTACATGAAGGCATGCAACCACAAGAGCCAATTCATGTTTCTCTACAATTGCTGGGTAAACGCGTGCAAAGGGACACTTTACAGCAACTTCAGACACCTGCTTCTCTGGGTAAAGCATGGAATCGCGGATTGGAGGAAAAAACAGGCGCTGACGTGTAGGTGAGTTAAAGTAGGCTAGTCTTGCGCAACAAACGGCATGTTCTACTTCACGCCAGCAGGTCTGCTGGCAGCTCTTCATCTGGTTGAGAGGAAGACAAGCATACGCGACCATGGTAGATTGCATGGGACAATGAGGTGGTCGTGCGAGAGCATAGAGCACAGAGTGTAGAGCGTAGAGCGTAGAGCACACAGTTTATTTTGACACTCTGCGCTGCGAAATAAACGATCCGACGGCGCTCAAGTCGAATTGCATGAGTGGCATGAGCGAGGTGGTCAGTCTCGGTGACTAAAGGGAAGGTGAAAGGACTGAGCAAAGTCATCGCCTTCTCTCAGGCCAAACACTGTCCGCACCCCCACCTCTTTCATTCATACAGGCTAGGCACGAACAACGCGGATTATCATGCCCCGCTGGAGACTACTGCCGCTCTCTCTCTCTCCACGCCCTTCGAAGAAAAGCGCTGTGCTAGAACAACGCAGGTGAGCTGATGCTGGTGGGACTTTGCTCTACTGCCCTCACATCACTCTTTGACGCTAAACATTCTTCCAAAGTCTTTTGCGATCCATCTTAGTTTGTTTCGCACTTGTTCAATGGAAAGTGCTAAAAAGGCTTTTCTCCGCCGTCTCGCATTTAAGCTGGTGATTTCGACTCTCAGGCAGTCATGCATTTGGCGCATTCATGTCATCCACCTGCACCGCATTGTCAGCGTTTGTAGCCCTCGTCAATGTAGGGTAGAGCTGGTTTGCACGATCCTGTTAAGCGCTGAGATTAAGTTGTTCCCTCATCCTCATCCAATTGGCCCTACGGAAGCGCGCCTCAGTCAGCTACGTGCCAGATGACTGATTCAATGTGCACACGTACATCAAATCCTGCATCTCGCGTCTTTACAAGCTGTTACACTGTTGAGCAAGTCACAAGTCTCTTCTAGCTTCTACATTTCTCAATACTCTACTACCGACAGTGCACTCCGTTGCCATCAATCGCGAGTCCGTAGGAATTGTCATGCGCCAAAATTGCTCCATTTGCATTGAGGTGCTGATGCATGCTCTCCATTAATGCTCATTTTGCTCTTTGAGGCAGATACGTGGTGATGGTGGTGGTGGTAAGGGTGGTGTGGGTTTGTATTCATTGCAACAGTCCTTAAAGTTCCTTTAAACCCATCACATGATGCATCATGGCTCGTAGTTGTAGGCTAACCACAGCAGCTCTCCTGCCGCCTACCACCTGTCACTCCCATAAGCATGAAGGGTGGAAGCCAAGACGACGAGAGTAGAATGGAGAGATGATGAAGCAGGTATGAGTGTGCTGGTTGGTCCGTTAGGGTTGGCCCACAGGAGATTTGCGTCCTCCCTCCAATTTGCACACCAATACGCGTGACTGACTTAGAGCAATTGAGCAAACTTAGTAACTCAGGAAGTAGAAGCACTGCCATCTAGACTGGCGGCTCAAACAGCCTTTCTTCCCACATGTTGGGAAAGTTTGGTCATTGTTGGTCAGCTCGTCATCGTATCTTTGGTGCCATATTCAATCAACTAACCATTCAATCAGCTAGTTTATTGCCATCGATAAATGCCTACACCAAAAGCTTTCCAAATTGTTAGCTTTCTTTAAAGTGCTTCATTTTAACTTGGTATCAACGAGACTCCTCTGCAATCCGCTGCTTCAACATGTCCTCACTTTGTTCTTCCAATGCGCCTGTCAGGTTGCGTGGTACAATAACATCCTCTCTGTTGACTCTGTTCGAGAAAGCGATTTGTCTCTCACACTGAGCCGCGTCCAATGTTCTCCCTTCAACTTACGCCAAGCCATACTATACCCTCGGCATTCTCACATTCTGCTGCTTTCAGTTCCGGATGATGATCATACCACCTTGAACTACTTCATGTTGGTGAGTTGTAGAAATGAAAATGGCGGCGGTACATGCGAGAGTCAAGTCCAATTCTGCTTTGTGGTGTTATGCAGAATTGTGTCAGCAATAGCTTATTGAGCACGAGTAGTTATTCCGCTGCACACAAGTGCTCATCGTAGGGCATTTGAAGATAGTCGCAACTCCTCTTTGAAATGTGCTTAGCATACTACAATGGCAGAGATTATGTCAAACATGGCAGCACTTTAGCTCATCATCATCGTCATCGTCACCATCACCGTCACCGTCACCAGCACCATCAGGGAAATTATTCTCCCCGAAATGGATCCACTTGCTAGGTTACGCAGGTCAGCACTACTCATTCATTTTGTTGTTGAGAGCCGTCTTCCTGATTGAGTGCATCTTACTACTGCCACAGTTGATCCAGTGGAACCCAAATCCGCACTGTCATGTTGACCAGCACTTCTGCCACACTGCATTGCGCGAGAACGACTTTCTCCGTGTGCAGCCGAGCAATAGCAGAGCATTTGGTTCGTTGACATCCAAATTCTCACTTTCGTGCATAGTGATGCGATGCTAGTGAAAACGATTTGTGAGCGCGAAGTTGGTGCTGTGGTGCATATGGACAGTACTGAAATGCATTCGGTCAGAGCGAAATGCGCCCTGAAACCGTGCTAGCAAAGTGTGCACTGCTGTGCACTGCATAGCGATGCTACTGAAGTTGATGTGTGCAAGCCAGGTGGGAGTGGAAAAGCTGGTGAATGAGGCGAACCCGTCAACCAATATGAATGCGAGTAAAAGGACAGCCGTGAAGACTACAGAGGTGCGCTAAAAGATGGATCAGCTTTGGCATTTTGCCGCTCAGTGCTCCTACACAAAGGCCTTTTAACGTAACACCACCTACTCTCTTTCCCTAGTGCTTCAAACAAAGATCGTCGTCACCGCCTAGTTTTCTAAGCACAAGTGCGAAGAACGATGTCAGTTGGAATAATTCATGGTGCTTTGCATCAATAAAGGCCAAAAGATGGCCGACAATGCCTAAGTGTGGGGTGTCCCTCCCACCTACTGCAATGAAGCTGCACACGTTTTAAGATGCGTTTAACCTCAAGCTCAACTCAGATGTTAGTGGATTTTAGTTGTAGTCTGCAGATGCGAAAAGCAACGAATTGAGGCAAAGCAGGTTGTGACATGCAGTCCTCAAGCACATTTCACGATCGGTTCCTCTAACTCTTGCATTCGCCAAGGCGCTGGTACCAGCAGCAATCTCGAGGTGGCCAAAAGGAGAAGAAGCGACTGTTGATGACCGCTTTCACACATTGACGCTGACCTGGCTTCTCACGATGCATAGAAATGCATAGAAATGTGCGTCCAAGCGTAATGTGGTAGAGTGGTTTAAAAAGCATGCAAAGAATGTCCAAGGGAAAGAAAGGATTGGTAGCTGTGGCATGGTGATGAAGTAATGAGGCCGAGTTGCCTTAGAGGCACGAGGCACAAAATTTATTCTTCCTTGACAAACTTGCTATCTGACGACTGTGTTACCGTTTAGGTAGAGATGACTAGCTGGAATATGCTACTCTTATGGCCTGGCAAGCAAGGAGGGAAGGCCTGTTTTAGGGGAAGGATTGGTTTGCTGCAGATGTTCATGCCGATTAAGACGCAGGCTGCTGCATCACACTACGTCAACATCCAGCAATCTTAAACTAGTGGCTGTAGGCGCAGAGAACAGCAAGGTATATACTGACAGCTCATCTATTCCGTGATTCTCTATAAAAGGCGTTCATTTGCACTAGAACCTGCAATGCACTGCTGGAAAACAATACAGACAATAAGCAAACCCACACCATCTGTTCCTGTCATCAGAAACGAATGCAAGTGCCATTGCCCGTCAGTCAATGACCTATTAAGCTTTGGATCAGCATCTTCGCCAGCTCACGAAGGCTTGAATCACGGCCGCAATGCTTCTTAGCAGACTGGAGAAGTCCGCAATGGACATCTGTCATCGACATATATGCGTTACGTCTTCTGCAATTTTGCGTGTTTAGAACCTGCAGGCAGCTCAGAATGTTTGAAAAACTACCTGCTCTACGCTCTACACTCTACACTCTGTGCTCTATGCTCTCGCACGACCACCTCATTGTCCCATGCAATCTACCATGCTCGTGTATGCTTGTTTTCCTCTCAACCGGATGCAGGGCTGCCAGCTTGCTTGATGGTGTGAAGTAGGGCATGCCGTTTGTTGCGTAGAACTAGCCTACTTTAACCTACTTAGCCGACTTATCTACAGGTCAGCGCTTGTCGTTTTCAGCACCAGTATGTTGCCTGTGGCCGCAAAACAATAAGTGCCAGAAGAAAAAGCAGTTAACTTTTGCTTTTATGTGAGCGTGATGGCAAAAACATTGCTAAGGCGAAAATATTTCGAGTGCATTGAGGGGAAAGTAAAGATAGGGCAGGAGCTACGTGCGTCATTAGAAAGTAGTCTGCAAAGATGGGTCTTCCAACTGACTAATAGAGACGAACAGTAGTCAGTCCAAAATAGTCGTTGAGTTAGTGAAGCCTACAACGGAGAAGGACAGGGCACAGGATAAATGAAGAAGGATTGAGCCACAATAACCGAGGTGGGCGAATGAGTCGACAGCCTGTTTGGACTTACATGAGGCTTAACGACAAGATGAGGATAATGGAGGTAAAGAGAGCAGCACCATCCAATGCGTTATAGGTAGACCCGCTAGTAGAGGCAATGCTGGTGCCAACGCGGGCCGTGCCGAGGCTAACGAAGCCCAAGGACCACGAGGCAGACTCCACAGGAGTTGTCGTTACAGGATTAGCAAGATGTAATATGCTTTCCACTGTGGTGGTTGTCACAAAACTTCCTCCTATTTAAAGCAACACATCCCTTCCAATCATCCCTTCCAATCATCACCTGCGTGTCAATTAATTGCCAACCATGAGGAAGAGGACATTTGGTGCTACCTCGTTAAGCACGCCTGTCCTACTCTCTGCAGTCGAGCTTTCTTAGCGGAATGAAACGAGCTTAGCCGTAGCCTGATTTATAAAGAAGGCAGTCATGTCCGCTGGTTTGGCATGGCATGAATTAAGTGGAATGGACTTACCGTCTTCGGCAGGTGGTATTGTCAGGCTCACTTCTTCGCTTGGGTAACGATGGCCTGCGATGCGTGCAACAACAAGAGCCGTTAGTGTTTGTCCTGCCTCTAAGCCTTTGAAGACGTAGGTTGTAGATAAGCCTACTACATTGAAGCCACGACCCGCATCTTTGCGATGCCAATGCACTTCATAGCCGGCTATATCGCCGCTGGGTTGAAGTGGCGCATCCCACGTCAAATTCGCCGTATTAGCATTGGCCAATTTCAGCTGCACGTTCTGGGGAGCATTACGATCTGCACAGGTAAGCAAACAACGATTTGTCATCGTGCCCTCTCTTATTCTCTGATGTCTTTACTCTCGGTGCAATGACGCACAATGCAGACCACGGCGTGAACAGGCTTGTTTGTTCGTGCTGGTGTGCGTGGACGTGACACTTCTATGTCTGCTAGCGATGTGTGAAGGCGCAATTGCAGTGCTGCGGTGGATTCTGCATACTTACCTCTGATTGCCAAGATACTGATGCCTATGCGACCCAATGAAAGGAATAGGAATGTCCTGCGCGTTAGCTATAACACGCCTTACTGCCTCTTATTAGTAAAACATTTCCCTCAGTGAAGTGAAGTGCACACCGACGAGTGGTGCACAACTCCTGAGAGCACAATCCACGCAGGTAACTTCCATTAGTTTTAAAATACACCAGTGTGTGATGGTTGTAGCTTTCGCTCGAAATAAGCTAGATTGTGTGTGTGAAATGAACAATCGCCATGCCCTAGTATGTGTCTGACCTCATCGGAGTTAATCGTGCAGTGTTGGCACACATCCACACTCACTTGCTAACTCGCTCACTCACGAGTCGCGCACCACGCGTAGGTGTGCAGTTCAAGTCAGTGACGCCCACATCCCACGCCACGTGAACTGGGATTAGAGTGGCCACAGACACAGCCAGCACTGCATTGCGCCCTCTGACTGGCGGCGTCAGTGCCTCAACCACAAAGCAGTAATTCTAGTAGGCTCTGCCTTACCTAAAATGAAACTCATTCTTTCATGGCGAAGAAGAAGCGTTGGTGGGTCTTGTGCAATCTCACACAAAGTCATTTCTCTACAACCTCCTGCTATTCATTGCTGATAGCACAGATGAAAGAAGGGTTTGCGGGTTCCTACCTAGGGGAAGAAGTGCCTAGGCAGTAGAAGAGTTGACAGACCTTGTCTACTATAGGACTGATCAGCCTGACTAAGGGATGGTAGACGCACTGTAAAGTAGGAGGGAAGAAATGCAAATGCTTGGTTGTGGGTTCCATCTCGATGCCTTCATCTATCTGACGGTCATTCTGTTTCCCCAGCCAGCTTACGCTACACTGCTAATGCATGAAGTAAAGGAGGTATAGAGGTAGGCAATGAGAGGCAGTAAACTGCATTTGGACTAAATGGATCACCATGGCTCATCCTCAGTTGGCGTAAAGAAGTGAATTGCATTTCCAAGCACCTGACGATACTCAGCCTCGGATTGCACTTGTGCTTCTACTTCGCCACTCACCAATTGCAATGTATTCAGCGTAAATTTTGCCATGTTTCTTGTATGAAAGTAGGGCGAAAGAGTCCTTACTGTGCTCTAACAAGAGGCACTAGCAGTTGAGTGTGACGCCTGCTAACACGGGGCCTCCGGCTGCGTGGTCCTATTCAGCCAATTGTCACGCGCCTAGTGTGGCATCTACACCCACCTTTCATCAGCCCTCAAGTGACTCCACGCAGGTTGGTTTCCATGAAGGAGTTTGTTTGTGAAGGACGCCTCCAAATCACTTTTTCCTACACCTTCGTCTCCCTACTTGTAGTGCTCGTCATTGTGCTCTCTGAGCAGCACCGATCACAAAACGCGTGTGCCACAAAGTCAATGTCCACTGCCAAGCGTGTTGTTTCTTCTACCACTGACACTTGAAATCTATCCGTCATCATTTATGGCTCGGTGATGCTAGAGGTGGTAGTGAGCGATCCACAACACGTCGTTGTAGGGCATTGTGTGAGCCTCTGCAACCCATCTGCGAATTCACCAATGACGAAACAGCAAGGCAACTGCACTCGGCTAGAGACACAAATCCAGCCTTCATCAATGGAATGAGAGACTGTTGATTAAAGCCATCAGGCTGGTTGTTTGCATCCAGCAGCGTCAACGGTGATGCCGAATGAACGGATGCCTTGAGGCGATAACTTGTGATCACTCAAACGACAGTTTACGTGGGTGACGCAAGTCTTAAGTCTACAACGAGAGCCATTGCTGAACTGGCGGCTGCGTCTTCAATGCTCTAGCTACTTCGACTTCGATCCACTCCCATCATCGTAGCGCTTTCCTCACAATTATTGCGAGTGGCTGCAAACTGTCAACTGCTTCTCCTGCTCACCACTCATCACGTCTCATTTTGTGGCAGTATCAAATATATTACCGTTATAGCCTTATTCATAGCAAACACAGTCATTCCTACTGGCTTGGCATACCACGAATTGAGTTGAATAGACTTACCGTCTTCGTCAAACGGTATTGTTAGGCTCGCTTCTTTGCTTGTGTGACGACGGCCTGCGATGACTGCGGATACATTGGCATTGATTGTTCGTCCTGGCCCTAAGTCTTCGAAGACGTAGCTTGTAGATAATAGTGCTTTGTAGATGCCTCGAGCCCTATCGTCGCGACGCCAAAAAACATAATAACCAGTAATATTGCCGCTAGGTTGAGGCGGCGCCTCCCACGTCAAATTCACTGTATGAGCATTGACTAATTTCAGTTGCACGTTACGGGGAGCATCGGGATCTGCAGAAATGAAAGAAGAGTGATTCGCTTTCATCATTTAGCTGGCGATGCGCCTGCACATGCCACACCAAGAAAGTAGGCATGAACATGGAGGACTCCATGGTTCTCCTCACCTCCCTAATTGCAATCATGGTCAATGCATTGTCTATGGCTGCTTAATGCCTGAGGCACTTCATATCAAGCAGCAGCGCGTGTGCCTTCCTTTTGCCAATCTTCGCTCACCCTGCACATGCATCGCACAAGTAAAGCAGATAACATCCTCTCCATTGCAATGTTCGGGAAGATGTGAGGTGCTTTCCACAATGGCTCTTGTTGCATCATTTTGCCCTATTCAAAGCAGCACATCCCTTCCAATCATCACCTGCATGTCTACCTATTGCTAACCGTGAGTGATGGCACATTCGGTGCTGCCTCATTAGGCACGCCTCTCTTACTGCCTGCAGTTAAGCCTTCTTGACGGAATCAAACCTACTTCTGCTCTTGCCTGGTTTGTAATAAACACAGTCATTTTTGGTGGTTTGGCATGCCATGTATTGAGTTGAATGAACTTACCGTCTACGTAAAGTGGTATTGTCAGGCTCACTTCTTCGCTTGCAGGTAACGGTGGCCTGCGATGCGTGCAACAACAATGGCAGTCATTGTTCGTCCCGGCCGTAAGCCTTCAAGGACATAGCTAGTTGATAATTGTACGTTGCGGACGCCACTACCTGCATCGTCGCGATGCCAATGCACCTCGTAGCCAGTAACATTGTCGCTGGGTTGAAGCGGCGCCTCCCACGTCAAATTCACTGTATGAGCATTGACTAATTTCAGTTGCACGTTACGGGGAGCATCGGGATCTGCAGAAATGAAAGAAGAGTGATTCGCTTTCATCATTTAGTTGGCGATGCGCCTGCACATGCCACACCAAGAAAGTAGGCATGAACATGGAGGACTCCATGGTTCTCCTCAGCTCCCTAATCGCAATCAAGGTCAATGCATTGTCTATTGCTGCTTAATGCCTGACATCTCTTAAACGAGTCGATGCTACGTGTTGGTCCCTTTTACAGATCTTGTCTCATCCTCCATGTGCAACACACAAGCGAACTAGATTATATCTTATCTCTTTTAAACCAAATGCTTGTCTGCATTAAAATGGTTAAGAAGCAGCTAATCTGGGTAGGCCACTTAACGGCGTCTTACCAATTTCCAGCGCAAAATCCGCGTCCAAGAAGTAAGTTGCGAGTAAAGCGAGGCAAGTGAAATACAGCATCACTCCTCACGAAAGGACTCCCATTCACACTTGGCATTCGTGCACTTATAGTCGTGTTGTGAACCAATAAAAACAGCCCCTACCTGACCTACAAAGTGCTTTGTGCTGTTAGGTACACATGGTGAAATCACCACAGATTATTGGGTTGATGATTGAGCCAATGAACCATGCATTGCTTGTCAGTGAGCTAGTTCGTGGGGGCGGATCTGTAGGTTGCAGCGATTGCGGGAGCTAGAAGCAAATGGGTGCGGATAGGAGAGCCTAACGCCTCTCTACTGTTGCGTTTCGATAGTTTAATAATCTTTTGTTTGGTTGGTCATCGTGTCTTTGGTGCTGCATTTGATGGGAGGTGCATTTAAGAACTCCCTTGCAGCCATTTAACATGGAAACAGAGTTCACGTGTTTTTGCCATGAAATCAGCTAAAACTTTGCCTTCGTAGAATGCTTTTCTGGTAAGCGGTTACATTTTTAAGCCTTGTTCAGAGCGCTTTGATCTAACTTAGCCTTCTGTGCAATAAACTCTCTTCTCTTTGTGCAATTACCAATGCCATGAGACAGGCTGTATTATTAACACGTCAGTGGTAAGCACTTGTCTTTCACCTCACCCTAGTTTCGTCACTCGTCTCGTGTGCTATCTTCTGGAACCATAGAAGTCAACAGGACAACGACGAGCAACAAAATGAGCAGCACTGGGCAGGCAGCAGCCACCCTACCCTCGCCCAACCAGTAGTTCACTGAAGCCTTTCGTATTGAATAGGCGCGACTCTGATGGGGGCGATTTGAGTGGGAATGTCCGTTCCCGTGTAAGGCTCACTGTGCCTAATGCTGATTTGCAACTTCATTTTGTCTTGCACAGTAAATTATTTCCCTATCCCTCATTTCCTCACTTTCCAAAGGCTGCACAAGTGTTATCAGCATGAGCACAATCTCACCTCTGCATCGGGCTCATTTGAGGACTACCGTGTGCAGCTTCATTGCAGTAGGTGGGAGGACACCCCACACTTAGGCATTGTCGGCCATCTTTTGGCCTTTATTGATGCAAAGCACCATGAATTATTCCAACTGACATCGTTCTTCGCACTTGTGCTTAGAAAACTAGGCGGTGACGACGATCTTTGTTTGAAGCACTAGGGAAAGAGAGTAGGTGGTGTTACGTTAAAAGGCCTTTGTGTAGGAGCACTGAGCGGCAAAATGCCAAAGCTGATCCATCTTTTAGCGCACCTCTGTAGTCTTCACGGCTGTCCTTTTACTCGCATTCATATTGGTTGACGGGTTCGCCTCATTCACCAGCTTTTCCACTCCCACCTGGCTTGCACACATCAACTTCAGTAGCATCGCTATGCAGTGCACAGCAGTGCACACCTTGCTAGCACGGTTTCAGGGCGCATTTCGCTCTGACCGAATGCATTTCAGTACTGTCCATATGCACCACAGCACCAACTTCGCGCTCACAAATCGTTTTCACTAGCATCGCATCACTATGCACGAAAGTGAGAATTTGGATGTCAACGAACCAAATGCTCTGCTATTGCTCGGCTGCACACGGAGAAAGTCGTTCTCGCGCAATGCAGTGTGGCAGAAGTGCTGGTCAACATGACAGTGCGGATTTGGGTTCCACTGGATCAACTGTGGCAGTAGTAAGATGCACTCAATCAGGAAGACGGCTCTCAACAACAAAATGAATGAGTAGTGCTGACCTGCGTAACCTAGCAAGTGGATCCATTTCGGGGGAGAATAATTTCCCTGATGGTGCTGGTGACGGTGACGGTGATGGTGACGATGACGATGATGATGAGCTAAAGTGCTGCCATGTTTGACATAATCTCTGCCATTGTAGTATGCTAAGCACATTTCAAAGAGGAGTTGCGACTATCTTCAAATGCCCTACGATGAGCACTTGTGTGCAGCGGAATAACTACTCGTGCTCAATAAGCTATTGCTGACACAATTCTGCATAACACCACAAAGCAGAATTGGACTTGACTCTCGCATGTACCGCCGCCATTTTCATTTCTACAACTCACCAACATGAAGTAGTTCAAGGTGGTATGATCATCATCCGGAACTGAAAGCAGCAGAATGTGAGAATGCCGAGGGTATAGTATGGCTTGGCGTAAGTTGAAGGGAGAACATTGGACGCGGCTCAGTGTGAGAGACAAATCGCTTTCTCGAACAGAGTCAACAGAGAGGATGTTATTGTACCACGCAACCTGACAGGCGCATTGGAAGAACAAAGTGAGGACATGTTGAAGCAGCGGATTGCAGAGGAGTCTCGTTGATACCAAGTTAAAATGAAGCACTTTAAAGAAAGCTAACAAATTTGGAAAGCTTTTGGTGTAGGCATTTATCGATGGCAATAAACTAGCTGATTGAATGGTTAGTTGATTGAATATGGCACCAAAGATACGATGACGAGCTGACCAACAATGACCAAACTTTCCCAACATGTGGGAAGAAAGGCTGTTTGAGCCGCCAGTCTAGATGGCAGTGCTTCTACTTCCTGAGTTACTAAGTTTGCTCAATTGCTCTAAGTCAGTCACGCGTATTGGTGTGCAAATTGGAGGAGGACGCAAATCTCCTGTGGGCCAACCCTAACGGACCAACCAGCACACTCATACCTGCTTCATCATCTCTCCATTCTACTCTCGTCGTCTTGGCTTCCACCCTTCATGCTTATGGGAGTGACAGGTGGTAGGCGGCAGGAGAGCTGCTGTGGTTAGCCTACAACTACGAGCCATGATGCATCATGTGATGGGTTTAAAGGAACTTTAAGGACTGTTGCAATGAATACAAACCCACACCACCCTTACCACCACCACCATCACCACGTATCTGCCTCAAAGAGCAAAATGAGCATTAATGGAGAGCATGCATCAGCACCTCAATGCAAATGGAGCAATTTTGGCGCATGACAATTCCTACGGACTCGCGATTGATGGCAACGGAGTGCACTGTCGGTAGTAGAGTATTGAGAAATGTAGAAGCTAGAAGAGACTTGTGACTTGCTCAACAGTGTAACAGCTTGTAAAGACGCGAGATGCAGGATTTGATGTACGTGTGCACATTGAATCAGTCATCTGGCACGTAGCTGACTGAGGCGCGCTTCCGTAGGGCCAATTGGATGAGGATGAGGGAACAACTTAATCTCAGCGCTTAACAGGATCGTGCAAACCAGCTCTACCCTACATTGACGAGGGCTACAAACGCTGACAATGCGGTGCAGGTGGATGACATGAATGCGCCAAATGCATGACTGCCTGAGAGTCGAAATCACCAGCTTAAATGCGAGACGGCGGAGAAAAGCCTTTTAGCACTTTCCATTGAACAAGTGCGAAACAAACTAAGATGGATCGCAAAAGACTTTGGAAGAATGTTTAGCGTCAAAGAGTGATGTGAGGGCAGTAGAGCAAAGTCCCACCAGCATCAGCTCACCTGCGTTGTTCTAGCACAGCGCTTTTCTTCGAAGGGCGTGGAGAGAGAGAGAGGCGGCAGTAGTCTCCAGCGGGGCATGATAATCCGCGTTGTTCGTGCCTAGCCTGTATGAATGAAAGAGGTGGGGGTGCGGACAGTGTTTGGCCTGAGAGAAGGCGATGACTTTGCTCAGTCCTTTCACCTTCCCTTTAGTCACCGAGACTGACCACCTCGCTCATGCCACTCATGCAATTCGACTTGAGCGCCGTCGGATCGTTTATTTCGCAGCGCAGAGTGTCAAAATAAACTGTGTGCTCTACGCTCTACGCTCTACACTCTGTGCTCTATGCTCTCGCACGACCACCTCATTGTCCCATGCAATCTACCATGGTCGCGTATGCTTGTCTTCCTCTCAACCAGATGAAGAGCTGCCAGCAGACCTGCTGGCGTGAAGTAGAACATGCCGTTTGTTGCGCAAGACTAGCCTACTTTAACTCACCTACACGTCAGCGCCTGTTTTTCCTCCAATCCGCGATTCCATGCTTTACCCAGAGAAGCAGGTGTCTGAAGTTGCTGTAAAGTGTCCCTTTGCACGCGTTTACCCAGCAATTGTAGAGAAACATGAATTGGCTCTTGTGGTTGCATGCCTTCATGTAAAAGACTTACACAGAGACGATCAGGCGCGTCGAAGAATGTAATAAAATGTGCGCAGAATTGAGATGGCAACGTGGAGGTGCCAGAATCGGATAGCTGATTGGCATACGCCCACGCCTTAGCCACCGAGGGCTCATGAGTTCACGTTGGCTCAGCCGCTGACATGTGGATAGGACTACAGTAAAAAGCAGCAAGGATGCCACTTTACATGTTTGCGCACGACACTGCAGGTGGGCGCGGTGACAGGCAGGTCAATAACAGAGTGTCACGTGAGTGCACTTATGACCGAGGAGGAGGGATTGTAGATGCGAGGCACCTCTGGTACGCAAAAAGTGAAATTTTGTTGCACTTCGATAAGTGAAGCAGTGTAAATTGACCCATGAGAAGATTTGTCATTCTGGTGCTGCTGACCATGCCCATTAATGTCTAACATGGAAAGATGGTAGATGAGATGCAAAATGTTGCGTGCAATCTTTCCAAATTGTTTTGCTTATAGGAGTGGCAGGTAGCAGGTGAGCTGTTTTGGTTAACCAACAATTGCGAGCTTTGATGTATCTTGTGATGGGTTGAAAGAAACTTCACTGATTGTTACGGTGACAACAACCCCAAAACACCGCCCACACCACCCCCACCACCACCACCGCCACGTCGTATCTGCTTCAGTCGACAGTATGCGCATTTATGGGAAGCGCTCATTAGGGCCTAAATAGAGCAATGTTGATGCACGAAAGTTTTGCATTTCCATTCATCGAACTTCAGCTTAAATCGCCGTCAATGCGCATGCATGGCATTACATTTGTGAGGCTCTTTCAGAAGCCTGTTTGACACTTCACGTTCGATAAGTTTGCTGGTAACCTTTGGCAAAATCAATTTTGCACAAGTCACCAATACGAGCTGACGAAATGTTCAAACCATGACAGCCAACAGTGATAGTATAAATCAAAACGGCAGCTGCCTCGGCATCCAGTCTCAAATAAAGGCGAGGCGAATGAGGTAGAGAAGCGCGAAATATAATGTGGGTGAGTGTGGAGGTGCAGAGGTAGTCAAGGGGGCGTACGGCTGAGCCGACGTGAACTCATGAGCCCTCGGTGGCTAAGGCGTGGGCGTATGCCAATCAGCTATCCGATTCTGGCACCTCCACGTTGCCATCTCAATTCTGCGCACATTTTATTACATTCTTTGACGCGCCTGATCGTCTCTGTGTAAGTCTTTTACATGAAGGCATGCAACCACAAGAGCCAATTCATGTTTCTCTACAATTGCTGGGTAAACGCGTGCAAAGGGACACTTTACAGCAACTTCAGACACCTGCTTCTCTGGGTAAAGCATGGAATCGCGGATTGGAGGAAAAACAGGCGCTGACGTGTAGGTGAGTTAAAGTAGGCTAGTCTTGCGCAACAAACGGCATGTTCTACTTCACGCCAGCAGGTCTGCTGGCAGCTCTTCATCTGGTTGAGAGGAAGACAAGCATACGCGACCATGGTAGATTGCATGGGACAATGAGGTGGTCGTGCGAGAGCATAGAGCACAGAGTGTAGAGCGTAGAGCGTAGAGCACACAGTTTATTTTGACACTCTGCGCTGCGAAATAAACGATCCGACGGCGCTCAAGTCGAATTGCATGAGTGGCATGAGCGAGGTGGTCAGTCTCGGTGACTAAAGGGAAGGTGAAAGGACTGAGCAAAGTCATCGCCTTCTCTCAGGCCAAACACTGTCCGCACCCCCACCTCTTTCATTCATACAGGCTAGGCACGAACAACGCGGATTATCATGCCCCGCTGGAGACTACTGCCGCCTCTCTCTCTCTCCACGCCCTTCGAAGAAAAGCGCTGTGCTAGAACAACGCAGGTGAGCTGATGCTGGTGGGACTTTGCTCTACTGCCCTCACATCACTCTTTGACGCTAAACATTCTTCCAAAGTCTTTTGCGATCCATCTTAGTTTGTTTCGCACTTGTTCAATGGAAAGTGCTAAAAGGCTTTTCTCCGCCGTCTCGCATTTAAGCTGGTGATTTCGACTCTCAGGCAGTCATGCATTTGGCGCATTCATGTCATCCACCTGCACCGCATTGTCAGCGTTTGTAGCCCTCGTCAATGTAGGGTAGAGCTGGTTTGCACGATCCTGTTAAGCGCTGAGATTAAGTTGTTCCCTCATCCTCATCCAATTGGCCCTACGGAAGCGCGCCTCAGTCAGCTACGTGCCAGATGACTGATTCAATGTGCACACGTACATCAAATCCTGCATCTCGCGTCTTTACAAGCTGTTACACTGTTGAGCAAGTCACAAGTCTCTTCTAGCTTCTACATTTCTCAATACTCTACTACCGACAGTGCACTCCGTTGCCATCAATCGCGAGTCCGTAGGAATTGTCATGCGCCAAAATTGCTCCATTTGCATTGAGGTGCTGATGCATGCTCTCCATTAATGCTCATTTTGCTCTTTGAGGCAGATACGTGGTGATGGTGGTGGTGGTAAGGGTGGTGTGGGTTTGTATTCATTGCAACAGTCCTTAAAGTTCCTTTAAACCCATCACATGATGCATCATGGCTCGTAGTTGTAGGCTAACCACAGCAGCTCTCCTGCCGCCTACCACCTGTCACTCCCATAAGCATGAAGGGTGGAAGCCAAGACGACGAGAGTAGAATGGAGAGATGATGAAGCAGGTATGAGTGTGCTGGTTGGTCCGTTAGGGTTGGCCCACAGGAGATTTGCGTCCTCCCTCCAATTTGCACACCAATACGCGTGACTGACTTAGAGCAATTGAGCAAACTTAGTAACTCAGGAAGTAGAAGCACTGCCATCTAGACTGGCGGCTCAAACAGCCTTTCTTCCCACATGTTGGGAAAGTTTGGTCATTGTTGGTCAGCTCGTCATCGTATCTTTGGTGCCATATTCAATCAACTAACCATTCAATCAGCTAGTTTATTGCCATCGATAAATGCCTACACCAAAAGCTTTCCAAATTTGTTAGCTTTCTTTAAAGTGCTTCATTTTAACTTGGTATCAACGAGACTCCTCTGCAATCCGCTGCTTCAACATGTCCTCACTTTGTTCTTCCAATGCGCCTGTCAGGTTGCGTGGTACAATAACATCCTCTCTGTTGACTCTGTTCGAGAAAGCGATTTGTCTCTCACACTGAGCCGCGTCCAATGTTCTCCCTTCAACTTACGCCAAGCCATACTATACCCTCGGCATTCTCACATTCTGCTGCTTTCAGTTCCGGATGATGATCATACCACCTTGAACTACTTCATGTTGGTGAGTTGTAGAAATGAAAATGGCGGCGGTACATGCGAGAGTCAAGTCCAATTCTGCTTTGTGGTGTTATGCAGAATTGTGTCAGCAATAGCTTATTGAGCACGAGTAGTTATTCCGCTGCACACAAGTGCTCATCGTAGGGCATTTGAAGATAGTCGCAACTCCTCTTTGAAATGTGCTTAGCATACTACAATGGCAGAGATTATGTCAAACATGGCAGCACTTTAGCTCATCATCATCGTCATCGTCACCATCACCGTCACCGTCACCAGCACCATCAGGGAAATTATTCTCCCCCGAAATGGATCCACTTGCTAGGTTACGCAGGTCAGCACTACTCATTCATTTTGTTGTTGAGAGCCGTCTTCCTGATTGAGTGCATCTTACTACTGCCACAGTTGATCCAGTGGAACCCAAATCCGCACTGTCATGTTGACCAGCACTTCTGCCACACTGCATTGCGCGAGAACGACTTTCTCCGTGTGCAGCCGAGCAATAGCAGAGCATTTGGTTCGTTGACATCCAAATTCTCACTTTCGTGCATAGTGATGCGATGCTAGTGAAAACGATTTGTGAGCGCGAAGTTGGTGCTGTGGTGCATATGGACAGTACTGAAATGCATTCGGTCAGAGCGAAATGCGCCCTGAAACCGTGCTAGCAAGGTGTGCACTGCTGTGCACTGCATAGCGATGCTACTGAAGTTGATGTGTGCAAGCCAGGTGGGAGTGGAAAAGCTGGTGAATGAGGCGAACCCGTCAACCAATATGAATGCGAGTAAAAGGACAGCCGTGAAGACTACAGAGGTGCGCTAAAAGATGGATCAGCTTTGGCATTTTGCCGCTCAGTGCTCCTACACAAAGGCCTTTTAACGTAACACCACCTACTCTCTTTCCCTAGTGCTTCAAACAAAGATCGTCGTCACCGCCTAGTTTTCTAAGCACAAGTGCGAAGAACGATGTCAGTTGGAATAATTCATGGTGCTTTGCATCAATAAAGGCCAAAAGATGGCCGACAATGCCTAAGTGTGGGGTGTCCCTCCCACCTACTGCAATGAAGCTGCACACGGTAGTCCTCAAATGAGCCCGATGCAGAGGTGAGATTGTGCTCATGCTGATAACACTTGTGCAGCCTTTGGAAAGTGAGGAAATGAGGGATAGGGAAATAATTTACTGTGCAAGACAAAATGAAGTTGCAAATCAGCATTAGGCACAGTGAGCCTTACACGGGAACGGACATTCCCACTCAAATCGCCCCCATCAGAGTCGCGCCTATTCAATACGAAAGGCTTCAGTGAACTACTGGTTGGGCGAGGGTAGGGTGGCTGCTGCCTGCCCAGTGCTGCTCATTTTGTTGCTCGTCGTTGTCCTGTTGACTTCTATGGTTCCAGAAGATAGCACACGAGACGAGTGACGAAACTAGGGTGAGGTGAAAGACAAGTGCTTACCACTGACGTGTTAATAATACAGCCTGTCTCATGGCATTGGTAATTGCACAAAGAGAAGAGAGTTTATTGCACAGAAGGCTAAGTTAGATCAAAGCGCTCTGAACAAGGCTTAAAAATGTAACCGCTTACCAGAAAAGCATTCTACGAAGGCAAAGTTTTAGCTGATTTCATGGCAAAAACACGTGAACTCTGTTTCCATGTTAAATGGCTGCAAGGGAGTTCTTAAATGCACCTCCCATCAAATGCAGCACCAAAGACACGATGACCAACCAAACAAAAGATTATTAAACTATCGAAACGCAACAGTAGAGAGGCGTTAGGCTCTCCTATCCGCACCCATTTGCTTCTAGCTCCCGCAATCGCTGCAACCTACAGATCCGCCCCCACGAACTAGCTCACTGACAAGCAATGCATGGTTCATTGGCTCAATCATCAACCCAATAATCTGTGGTGATTTCACCATGTGTACCTAACAGCACAAAGCACTTTGTAGGTCAGGTAGGGGCTGTTTTTATTGGTTCACAACACGACTATAAGTGCACGAATGCCAAGTGTGAATGGGAGTCCTTTCGTGAGGAGTGATGCTGTATTTCACTTGCCTCGCTTTACTCGCAACTTACTTCTTGGACGCGGATTTTGCGCTGGAAATTGGTAAGACGCCGTTAAGTGGCCTACCCAGATTAGCTGCTTCTTAACCATTTTAATGCAGACAAGCATTTGGTTTAAAAGAGATAAGATATAATCTAGTTCGCTTGTGTGTTGCACATGGAGGATGAGACAAGATCTGTAAAAGGGACCAACACGTAGCATCGACTCGTTTAAGAGATGTCAGGCATTAAGCAGCAATAGACAATGCATTGACCTTGATTGCGATTAGGGAGCTGAGGAGAACCATGGAGTCCTCCATGTTCATGCCTACTTTCTTGGTGTGGCATGTGCAGGCGCATCGCCAACTAAATGATGAAAGCGAATCACTCTTCTTTCATTTCTGCAGATCCCGATGCTCCCCGTAACGTGCAACTGAAATTAGTCAATGCTCATACAGTGAATTTGACGTGGGAGGCGCCGCTTCAACCCAGCGACAATGTTACTGGCTACGAGGTGCATTGGCATCGCGACGATGCAGGTAGTGGCGTCCGCAACGTACAATTATCAACTAGCTATGTCCTTGAAGGCTTACGGCCGGGACGAACAATGACTGCCATTGTTGTTGCACGCATCGCAGGCCACCGTTACCCAAGCGAAGAAGTGAGCCTGACAATACCACTTTACGTAGACGGTAAGTTCATTCAACTCAATACATGGCATGCCAAACCACCAAAAATGACTGTGTTTATTACAAACCAGGCAAGAGCAGAAGTAGGTTTGATTCCGTCAAGAAGGCTTAACTGCAGGCAGTAAGAGAGGCGTGCCTAATGAGGCAGCACCGAATGTGCCATCACTCACGGTTAGCAATAGGTAGACATGCAGGTGATGATTGGAAGGGATGTGCTGCTTTGAATAGGGCAAAATGATGCAACAAGAGCCATTGTGGAAAGCACCTCACATCTTCCCGAACATTGCAATGGAGAGGATGTTATCTGCTTTACTTGTGCGATGCATGTGCAGGGTGAGCGAAGATTGGCAAAAGGAAGGCACACGCGCTGCTGCTTGATATGAAGTGCCTCAGGCATTAAGCAGCCATAGACAATGCATTGACCATGATTGCAATTAGGGAGGTGAGGAGAACCATGGAGTCCTCCATGTTCATGCCTACTTTCTTGGTGTGGCATGTGCAGGCGCATCGCCAGCTAAATGATGAAAGCGAATCACTCTTCTTTCATTTCTGCAGATCCCGATGCTCCCCGTAACGTGCAACTGAAATTAGTCAATGCTCATACAGTGAATTTGACGTGGGAGGCGCCGCCTCAACCTAGCGGCAATATTACTGGTTATTATGTTTTTGGCGTCGCGACGATAGGGCTCGAGGCATCTACAAAGCACTATTATCTACAAGCTACGTCTTCGAAGACTTAGGGCCAGGACGAACAATCAATGCCAATGTATCCGCAGTCATCGCAGGCCGTCGTCACACAAGCAAAGAAGCGAGCCTAACAATACCGTTTGACGAAGACGGTAAGTCTATTCAACTCAATTCGTGGTATGCCAAGCCAGTAGGAATGACTGTGTTTGCTATGAATAAGGCTATAACGGTAATATATTTGATACTGCCACAAAATGAGACGTGATGAGTGGTGAGCAGGAGAAGCAGTTGACAGTTTGCAGCCACTCGCAATAATTGTGAGGAAAGCGCTACGATGATGGGAGTGGATCGAAGTCGAAGTAGCTAGAGCATTGAAGACGCAGCCGCCAGTTCAGCAATGGCTCTCGTTGTAGACTTAAGACTTGCGTCACCCACGTAAACTGTCGTTTGAGTGATCACAAGTTATCGCCTCAAGGCATCCGTTCATTCGGCATCACCGTTGACGCTGCTGGATGCAAACAACCAGCCTGATGGCTTTAATCAACAGTCTCTCATTCCATTGATGAAGGCTGGATTTGTGTCTCTAGCCGAGTGCAGTTGCCTTGCTGTTTCGTCATTGGTGAATTCGCAGATGGGTTGCAGAGGCTCACACAATGCCCTACAACGACGTGTTGTGGATCGCTCACTACCACCTCTAGCATCACCGAGCCATAAATGATGACGGATAGATTTCAAGTGTCAGTGGTAGAAGAAACAACACGCTTGGCAGTGGACATTGACTTTGTGGCACACGCGTTTTGTGATCGGTGCTGCTCAGAGAGCACAATGACGAGCACTACAAGTAGGGAGACGAAGGTAGGAAAAAAGTGATTTGGAGGCGTCCTTCACAAACAAACTCCTTCATGGAAACCAACCTGCGTGGAGTCACTTGAGGGCTGATGAAAGGTGGGTGTAGATGCCACACTAGGCGCGTGACAATTGGCTGAATAGGACCACGCAGCCGGAGGCCCCGTGTTAGCAGGCGTCACACTCAACTGCTAGTGCCTCTTGTTAGAGCACAGTAAGGACTCTTTCGCCCTACTTTCATACAAGAAACATGGCAAAATTTACGCTGAATACATTGCAATTGGTGAGTGGCGAAGTAGAAGCACAAGTGCAATCCGAGGCTGAGTATCGTCAGGTGCTTGGAAATGCAATTCACTTCTTTACGCCAACTGAGGATGAGCCATGGTGATCCATTTAGTCCAAATGCAGTTTACTGCCTCTCATTGCCTACCTCTATACCTCCTTTACTTCATGCATTAGCAGTGTAGCGTAAGCTGGCTGGGGAAACAGAATGACCGTCAGATAGATGAAGGCATCGAGATGGAACCCACAACCAAGCATTTGCATTTCTTCCTCCTACTTTACAGTGCGTCTACCATCCCTTAGTCAGGCTGATCAGTCCTATAGTAGACAAGGTCTGTCAACTCTTCTACTGCCTAGGCACTTCTTCCCCTAGGTAGGAACCCGCAAACCCTTCTTTCATCTGTGCTATCAGCAATGAATAGCAGGAGGTTGTAGAGAAATGACTTTGTGTGAGATTGCACAAGACCCACCAACGCTTCTTCTTCGCCATGAAAGAATGAGTTTCATTTTAGGTAAGGCAGAGCCTACTAGAATTACTGCTTTGTGGTTGAGGCACTGACGCCGCCAGTCAGAGGGCGCAATGCAGTGCTGGCTGTGTCTGTGGCCACTCTAATCCCAGTTCACGTGGCGTGGGATGTGGGCGTCACTGACTTGAACTGCACACCTACGCGTGGTGCGCGACTCGTGAGTGAGCGAGTTAGCAAGTGAGTGTGGATGTGTGCCAACACTGCACGATTAACTCCGATGAGGTCAGACACATACTAGGGCATGGCGATTGTTCATTTCACACACACAATCTAGCTTATTTCGAGCGAAAGCTACAACCATCACACACTGGTGTATTTTAAAACTAATGGAAGTTACCTGCGTGGATTGTGCTCTCAGGAGTTGTGCACCACTCGTCGGTGTGCACTTCACTTCACTGAGGGAAATGTTTTACTAATAAGAGGCAGTAAGGCGTGTTATAGCTAACGCGCAGGACATTCCTATTCCTTTCATTGGGTCGCATAGGCATCAGTATCTTGGCAATCAGAGGTAAGTATGCAGAATCCACCGCAGCACTGCAATTGCGCCTTCACACATCGCTAGCAGACATAGAAGTGTCACGTCCACGCACACCAGCACGAACAAACAAGCCTGTTCACGCCGTGGTCTGCATTGTGCGTCATTGCACCGAGAGTAAAGACATCAGAGAATAAGAGAGGGCACGATGACAAATCGTTGTTTGCTTACCTGTGCAGATCGTAATGCTCCCCAGAACGTGCAGCTGAAATTGGCCAATGCTAATACGGCGAATTTGACGTGGGATGCGCCACTTCAACCCAGCGGCGATATAGCCGGCTATGAAGTGCATTGGCATCGCAAAGATGCGGGTCGTGGCTTCAATGTAGTAGGCTTATCTACAACCTACGTCTTCAAAGGCTTAGAGGCAGGACAAACACTAACGGCTCTTGTTGTTGCACGCATCGCAGGCCATCGTTACCCAAGCGAAGAAGTGAGCCTGACAATACCACCTGCCGAAGACGGTAAGTCCATTCCACTTAATTCATGCCATGCCAAACCAGCGGACATGACTGCCTTCTTTATAAATCAGGCTACGGCTAAGCTCGTTTCATTCCGCTAAGAAAGCTCGACTGCAGAGAGTAGGACAGGCGTGCTTAACGAGGTAGCACCAAATGTCCTCTTCCTCATGGTTGGCAATTAATTGACACGCAGGTGATGATTGGAAGGGATGATTGGAAGGGATGTGTTGCTTTAAATAGGAGGAAGTTTTGTGACAACCACCACAGTGGAAAGCATATTACATCTTGCTAATCCTGTAACGACAACTCCTGTGGAGTCTGCCTCGTGGTCCTTGGGCTTCGTTAGCCTCGGCACGGCCCGCGTTGGCACCAGCATTGCCTCTACTAGCGGGTCTACCTATAACGCATTGGATGGTGCTGCTCTCTTTACCTCCATTATCCTCATCTTGTCGTTAAGCCTCATGTAAGTCCAAACAGGCTGTCGACTCATTCGCCCACCTCGGTTATTGTGGCTCAATCCTTCTTCATTTATCCTGTGCCCTGTCCTTCTCCGTTGTAGGCTTCACTAACTCAACGACTATTTTGGACTGACTACTGTTCGTCTCTATTAGTCAGTTGGAAGACCCATCTTTGCAGACTACTTTCTAATGACGCACGTAGCTCCTGCCCTATCTTTACTTTCCCCTCAATGCACTCGAAATATTTTCGCCTTAGCAATGTTTTTGCCATCACGCTCACATAAAAGCAAAAGTTAACTGCTTTTTCTTCTGGCACTTATTGTTTTGCGGCCACAGGCAACATACTGGTGCTGAAAACGACAAGCGCTGACCTGTAGATAAGTCGGCTAAGTAGGTTAAAGTAGGCTAGTTCTACGCAACAAACGGCATGCCCTACTTCACACCATCAAGCAAGCTGGCAGCCCTGCATCCGGTTGAGAGGAAAACAAGCATACACGAGCATGGTAGATTGCATGGGACAATGAGGTGGTCGTGCGAGAGCATAGAGCACAGAGTGTAGAGTGTAGAGCGTAGAGCAGGTAGTTTTTCAAACATTCTGAGCTGCCTGCAGGTTCTAAACACGCAAAATTGCAGAAGACGTAACGCATATATGTCGATGACAGATGTCCATTGCGGACTTCTCCAGTCTGCTAAGAAGCATTGCGGCCGTGATTCAAGCCTTCGTGAGCTGGCGAAGATGCTGATCCAAAGCTTAATAGGTCATTGACTGACGGGCAATGGCACTTGCATTCGTTTCTGATGACAGGAACAGATGGTGTGGGTTTGCTTATTGTCTGTATTGTTTTCCAGCAGTGCATTGCAGGTTCTAGTGCAAATGAACGCCTTTATAGAGAATCACGGAATAGATGAGCTGTCAGTATATACCTTGCTGTTCTCTGCGCCTACAGCCACTAGTTTAAGATTGCTGGATGTTGACGTAGTGTGATGCAGCAGCCTGCGTCTTAATCGGCATGAACATCTGCAGCAAACCAATCCTTCCCCTAAAACAGGCCTTCCCTCCTTGCTTGCCAGGCCATAAGAGTAGCATATTCCAGCTAGTCATCTCTACCTAAACGGTAACACAGTCGTCAGATAGCAAGTTTGTCAAGGAAGAATAAATTTTGTGCCTCGTGCCTCTAAGGCAACTCGGCCTCATTACTTCATCACCATGCCACAGCTACCAATCCTTTCTTTCCCTTGGACATTCTTTGCATGCTTTTTAAACCACTCTACCACATTACGCTTGGACGCACATTTCTATGCATTTCTATGCATCGTGAGAAGCCAGGTCAGCGTCAATGTGTGAAAGCGGTCATCAACAGTCGCTTCTTCTCCTTTTGGCCACCTCGAGATTGCTGCTGGTACCAGCGCCTTGGCGAATGCAAGAGTTAGAGGAACCGATCGTGAAATGTGCTTGAGGACTGCATGTCACAACCTGCTTTGCCTCAATTCGTTGCTTTTCGCATCTGCAGACTACAACTAAAATCCACTAACATCTGAGTTGAGCTTGAGGTTAAACGCATCTTAAAACGTGTGCAGCTTCATTGCAGTAGGTGGGAGGGACACCCCACACTTAGGCATTGTCGGCCATCTTTTGGCCTTTATTGATGCAAAGCACCATGAATTATTCCAACTGACATCGTTCTTCGCACTTGTGCTTAGAAAACTAGGCGGTGACGACGATCTTTGTTTGAAGCACTAGGGAAAGAGAGTAGGTGGTGTTACGTTAAAAGGCCTTTGTGTAGGAGCACTGAGCGGCAAAATGCCAAAGCTGATCCATCTTTTAGCGCACCTCTGTAGTCTTCACGGCTGTCCTTTTACTCGCATTCATATTGGTTGACGGGTTCGCCTCATTCACCAGCTTTTCCACTCCCACCTGGCTTGCACACATCAACTTCAGTAGCATCGCTATGCAGTGCACAGCAGTGCACACCTTGCTAGCACGGTTTCAGGGCGCATTTCGCTCTGACCGAATGCATTTCAGTACTGTCCATATGCACCACAGCACCAACTTCGCGCTCACAAATCGTTTTCACTAGCATCGCATCACTATGCACGAAAGTGAGAATTTGGATGTCAACGAACCAAATGCTCTGCTATTGCTCGGCTGCACACGGAGAAAGTCGTTCTCGCGCAATGCAGTGTGGCAGAAGTGCTGGTCAACATGACAGTGCGGATTTGGGTTCCACTGGATCAACTGTGGCAGTAGTAAGATGCACTCAATCAGGAAGACGGCTCTCAACAACAAAATGAATGAGTAGTGCTGACCTGCGTAACCTAGCAAGTGGATCCATTTCGGGGGAGAATAATTTCCTGATGGTGCTGGTGACGGTGACGGTGATGGTGACGATGACGATGATGATGAGCTAAAGTGCTGCCATGTTTGACATAATCTCTGCCATTGTAGTATGCTAAGCACATTTCAAAGAGGAGTTGCGACTATCTTCAAATGCCCTACGATGAGCACTTGTGTGCAGCGGAATAACTACTCGTGCTCAATAAGCTATTGCTGACACAATTCTGCATAACACCACAAAGCAGAATTGGACTTGACTCTCGCATGTACCGCCGCCATTTTCATTTCTACAACTCACCAACATGAAGTAGTTCAAGGTGGTATGATCATCATCCGGAACTGAAAGCAGCAGAATGTGAGAATGCCGAGGGTATAGTATGGCTTGGCGTAAGTTGAAGGGAGAACATTGGACGCGGCTCAGTGTGAGAGACAAATCGCTTTCTCGAACAGAGTCAACAGAGAGGATGTTATTGTACCACGCAACCTGACAGGCGCATTGGAAGAACAAAGTGAGGACATGTTGAAGCAGCGGATTGCAGAGGAGACTCGTTGATACCAGTATTGCGCTGCCATGCGGAAGGGGAACGCAAGAGGTGCAACAGTGATTGACATGGATGCCAAGAGCGGCCGGACGCGGCATCGCATCGCATCGCATCGCATCACATTGCATTACCCATAAATGCTTGTGCAGAAAGCGTCTGTGGTAAAGCAATGCCATTTTGTGAGATGAAGTTTGTCCTTAACAATTGCTCTAGCATTTACCAGTTTTAAGCAGACTGTAGCCCATCAGATGACTGTTTTCCTGAGTTAAGCTTTCACTTTGAAGGCAGGACTGCCTATGACATCAGTTTAGTGGCATTTAACGCTTCAAAGTGTAGACTCGCTGGAGAGCGGCGTGAAGGGCAAGAAGCAGCATTTATCAGCACTCTACTGTCACTCACACTAGCTAGAGCTATTGTCAGGCAACTGAAACGCTTCAGTCAGGTGCGAATTTTACTGGTGCTTGTGAATTTTGGCAAGCGTATGTTGTTTGTCTCTGACTGTGAGCATTTTCCATTTCCCACATACAAAGAACTGAATTGTTGGCCTAGGCACTGCACTCTTATGCCTCTCATCCGCCACTAAGTATCTCCACCCAATTTGGGTGTGAGATCGGTGTCTTTAACTGCAAAGTGGTTAATGTGCAATGGTATGCGCCGTTAATTATCACAAACCACCTTATCGCACTTCCTTTTCTTTCAGGTCATTGGAATGGACTTAGGCAACTGCTTCTCCATACTGCGCTCACAATGCTGGCGTTGTATGCTGGTGGGATGGAAGGCGAATGTGCGAGTAGAAATGGGCAGATTGCGGGTTGGCCTGCATTCGCGTTGATTGCAGTGTGACCTTCTCATGCATTGCCTTGAGCATCACGCCTGTCAGTGCGTGAGTCAAATGTAGGAGAGCATTCATCTGCGCTGATTTGCACTGCATTGCGTGGCAACGCGTTTCATTCCTTTGCATTGCATTCCATTGCATTGCATTGCATGGCATTGTAGCACAGCACATCGCATCGCATCGCATCGCATCGCATCGCACTGCATTGCAATGCTTCGCACGGAGACACCTTGCAGTGAAGGCGAGCAGCATTGGAATGGACTTAGGCAACTGCTTCTCCATACTGCGCTCACAATGCTGGCGTTGTATGCTGGTGGGATGGAAGGCGAATGTGCGAGTAGAAATGGGCAGATTGCGGGTTGGCCTGCATTCGCGTTGATTGCAGTGTGACCTTCTCATGCATTGCCTTGAGCATCACGCCTGTCAGTGCGTGAGTCAAATGTAGGAGAGCATTCATCTGCGCTGATTTGCACTGCATTGCGTGGCAACGCGTTTCATTCCTTTGCATTGCATTGCATTGCATTGCATTGCATGGCATTGTACTAGAGCACAGCACATCGCATCGCATCGCATCGCATCGCACTGCATTGCATTGCTTGGCATGGAGACACCTTGCAGTGAAGGCGAGCAGCATTTGAATGGACGTAGGCAACTGCTTCTCCATACTGCGCTCACAATGCTGGCGTTGTATGCTGGTGGGATGGAAGGCGAATGTGCGAGTAGAAATGGGCAGATTGCGGGTTGGCCTGCATTCGCGTTGATTGCAGTGTGACCTTCTCATGCATTGCCTTGGGCATCACGCCTGTCAGTGCGTGAGTCAAATGTAGAACAGCATTCATCTGCGCTAATTTGCACTGCATTGCGTGGCAACGCGTTTCATTGCTTTGCATTGCATTCCATTGCATTGCATTGCATGGCATTGTACTAGAGCACAGCACATCGCATCGCATCGCATCGCATCGCATCGCACTGCATTGCAATGCTTCGCACGGAGACACCTTGCAGTGAAGGCGAGCAGCATTGGAATGGACTTAGGCAACTGCTTCTCCATACTGCGCTCACAATGCTGGCGTTGTATGCTGGTGGGATGGAAGGCGAATGTGCGAGTAGAAATGGGCAGATTGCGGGTTGGCCTGCATTCGCGTTGATTGCAGTGTGACCTTCTCATGCATTGCCTTGGGCATCACGCCTGTCAATGCGTGAGTCAAATGTAGGAGAGCATTCATCTGCGCTGATTTGCACTGCATTGCGTGGCAACGCGTTTCATTCCTTTGCATTGCATTCCATTGCATTGCATTGCATGGCATTGTACTAGAGCACAGCACATCGCATCGCATCGCATCGCATCGCACTGCATTGCAATGCTTCGCACGGAGACACCTTGCAGTGAAGGCGAGCAGCATTGGAATGGACTTAGGCAACTGCTTCTCCATACTGCGCTCACAATGCTGGCGTTGTATGCTGGTGGGATGGAAGGCGAATGTGCGAGTAGAAATGGGCAGATTGCGGGTTGGCCTGCATTCGCGTTGATTGCAGTGTGACCTTCTCATGCATTGCCTTGGGCATCACGCCTGTCAATGCGTGAGTCAAATGTAGGAGAGCATTCATCTGCGCTGATTTGCACTGCATTGCGTGGCAACGCGTTTCATTCCTTTGCATTGCATTCCATTGCATTGCATTGCATGGCATTGTACTAGAGCACAGCACATCGCATCGCATCGCATCGCATCGCATCGCACTGCATTGCAATGCTTCGCACGGAGACACCTTGCAGTGAAGGCGAGCAGCATTGGAATGGACTTAGGCAACTGCTTCTCCATACTGCGCTCACAATGCTGGCGTTGTATGCTGGTGGGATGGAAGGCGAATGTGCGAGTAGAAATGGGCAGATTGCGGGTTGGCCTGCATTCGCGTTGATTGCAGTGTGACCTTCTCATGCATTGCCTTGAGCATCACGCCTGTCAATGCGTGAGTCAAATGTAGGAGAGCATTCATCTGCGCTGATTTGCACTGCATTGCGTGGCAACGCGTTTCATTCCTTTGCATTGCATTCCATTGCATTGCATTGCATGGCATTGTACTAGAGCACAGCACATCGCATCGCATCGCATCGCATCGCACTGCATTGCAATGCTTCGCATGGAGACACCTTGCAGTGAAGGCGAGCAGCATTGGAATGGACTTAGGCAACTGCTTCTCCATACTGCGCTCACAATGCTGGCGTTGTATGCTGGTGGGATGGAAGGCGAATGTGCGAGTAGAAATGGGCAGATTGCGGGTTGGCCTGCATTCGCGTTGATTGCAGTGTGACCTTCTCATGCATTGCCTTGGGCATCACGCCTGTCAATGCGTGAGTCAAATGTAGAGAGCATTCATCTGCGCTGATTTGCACTGCATTGCGTGGCAACGCGTTTCATTCCTTTGCATTGCATTCCATTGCATTGCATTGCATGGCATTGTACTAGAGCACAGCACATCGCATCGCATCGCACATGCATTGCAATGCTTCGCATGGAGACACCTTGCAGTGAAGGCGAGCAGCATTGGAATGGACTTAGGCAACTGCTTCTCCATACTGCGCTCACAATGCTGGCGTTGTATGCTGGTGGGATGGAAGGCGAATGTGCGAGTAGAAATGGGCAGATTGCGGGTTGGCCTGCATTCGCGTTGATTGCAGTGTGACCTTCTCATGCATTGCCTTGGGCATCACGCCTGTCAATGCGTGAGTCAAATGTAGGAGAGCATTCATCTGCGCTGATTTGCACTGCATTGCGTGGCAACGCGTTTCATTCCTTTGCATTGCATTCCATTGCATTGCATTGCATGGCATTGTACTAGAGCACAGCACATCGCATCGCATCGCATCGCATCGCATCGCACTGCATTGCAATGCTTCGCACGGAGACACCTTGCAGTGAAGGCGAGCAGCATTGGAATGGACTTAGGCAACTGCTTCTCCATACTGCGCTCACAATGCTGGCGTTGTATGCTGGTGGGATGGAAGGCGAATGTGCGAGTAGAAATGGGCAGATTGCGGGTTGGCCTGCATTCGCGTTGATTGCAGTGTGACCTTCTCATGCATTGCCTTGAGCATCACGCCTGTCAGTGCGTGAGTCAAATGTAGGACAGCATTCATCTGCGCTGATTTGCACTGCATTGCGTGGCAACGCGTTTCATTCCTTTGCATTGCATTCCATTGCATTGCATTGCATGGCATTGTACTACAGCACAGCACATCGCATCGCATCGCATCGCATCGCACTGCATTGCAATGCTTCGCATGGAGACACCTTGCAGTGAAGGCGAGCAGCATTGGAATGGACTTAGGCAACTGCTTCTCCATACTGCGCTCACAATGCTGGCGTTGTATGCTGGTGGGATGGAAGGCGAATGTGCGAGTAGAAATGGGCAGATTGCGGGTTGGCCTGCATTCGCGTTGATTGCAGTGTGACCTTCTCATGCATTGCCTTGGGCATCACGCCTGTCAATGCGTGAGTCAAATGTAGGAGAGCATTCATCTGCGCTGATTTGCACTGCATTGCGTGGCAACGCGTTTCATTCCTTTGCATTGCATTGCATTGCATTGCATTGCATTGTACTAGAGCACAGCACATCGCATCGCATCGCATCGCATCGCATCGCACTGCATTGCAATGCTTCGCACGGAGACACCTTGCAGTGAAGGCGAGCAGCATTGGAATGGACTTAGGCAACTGCTTCTCCATACTGCGCTCACAATGCTGGCGTTGTATGCTGGTGGGATGGAAGGCGAATGTGCGAGTAGAAATGGGCAGATTGCGGGTTGGCCTGCATTCGCGTTGATTGCAGTGTGACCTTCTCATGCATTGCCTTGGGCATCACGCCTGTCAATGCGTGAGTCAAATGTAGGAGAGCATTCATCTGCGCTGATTTGCACTGCATTGCGTGGCAACGCGTTTCATTCCTTTGCATTGCATTCCATTGCATTGCATTGCATGGCATTGTACTAGAGCACAGCACATCGCATCGCATCGCATCGCATCGCACTGCATTGCAATGCTTCGCACGGAGACACCTTGCAGTGAAGGCGAGCAGCATTTGAATGGACGTAGGCAACTGCTTCTCCATACTGCGCTCACAATGCTGGCGTTGTATGCTGGTGGGATGGAAGGCGAATGTGCGAGTAGAAATGGGCAGATTGCGGGTTGGCCTGCATTCGCGTTGATTGCAGTGTGACCTTCTCATGCATTGCCTTGAGCATCACGCCTGTCAGTGCGTGAGTCAAATGTAGGAGAGCATTCATCTGCGCTGATTTGCACTGCATTGCGTGGCAACGCGTTTCATTCCTTTGCATTGCATTGCATTGCATTGCATTGCATGGCATTGTACTAGAGCACAGCACATCGCATCGCATCGCATCGCATCGCATCGCACTGCATTGCAATGCTCGCACGGAGACACCTTGCAGTGAAGGCGAGCAGCATTGGAATGGACTTAGGCAACTGCTTCTCCATACTGCGCTCACAATGCTGGCGTTGTATGCTGGTGGGATGGAAGGCGAATGTGCGAGTAGAAATGGGCAGATTGCGGGTTGGCCTGCATTCGCGTTGATTGCAGTGTGACCTTCTCATGCATTGCCTTGGGCATCACGCCTGTCAATGCGTGAGTCAAATGTAGGAGAGCATTCATCTGCGCTGATTTGCACTGCATTGCGTGGCAACGCGTTTCATTCCTTTGCATTGCATTCCATTGCATTGCATTGCATGGCATTGTACTAGAGCACATCACATCGCATCGCATCGCATCGCATCGCACTGCATTGCAATGCTTCGCACGGAGACACCTTGCAGTGAAGGCGAGCAGCATTGGAATGGACTTAGGCAACTGCTTCTCCATACTGCGCTCACAATGCTGGCGTTGTATGCTGGTGGGATGGAAGGCGAATGTGCGAGTAGAAATGGGCAGATTGCGGGTTGGCCTGCATTCGCGTTGATTGCAGTGTGACCTTCTCATGCATTGCCTTGGGCATCACGCCTGTCAATGCGTGAGTCAAATGTAGGAGAGCATTCATCTGCGCTGATTTGCACTGCATTGCGTGGCAACGCGTTTCATTCCTTTGCATTGCATTCCATTGCATTGCATTGCATGGCATTGTACTAGAGCACAGCACATCGCATCGCATCGCATCGCATCGCACTGCATTGCAATGCTTCGCACGGAGACACCTTGCAGTGAAGGCGAGCAGCATTGGAATGGACTTAGGCAACTGCTTCTCCATACTGCGCTCACAATGCTGGCGTTGTATGCTGGTGGGATGGAAGGCGAATGTGCGAGTAGAAATGGGCAGATTGCGGGTTGGCCTGCATTCGCGTTGATTGCAGTGTGACCTTCTCATGCATTGCCTTGGGCATCACGCCTGTCAATGCGTGAGTCAAATGTAGGAGAGCATTCATCTGCGCTGATTTGCACTGCATTGCGTGGCAACGCGTTTCATTCCTTTGCATTGCATTCCATTGCATTGCATTGCATGGCATTGTACTAGAGCACAGCACATCGCATCGCATCGCATCGCATCGCACTGCATTGCAATGCTTCGCACGGAGACACCTTGCAGTGAAGGCGAGCAGCATTGGAATGGACTTAGGCAACTGCTTCTCCATACTGCGCTCACAATGCTGGCGTTGTATGCTGGTGGGATGGAAGGCGAATGTGCGAGTAGAAATGGGCAGATTGCGGGTTGGCCTGCATTCGCGTTGATTGCAGTGTGACCTTCTCATGCATTGCCTTGGGCATCACGCCTGTCAATGCGTGAGTCAAATGTAGGAGAGCATTCATCTGCGCTGATTTGCACTGCATTGCGTGGCAACGCGTTTCATTCCTTTGCATTGCATTCCATTGCATTGCATTGCATGGCATTGTACTAGAGCACAGCATCGCATCGCATCGCATCGCATCGCATCGCACTGCATTGCAATGCTTCGCACGGAGACACCTTGCAGTGAAGGCGAGCAGCATTGGAATGGACTTAGGCAACTGCTTCTCCATACTGCGCTCACAATGCTGGCGTTGTATGCTGGTGGGATGGAAGGCGAATGTGCGAGTAGAAATGGGCAGATTGCGGGTTGGCCTGCATTCGCGTTGATTGCAGTGTGACCTTCTCATGCATTGCCTTGGGCATCACGCCTGTCAATGCGTGAGTCAAATGTAGGAGAGCATTCATCTGCGCTGATTTGCACTGCATTGCGTGGCAACGCGTTTCATTCCTTTGCATTGCATTCCATTGCATTGCATTGCATGGCATTGTACTAGAGCACAGCACATCGCATCGCATCGCATCGCATCGCATCGCACTGCATTGCAATGCTTCGCACGGAGACACCTTGCAGTGAAGGCGAGCAGCATTGGAATGGACTTAGGCAACTGCTTCTCCATACTGCGCTCACAATGCTGGCGTTGTATGCTGGTGGGATGGAAGGCGAATGTGCGAGTAGAAATGGGCAGATTGCGGGTTGGCCTGCATTCGCGTTGATTGCAGTGTGACCTTCTCATGCATTGCCTTGGGCATCACGCCTGTCAATGCGTGAGTCAAATGTAGGAGAGCATTCATCTGCGCTGATTTGCACTGCATTGCGTGGCAACGCGTTTCATTCCTTTGCATTGCATTCCATTGCATTGCATTGCATGGCATTGTACTAGAGCACAGCACATCGCATCGCATCGCATCGCATCGCATCGCACTGCATTGCAATGCTTCGCACGGAGACACCTTGCAGTGAAGGCGAGCAGCATTGGAATGGACTTAGGCAACTGCTTCTCCATACTGCGCTCACAATGCTGGCGTTGTATGCTGGTGGGATGGAAGGCGAATGTGCGAGTAGAAATGGGCAGATTGCGGGTTGGCCTGCATTCGCGTTGATTGCAGTGTGACCTTCTCATGCATTGCCTTGGGCATCACGCCTGTCAATGCGTGAGTCAAATGTAGGAGAGCATTCATCTGCGCTGATTTGCACTGCATTGCGTGGCAACGCGTTTCATTCCTTTGCATTGCATTCCATTGCATTGCATTGCATGGCATTGTACTAGAGCACAGCACATCGCATCGCATCGCATCGCATCGCATCGCACTGCATTGCAATGCTTCGCACGGAGACACCTTGCAGTGAAGGCGAGCAGCATTGGAATGGACTTAGGCAACTGCTTCTCCATACTGCGCTCACAATGCTGGCGTTGTATGCTGGTGGGATGGAAGGCGAATGTGCGAGTAGAAATGGGCAGATTGCGGGTTGGCCTGCATTCGCGTTGATTGCAGTGTGACCTTCTCATGCATTGCCTTGGGCATCACGCCTGTCAATGCGTGAGTCAAATGTAGGAGAGCATTCATCTGCGCTGATTTGCACTGCATTGCGTGGCAACGCGTTTCATTCCTTTGCATTGCATTCCATTGCATTGCATTGCATGGCATTGTACTAGAGCACAGCACATCGCATCGCATCGCATCGCATCGCATCGCACTGCATTGCAATGCTTCGCACGGAGACACCTTGCAGTGAAGGCGAGCAGCATTGGAATGGACTTAGGCAACTGCTTCTCCATACTGCGCTCACAATGCTGGCGTTGTATGCTGGTGGGATGGAAGGCGAATGTGCGAGTAGAAATGGGCAGATTGCGGGTTGGCCTGCATTCGCGTTGATTGCAGTGTGACCTTCTCATGCATTGCCTTGGGCATCACGCCTGTCAATGCGTGAGTCAAATGTAGGAGAGCATTCATCTGCGCTGATTTGCACTGCATTGCGTGGCAACGCGTTTCATTCCTTTGCATTGCATTCCATTGCATTGCATTGCATGGCATTGTACTAGAGCACAGCACATCGCATCGCATCGCATCGCATCGCATCGCACTGCATTGCAATGCTTCGCACGGAGACACCTTGCAGTGAAGGCGAGCAGCATTGGAATGGACTTAGGCAACTGCTTCTCCATACTGCGCTCACAATGCTGGCGTTGTATGCTGGTGGGATGGAAGGCGAATGTGCGAGTAGAAATGGGCAGATTGCGGGTTGGCCTGCATTCGCGTTGATTGCAGTGTGACCTTCTCATGCATTGCCTTGGGCATCACGCCTGTCAATGCGTGAGTCAAATGTAGGAGAGCATTCATCTGCGCTGATTTGCACTGCATTGCGTGGCAACGCGTTTCATTCCTTTGCATTGCATTCCATTGCATTGCATTGCATGGCATTGTACTAGAGCACAGCACATCGCATCGCATCGCATCGCATCGCATCGCACTGCATTGCAATGCTTCGCACGGAGACACCTTGCAGTGAAGGCGAGCAGCATTGGAATGGACTTAGGCAACTGCTTCTCCATACTGCGCTCACAATGCTGGCGTTGTATGCTGGTGGGATGGAAGGCGAATGTGCGAGTAGAAATGGGCAGATTGCGGGTTGGCCTGCATTCGCGTTGATTGCAGTGTGACCTTCTCATGCATTGCCTTGGGCATCACGCCTGTCAATGCGTGAGTCAAATGTAGGAGAGCATTCATCTGCGCTGATTTGCACTGCATTGCGTGGCAACGCGTTTCATTCCTTTGCATTGCATTCCATTGCATTGCATTGCATGGCATTGTACTAGAGCACAGCACATCGCATCGCATCGCATCGCATCGCACTGCATTGCAATGCTTCGCACGGAGACACCTTGCAGTGAAGGCGAGCAGCATTGGAATGGACTTAGGCAACTGCTTCTCCATACTGCGCTCACAATGCTGGCGTTGTATGCTGGTGGGATGGAAGGCGAATGTGCGAGTAGAAATGGGCAGATTGCGGGTTGGCCTGCATTCGCGTTGATTGCAGTGTGACCTTCTCATGCATTGCCTTGGGCATCACGCCTGTCAATGCGTGAGTCAAATGTAGGAGAGCATTCATCTGCGCTGATTTGCACTGCATTGCGTGGCAACGCGTTTCATTCCTTTGCATTGCATTCCATTGCATTGCATTGCATGGCATTGTACTAGAGCACAGCACATCGCATCGCATCGCATCGCATCGCATCGCACTGCATTGCAATGCTTCGCACGGAGACACCTTGCAGTGAAGGCGAGCAGCATTGGAATGGACTTAGGCAACTGCTTCTCCATACTGCGCTCACAATGCTGGCGTTGTATGCTGGTGGGATGGAAGGCGAATGTGCGAGTAGAAATGGGCAGATTGCGGGTTGGCCTGCATTCGCGTTGATTGCAGTGTGACCTTCTCATGCATTGCCTTGGGCATCACGCCTGTCAATGCGTGAGTCAAATGTAGGAGAGCATTCATCTGCGCTGATTTGCACTGCATTGCGTGGCAACGCGTTTCATTCCTTTGCATTGCATTCCATTGCATTGCATTGCATGGCATTGTACTAGAGCACAGCACATCGCATCGCATCGCATCGCATCGCACTGCATTGCAATGCTTCGCACGGAGACACCTTGCAGTGAAGGCGAGCAGCATTGGAATGGACTTAGGCAACTGCTTCTCCATACTGCGCTCACAATGCTGGCGTTGTATGCTGGTGGGATGGAAGGCGAATGTGCGAGTAGAAATGGGCAGATTGCGGGTTGGCCTGCATTCGCGTTGATTGCAGTGTGACCTTCTCATGCATTGCCTTGGGCATCACGCCTGTCAATGCGTGAGTCAAATGTAGGAGAGCATTCATCTGCGCTGATTTGCACTGCATTGCGTGGCAACGCGTTTCATTCCTTTGCATTGCATTCCATTGCATTGCATTGCATGGCATTGTACTAGAGCACAGCACATCGCATCGCATCGCATCGCATCGCATCGCACTGCATTGCAATGCTTCGCACGGAGACACCTTGCAGTGAAGGCGAGCAGCATTGGAATGGACTTAGGCAACTGCTTCTCCATACTGCGCTCACAATGCTGGCGTTGTATGCTGGTGGGATGGAAGGCGAATGTGCGAGTAGAAATGGGCAGATTGCGGGTTGGCCTGCATTCGCGTTGATTGCAGTGTGACCTTCTCATGCATTGCCTTGGGCATCACGCCTGTCAATGCGTGAGTCAAATGTAGGAGAGCATTCATCTGCGCTGATTTGCACTGCATTGCGTGGCAACGCGTTTCATTCCTTTGCATTGCATTCCATTGCATTGCATTGCATGGCATTGTACTAGAGCACAGCACATCGCATCGCATCGCATCGCATCGCATCGCACTGCATTGCAATGCTTCGCACGGAGACACCTTGCAGTGAAGGCGAGCAGCATTGGAATGGACTTAGGCAACTGCTTCTCCATACTGCGCTCACAATGCTGGCGTTGTATGCTGGTGGGATGGAAGGCGAATGTGCGAGTAGAAATGGGCAGATTGCGGGTTGGCCTGCATTCGCGTTGATTGCAGTGTGACCTTCTCATGCATTGCCTTGGGCATCACGCCTGTCAATGCGTGAGTCAAATGTAGGAGAGCATTCATCTGCGCTGATTTGCACTGCATTGCGTGGCAACGCGTTTCATTCCTTTGCATTGCATTCCATTGCATTGCATTGCATGGCATTGTACTAGAGCACAGCACATCGCATCGCATCGCATCGCATCGCATCGCACTGCATTGCAATGCTTCGCACGGAGACACCTTGCAGTGAAGGCGAGCAGCATTGGAATGGACTTAGGCAACTGCTTCTCCATACTGCGCTCACAATGCTGGCGTTGTATGCTGGTGGGATGGAAGGCGAATGTGCGAGTAGAAATGGGCAGATTGCGGGTTGGCCTGCATTCGCGTTGATTGCAGTGTGACCTTCTCATGCATTGCCTTGGGCATCACGCCTGTCAATGCGTGAGTCAAATGTAGGAGAGCATTCATCTGCGCTGATTTGCACTGCATTGCGTGGCAACGCGTTTCATTCCTTTGCATTGCATTCCATTGCATTGCATTGCATGGCATTGTACTAGAGCACAGCACATCGCATCGCATCGCATCGCATCGCATCGCACTGCATTGCAATGCTTCGCACGGAGACACCTTGCAGTGAAGGCGAGCAGCATTGGAATGGACTTAGGCAACTGCTTCTCCATACTGCGCTCACAATGCTGGCGTTGTATGCTGGTGGGATGGAAGGCGAATGTGCGAGTAGAAATGGGCAGATTGCGGGTTGGCCTGCATTCGCGTTGATTGCAGTGTGACCTTCTCATGCATTGCCTTGGGCATCACGCCTGTCAATGCGTGAGTCAAATGTAGGAGAGCATTCATCTGCGCTGATTTGCACTGCATTGCGTGGCAACGCGTTTCATTCCTTTGCATTGCATTCCATTGCATTGCATTGCATGGCATTGTACTAGAGCACAGCACATCGCATCGCATCGCATCGCATCGCATCGCACTGCATTGCAATGCTTCGCACGGAGACACCTTGCAGTGAAGGCGAGCAGCATTGGAATGGACTTAGGCAACTGCTTCTCCATACTGCGCTCACAATGCTGGCGTTGTATGCTGGTGGGATGGAAGGCGAATGTGCGAGTAGAAATGGGCAGATTGCGGGTTGGCCTGCATTCGCGTTGATTGCAGTGTGACCTTCTCATGCATTGCCTTGGGCATCACGCCTGTCAATGCGTGAGTCAAATGTAGGAGAGCATTCATCTGCGCTGATTTGCACTGCATTGCGTGGCAACGCGTTTCATTCCTTTGCATTGCATTCCATTGCATTGCATTGCATGGCATTGTACTAGAGCACAGCACATCGCATCGCATCGCATCGCATCGCATCGCACTGCATTGCAATGCTTCGCACGGAGACACCTTGCAGTGAAGGCGAGCAGCATTGGAATGGACTTAGGCAACTGCTTCTCCATACTGCGCTCACAATGCTGGCGTTGTATGCTGGTGGGATGGAAGGCGAATGTGCGAGTAGAAATGGGCAGATTGCGGGTTGGCCTGCATTCGCGTTGATTGCAGTGTGACCTTCTCATGCATTGCCTTGGGCATCACGCCTGTCAATGCGTGAGTCAAATGTAGGAGAGCATTCATCTGCGCTGATTTGCACTGCATTGCGTGGCAACGCGTTTCATTCCTTTGCATTGCATTCCATTGCATTGCATTGCATGGCATTGTACTAGAGCACAGCACATCGCATCGCATCGCATCGCATCGCATCGCACTGCATTGCAATGCTTCGCACGGAGACACCTTGCAGTGAAGGCGAGCAGCATTGGAATGGACTTAGGCAACTGCTTCTCCATACTGCGCTCACAATGCTGGCGTTGTATGCTGGTGGGATGGAAGGCGAATGTGCGAGTAGAAATGGGCAGATTGCGGGTTGGCCTGCATTCGCGTTGATTGCAGTGTGACCTTCTCATGCATTGCCTTGGGCATCACGCCTGTCAATGCGTGAGTCAAATGTAGGAGAGCATTCATCTGCGCTGATTTGCACTGCATTGCGTGGCAACGCGTTTCATTCCTTTGCATTGCATTCCATTGCATTGCATTGCATGGCATTGTACTAGAGCACAGCACATCGCATCGCATCGCATCGCATCGCACTGCATTGCAATGCTTCGCACGGAGACACCTTGCAGTGAAGGCGAGCAGCATTGGAATGGACTTAGGCAACTGCTTCTCCATACTGCGCTCACAATGCTGGCGTTGTATGCTGGTGGGATGGAAGGCGAATGTGCGAGTAGAAATGGGCAGATTGCGGGTTGGCCTGCATTCGCGTTGATTGCAGTGTGACCTTCTCATGCATTGCCTTGGGCATCACGCCTGTCAATGCGTGAGTCAAATGTAGGAGAGCATTCATCTGCGCTGATTTGCACTGCATTGCGTGGCAACGCGTTTCATTCCTTTGCATTGCATTCCATTGCATTGCATTGCATGGCATTGTACTAGAGCACAGCACATCGCATCGCATCGCATCGCATCGCATCGCACTGCATTGCAATGCTTCGCACGGAGACACCTTGCAGTGAAGGCGAGCAGCATTGGAATGGACTTAGGCAACTGCTTCTCCATACTGCGCTCACAATGCTGGCGTTGTATGCTGGTGGGATGGAAGGCGAATGTGCGAGTAGAAATGGGCAGATTGCGGGTTGGCCTGCATTCGCGTTGATTGCAGTGTGACCTTCTCATGCATTGCCTTGGGCATCACGCCTGTCAATGCGTGAGTCAAATGTAGGAGAGCATTCATCTGCGCTGATTTGCACTGCATTGCGTGGCAACGCGTTTCATTCCTTTGCATTGCATTCCATTGCATTGCATTGCATGGCATTGTACTAGAGCACAGCACATCGCATCGCATCGCATCGCATCGCATCGCACTGCATTGCAATGCTTCGCACGGAGACACCTTGCAGTGAAGGCGAGCAGCATTGGAATGGACTTAGGCAACTGCTTCTCCATACTGCGCTCACAATGCTGGCGTTGTATGCTGGTGGGATGGAAGGCGAATGTGCGAGTAGAAATGGGCAGATTGCGGGTTGGCCTGCATTCGCGTTGATTGCAGTGTGACCTTCTCATGCATTGCCTTGGGCATCACGCCTGTCAATGCGTGAGTCAAATGTAGGAGAGCATTCATCTGCGCTGATTTGCACTGCATTGCGTGGCAACGCGTTTCATTCCTTTGCATTGCATTCCATTGCATTGCATTGCATGGCATTGTACTAGAGCACAGCACATCGCATCGCATCGCATCGCATCGCATCGCACTGCATTGCAATGCTTCGCACGGAGACACCTTGCAGTGAAGGCGAGCAGCATTGGAATGGACTTAGGCAACTGCTTCTCCATACTGCGCTCACAATGCTGGCGTTGTATGCTGGTGGGATGGAAGGCGAATGTGCGAGTAGAAATGGGCAGATTGCGGGTTGGCCTGCATTCGCGTTGATTGCAGTGTGACCTTCTCATGCATTGCCTTGGGCATCAATACTGCGCTCACAATGCTGGCGTTGTATGCTGGTGGGATGGAAGGCGAATGTGCGAGTAGAAATGGGCAGATTGCGGGTTGGCCTGCATTCGCGTTGATTGCAGTGTGACCTTCTCATGCATTGCCTTGGGCATCACGCCTGTCAATGCGTGAGTCAAATGTAGGAGAGCATTCATCTGCGCTGATTTGCACTGCATTGCGTGGCAACGCGTTTCATTCCTTTGCATTGCATTCCATTGCATTGCATTGCATGGCATTGTACTAGAGCACAGCACATCGCATCGCATCGCATCGCATCGCATCGCACTGCATTGCAATGCTTCGCACGGAGACACCTTGCAGTGAAGGCGAGCAGCATTGGAATGGACTTAGGCAACTGCTTCTCCATACTGCGCTCACAATGCTGGCGTTGTATGCTGGTGGGATGGAAGGCGAATGTGCGAGTAGAAATGGGCAGATTGCGGGTTGGCCTGCATTCGCGTTGATTGCAGTGTGACCTTCTCATGCATTGCCTTGGGCATCACGCCCAATAATGCGTGAGACGTAATTGCAGGAGAGCATTCATCTGCGCTGATTTGCACTTGCATTGCGTGGCAACGCGTTTCATTCCTTGCATTGTATCCACGCATTGCATTGCATGGCATTGTATTCAGAGCACAGCACGCATCGCATCGCATCGCATCGCACTGCATTGCAATGCTTCGCACGGAGATACCTTGCAGTGAAGGCGAGCAGCATTGGAATGGACTTAGGCAACTGCTTCTCCACGCGCTCACAATGCTGGCGTTGTATGCTGGTGGGATTGAAGCTGGCGAATGCGAGAAATGGGCAGATTGCGGGTTGGCCTGCATTCGCGTTGATTGCGGTGTGACCTTCTCCTTATGTAATACTTTGGGCATCACGCCTGTCAATGCGTGAGTCAAATGTAGGAGAGCATTCATCTGCGCTGATTTTGCAATTGCATTGCGTGGCAACGCGTTTCGAACCTTTGCGTTGCATTCCATTACGTTGCATTGCATGTGATCATACTACCGCACTGCACACATCACGTCATCATTCGCGTCGCATCGCACTGCATTGCGTTGCTTCGCTCTGTGGTAGCTTGCAGTGAAGGCGAGCAGCATTGGAATGGACGGAAACAGCTGCTTCTCCGCCGCTGCGCTCCACAATGCCGGCGTTGTATGCTGTCAGGATGGAAGGCGAATGTGCCAGAAGTGAAATGGGCAGATTGCAGGTTGGCACCATTCAAAGTTGATTGCGGTGTGACCTTCTCACCACGCATTGCCTGAAAATCACGCCTGTCAATGCGTGGAAATAAATCATCGGAAACCATTCATCTGCGCTGGTTGCTGCATTGCACGATAATAGCAACGCATTTCATTCCTTTGCATTGCATCTTCATTCCCATTGCGCTGTATGGCATTGTATTACAGCACAGCACATCGCATCGCATCGCGTCACGCTGCACTGCGATTACAGTGCTGCCATCGATTTCTGCCTGCGGTAGTGAGGAGCATTGTGAGATGGACTTAGGCACCTGCTTTCTCCATGCTGCCGCTCCACAATGCTGGCGTTGTATCCTGGTGGGATCAGAGGCCGATGTGCGAGTAGAAATGGGCAGATTGCGGCTGGCCTGCATTCGCGCTGATTGCGGATCGACCTTCTCATGCGTTGCCTTGGACATCACTTCTATATTGCGTGAGGTCAAATGTAGGAGAGCGTTCGTCTGCGCTGGTTTACACCTCATTGTGCGGTAACGCCTTGTTCATTCCTTTGCATTACGTTCCGTTGCATTACACTACGTAACTTTTGTACTAGCCGCTCTTCGAGCACAGCACCAGCGTGCGTCACGTCGCTTCGCATCTTTGCATTACCGTCGCTGCGCTTGAGGCCACCTTGTTCAGTGAAGGCGAACAGTATTAAGATGAACTTAGGCAACTGCTTCTCCATATATAGCTCACAATCGCTGGCGTTGTATGCTGGTGGGATTGAAGGTGAATATTGCGAGTAGAAATGGGCAGATTATAGGCTGGTACACATTCGCGCTGATTACGGTGTGACCTTCTCTTTGCATTGCTGGTGCGATCACGCCTGTCAATGCGTGGGTTCAGTGAGAGCCCATTCATCTGCGCTGATTTGCACTGCATTGCGTGGCAACGCGTTTTGTTCCTTTACGTTGCATTCCAATGCATTACATTTACTTGTATTCATGCCCAATTTCTTTGTGCGTCGTATCGCGTGTAATCGCATCTTTCTGCGTTACAATGCTTCGCATGGAGACACCTTGCCGGTGAAGGCCCAAACAGCGTGCTGGAATGGACTTAGGCAACTGCTTCTCCATGCACTGGGTACCACAATGCCTGGCTGGCTGGTGGGATGGAAGGCAGATGTGCGAGTAGAAATCGGCGGATTGCGGGTTGGCCTACATTCGCGTTAGTCTGCATCTTGACCTTCTCATGCATTGCCTTGGGCATCCACGTGGGCCCGTCAATGCGTGAGTCAATCGTAGGAGAACGCATTCATCTGCGCTGATTTGCACTTTGCATTGCGTAATAACGCGTTTCGTTCCTTTACATTACGTTCATTTAAAATTGCATTGCATGGCATTAATACTAGAGCACAGCATTACCGCATTCGCATCGCATCGCACTGCACTGCACTGAAAAGTCTTCGCATGGAGACCTGCCCCACGGTGAAGGCGAGCAGTATTACAGATCGGAATTTAGACGGCTGTTTCTCCATGCTGCGCTCACAATCACTGGCGTTGTATGTTTTTCGATGGAAAGGCGAATAAAGTTTGATGAAATGGGCAGATTGCAGGGTTGGCCTGCATTCGCGTTGATTGCGGTGTGACCTTCTCATGCATTGCCTTGGGCATCACGCGCCTGTCAATGCGTGAGTTAAATGCGAGAGAGCATTCATCTGCGCTGATTTGCACTGGCGATGCGGCTGGCAACGCGTTTCATTATCTTGCATTGCATTCCATTGCGATGCATTGCATAGCATTATTGCCAGAGCACAGCACATCGCATCGCATCGCACTGCATCGCATCGCACTGCATTGCAATACTTCGCATGGAGACACCTTACAGTACAAGGCAGGCAACATTAGAATGGACTTAGGCAACTATTCTCTCCATACTGCGCTCACAATGCTGGCGTTGTATGCTGGTGGGATGGAAGGCGAATGTGCGAGTAGAAATGGAGCAGGATTGCGGGTTAGCCTGCATTCGCGGTGATTGCGGTGTGACCTTCTCGTGCGTTGCCTTGGGCGTCACGCCTGGTCAATGTGCGTGAGTCAAATGTAGGAGAGCAATTCATCTACGCGCTGATTTGCACTGCATTGCGTGGCAGCGCGTTTCATTCCTTTGCATTGCATCTCCGATGCATTACGTTGCATGGCATTGTACTAGAGCACAGCATCGCATCGCATCGCATCGCGTCACCTCGCATTACAATGCAATGCTTCGCATGGAGACACCTTGCGGTGAAGGCGAGCAGTATTGAATGGACTTAAATAACTACTTCTCCATACTGCGCTCATACAGTACTGGCGTTGTATGCTGGTGGGATGGAAGGCAAGATATTGCAGAGTAGAAATGAGACAGATTGCGAGTTAGCCTGCATTCGCGTTGATTGCAGTGTGACCTTCTCATGCATTACCTTGGGGCATCACGCCTGTCAATGCGCAGGTCAAATGTAGGGAGAGCATTCATCTGCGCTCGGTTGCACTGTGTACTGCGTGGCAACGCGTTTCATTCCTTTGCATTGTATTCCATTGCATTGCATTGCATGGCATTGTACTAGAGCACAGCACGACATCGCATCACGCCCGCATCGCATCCTTTTCACCATTACAAGTGCTTCGCACGGAGACACCTTGCAGTGAAGGGCGAGCAGCATTGGAATGGACTTGGGCAACTGCTTCGCCATACTGCGCCTACAATGCTGGCGTTAATATGCTGGTGGGATGGAAGGCAGATGTGCGAGTAGAAATGGGCGGATTGCGTTTGGCCTGTATCTGCGTTGCTGATTACTGATGTGACCTTCTCATACATTACCGCCAGAGCAACACGCCTATCAATCAGTGAGTCAAATGTAGGAGAGCATTCATCTGCGCTGATTTGCACTGCATTACGTGCGCAACGTTTCATTCCTTTGCATTGCATTCCATTTATTCTGCATTGCATGGCGGTGTACTAGAGCACAGCACACGCATCGCATCGCATCGCATCGCATCGCACTGCATTGCAATGCTTCGCATGGAGAACACCTTTGCAGTGAAGGGCGAAACGATATTGGAATGGACTTAAGGTAACTGCTTCTCCATACTGCGCTCACAATGCTGGCGTTCATAGTATGCTAGTGGGGATCGACGAATATTTTGAGTAGAAATTGAGCAGATTGCGGGTTGGCCTGCACTGGTGATGATTGCAGTGTGACCTTCTCATGCATTGCCTTGGGCATCTGCTCCTGTCAATGCGTGAGTCGATAACAGGAGAGCATTCATCTGCGCTGATTTGCACTGCATTGCGTGGCAACGCGTTTCATTCACTTACATTGCATTCCATTGCATTACATTGCATGGCATTGTACTAGAACAGCACATCGCATCGCATCGCATCGCATCGCACTGCATTGCAATGCTTCGCACGGAGACACCTTGCAGTGAAGGCGAGCAGCATTGGAATGGACTTAGGCAACTGCTTCTCCATACTGCGCTCAATGCTGGCGTTGTATGCTGGTGGGATGGAAGGCGGAATGTGCGAGTAGAAATGGGCAGATTGCAGGTTGGGCTCGCATTCGCGTTGATTGCAGTGTGACCTTCTCATGCATTACCTGGGCATCACGCCTGTCAATGCGTGAGTCAAATGTAGGAGAGCATTCATCTGCGCTGATTTGCACTGCATTGCGTGGCAACGCGTTTCATTCCTTTGCATTGCATTCCATTGCATTGCATTGTATGGCATTGTACTAGAGCACAGCACATCGCATCGCATCGCATCGCATCGCATCGCACTGCATTGCAATGCTTCGCACGGAGACACCTTGCGGTGAAGGCGAGCAGCATTGGAAATGGACTTAGGCAACTGCTTCTCCATACTGCGCTCACAATGCTGGCGTTGTATGCTGGTGGGATGGAAGGCGAATGTGCGAGTAGAAATGGGCAGATTGCGGGTTGGCCTGCATTCGCGTTGATTGCAGTGTGACCTTCTCATGCATTGCCTTTGGGCATCACGCCTGTCAATGCGTGAGTCAAATGTAGGAGAGCATTCATCTGCGCTGATTTGCACTGCATTGCGTGGCAACGTTTCATTCCTTTGTATTGTATTCCATTGCATTGCATTGCATGGCATTGTACTAGAGCACAGCACATCGCATCGCATCGCATCGCATCGCACTGCATTGCAATGCTTCGCACGGAGACACCTTGCAGTGAAGGCGAGCAGCATTGGAATGGACTTAGGCAACTGCTTCTCCATACTGCGCTCACAATGCTGGCGTTGTATGCTGGTGGGATGGAAGGCGAATGTGCGAGTAGAAATGGGCAGATTGCGGGTTGGCCTGCATTCGCGTTGATTGCGGTGTGACCTTCTCATGCATTGCCTTGGGCATCACGCCTGTCAATGCGTGAGTCAAATGTAGGAGAGCATTCATCTGCGCTGATTTGCACTGCATTGCGTGGCAACGCGTTTCATTCCTTTGCATTGCATTCCATTGCATTGCATTGCATGGCATATACTAGAGCACAGCACACGCATCGCATCGCATCGCATCGCATCGCACTGCATTGCAATGCTTCTGCACGGAGACACCTTGCAGTGAAGGGCAGGCAGCATTGAATGGACTTTTAGGCAACTGCTGTCCATACTGCGCTCACAATGCTGGCGTTGTATGCTGGTGGGATGGAAGGCGAATGTCCAGAGTAGAAATGGGCAGATTGCGGGTTGGCCTGCATTCGCGTTGATTGCAGTGTGACCTTCTCATGCATTGCCTTGGGCATCACGCCTGTCAATGCGTGAGTCAAATGTAGGAGAGCATTCATCTGCGCTGATTTGCACTGCATTGAGTGGCAACGCGTTTCATTCCTTTGCATTGCATTCCATTGCATTGCATTGCATGGCATTGTACTAGAGCACAGCACATCGCATCGCATCGCATCTTATCATCGCATCGCACTGCATTGCAATGCTTCGCACGGAGACACCTTGCAGTGAAGGCGAGCAGCATTGGAATGGACTTAGGCAACTGCTTCTCCATACTGCGCTCACAATGCTGGCGTTGTATGCTGGTGGGATGGAAGGCGAATGTGCGAGTAGAAATGGGCAGATTGCCGGTTGGCCTGCATTCAACGTTGATTGCAGTGTGACCTTCTCATGCATTGCCTTGGGCATCACGCCTGTCAATGCGTGAGTCAAATGTAGGGAGAGCATTCATCTGCGCGCTGATTTGCACTGTATTGCGTGGCAACGCGTTTCATTCCTTTGCATTGCATTCATTGCATTGCATTGCATGGCATTGTACTAGAGCACAGCACATCGCATCGCATCGCATCGCATCGCATCGCACTGCATTGCAATGCTTCGCACGGGAGACACCTTGCAGTGAAGGCAAGCAGCATTGGAATGGACTTAGGCAACTGCTTCTCCATACTGCGCTCACAATGCTGGCGTTGTATGCTGGTGGGATGGAAGGCGAATGTGCGAGTAGAAATGGGCAGATTGCGGGTTGGCCTGCATTCGCGTTGATTGCAGTGTGACCTTCTCATGCATTGCCTTGGGCATCACGCCTGTCAATGCGTGAGTCAAATGAAGGGAGAGCATTCATCTGCGCTGATTTGCACTGCATTGCGTGGCAACGCGTTTCATTCCTTTGCATTGCATTCCATTGCATTGCATTGCATGGCATTGTACTAGAGCACAGCATCGCATCGCATCGCATCGCATCGCATCGCACTGCATTGCAATGCTTCGCACGGAGACACCTTGCAGTGAAGGCGAGCAGCATTGGAATGGACTTAGGTAACTGCTTCTCCATACCGCGCTCACAATGCTGGCGTTGTATGCTGGTGGGATGGAAGGCGAATGTGCGAGTAGAAATGGGCAGATTGGTGGGTTGGCCTGCATTCGCGTTGATTGCAGTGTGACCTTCTCATGCATTGCCTTGGGCATCACGCCTGTCAATGCGTGAGTCAAATGTAGGAGAGCATTCATCTGCGCTGATTTGCACTGTATTGCGTGGCAACGCGTTTCGTTCCTTTGCATTGCATTCCATTGCATTGCATTGCATGGCATTTGTACTAGAGCACAGCACATCGCATCGCATCGCATCGCATCGCATCGCACTGTACTGCAATGCTTCGCACGGAACACCTTTGCAGTAAGGGCGAGCAGTATTGAATGGACTTAGGCAACTGCTTCTCCATACTGCGCTCAACAATGCTGGCGTTGTATGCTGGTGGATGGAAGGCGAATGTGCGAGTAGAAATGGGCAGATTGCGGGTTGGCCTGCATTCGCGTTGATTGCAGTGTGACCTTCCTCATGCATTGCCTTGCTTGGGCATCACGCCTGTCAATGCGTGAGTCAAATGTAGGAGAGCAATCATCTGTGCTGATTTTGCACTGCCATTGCGTGGCAACGCGTTTCATTCCTTTTGCATTGCATTCCATTGCATTGCATTGCATGGCATTGTACTAGAGCACAGCACATCGCATCGCATCGCATCGCATCACTGCACTGCAATGTGAATGCTTTTCTTACGGAGACACTTTGCAGTGAAGGCGAGCAGCATTAGAATGGACTTAGGCAACTGCTTCTCCATACTGCGCTCACAATGCTGGCGTTGTATGCTGGTGGGATGGCCAAGGCGAATGTGCGAGTAGAAATGGGCAGATTGCGGGTTGGCCTGCATTCGCGTTGATTGCGGTGTGACCTTCTCATGCATTGCTCTTGGGCATCACGCCTGTCAATGCGTGAGTCAAATGTAGGAGAGCATTCATCTGCGCTGATTTGCACTGTACTGCGTGGCAACGCGTTTCATTCCTTTGCATTGCATTCCATTGCATTGCATTGCATGGCATTGTACTAGAGCACAGTTAATATCGCATCGCATCGCATCGCATCGCATCGCACTGCATTGCAATGCTTCGCACGGAGACACCTTGCAGTGAAGGCGAGCAGCATTGGAATGGACTTAGGCAACTGCTTCTCCATACTGCGCCCACAATGCTGGCGTTGTATGCTGGTGGGATGGAAGGCAGATGTGCGAGTAGAAATGGGCAGATTGCGGGTTGGCCTGCATTCGCGTTGATTGCAGTGTGACCTTCTCATGCATTGCCTTGGGCATCACGCCTGTCAATGCGTGAGTCAAATGTAGGAGAGCATTCATCTGCGCTGATTTGCACTAGATTGCGTGGCAACGCGTTTCATTCCTTTGCATTGCATTCCATTGCATTGTACTGTATGGTATTGTACTAGAGCATAGCATCATCGCATCGCATCGCATCGCTGCACTGCATTGCAATACTTCGCACGGAGACACCTTGCAGTGAAGGCGAGCAACATTGGAATGGACTTAGGCAACTGCTTCTCCATACTGCGCTCACAATGCTGGCGTTGTATGCTGGTGGGATGGAAGGCGAATGTGTGCGAGTAGAAATGGGCAGATTGCGGGTTGGCCTGCATTCGCGTTGATTGCGGTGTGACCTTTCATGCATTGCCTTGGGCATCACGCCTGTCAATGCGTGAGTCAAATGTAGAGAGCATTCATCTGCGCTGATTTGCACTGTATTGCGTGGCAACGCGTTTCATTCCTTTGCATTGCATTCCATTGCATTGCATTGCATGGCATTGTACTAGAGCACAGCACATCGCATCGCATCGCATCGCATCGCATCGCACTGCATTGCAATGCTTCGCACGGAGACACCTTTGCAGTGAAGGCGAGCAGCATTGGAATGGACTTAGGCAACTGCTTCTCCATACTGCGCTCACAATGCTGGCGTTGTATGCTGGTGGGATGGAAGGCGAATGCGAGTAGAAATGGGCGGATTGCGGGTTGGCCTGCATTCGCGTTGATTGCAAGTGTGACCTTCATGCATTGCCTTGGGCATCACGCCTGTCAATGCGTGAGTCAAATAGGAGAGCATTCATCTGCGCTGATTTGCACTGCATTGCGTGGCAACGCGTTTCATTCCTTTGCATTGCATTCCATTGCATTGCATTGCATGGCATTGTACTAGAGCACAGCACAGCACATCGCATCGCATCGCATCGCACTGCATTGCAATGCTTCGCACGGAGACACCTTGCAGTGAAGGCGAGCAGCATTGGAATGGACTTAGGCAACTTCTTCTCCATACTGCGCTCAATAATGCTGGCGTTGTATGCTGGTGGGATGGAAGGCGAATGTGCGAGTAGAAATGGGCAGATTGCGGGTTGGCCTGCATTCGCGTTGATTGCAGTGTGACCTTCTCATGCATTGTTTTTGGGCATCGCGCCTGTCAATGCGTGAGTCAAATGTAGGAGAGCATTCATCTGCGCTGATTTGGCACTGCATTGCGTGGCAACGCGTTTCATTCCTTTGCATTGCATTCCATTGCATTGCATTGCATGGCATTGTACTAGAGCACAGCACATCGCATCGCATCGCATCGCATCGCACTGCATTGCAATGCTTCGCACGGAGACACCTTGCAGTGAAGGCGAGCAGCATTGAATGGACTTAGGCAACTGCTTCTCCATACTGCGCTCACAATGCTGGCGTTGTATGCTGGTGGGATGGAAGGCGAATGTGCGAGTAGAAATGGGCAGATTGCGGGTTGGCCTGCATTCGCGTTGATTGCAGTGTGACCTTTTCATGCATTGTTTTTAAGCATCACGCCTGTCAATGCGTGAGTCAAATGTAGGAGAGCATTCATCTGCGCTGATTTGCACTGCATTGCGTGGCAACGCGTTTCATTCCTTTGCATTGCATTCATTGCATTGCATTGCATGGCATTGTACTAGAGCACAGCACATCGCATCGCATCGCATCGCATCGCACTGCATTGCAATGCTTCGCACGGAGACACCTTGCAGTGAAGGCGAGCAGCATTGGAATGGACTTAGGCAACTGCTTCTCCATACTGCGCTCACAATGCTGGCGTTGTATGCTGGTGGGATGGAAGGCGAATGTGCGAGTAGAAATGGGCAGATTGCGGGTTGGCCCGCATTCGCGTTGATTGCAGTGTGACCTTCTCATGCATTGCCTTGGGCATTACGCCTGTCAATGCGTGAGTCAAATGTAGGAGAGCATTCATCTGCGCTGATTTGCACTGCATTGCGTGGCAACGCGTTTCATTCCTTTGCATTGCATTCCATTGCATTGCATTGCATGGCATTGTACTAGAGCACAGCACATCGCATCGCATCGCATCGCATCGCATCGCACTGCATTGCAATGCTTCGCACGGAGATACCTTGCAGTGAAGGCGAGCAGCACTTGGAATGGACTTAGGGCAACTGCTTCTCCATACTGCGCTCACAATGCTGGCGTTGTATGCTGGTGGGATGGAAGGCGAATTGTGCGAGTAGAAATGGGCAGATTGCGGGGTTGGCCTGCATTCGCGTTGATTGCAGTGTGACCTTCTCATGCATTGCCTTGGGAGCATCACGCCTGTCAATGCGTGGGAGTCAAATGTAGGAGAGCATTCATCTGCGCTTGATTTGCAACTGCATTGCGTGGCAACGCGCTTATTCCTTTGCATTGCATTCCATTGCATTGCATTGCATGGCATTGTACTAGAGCACAGCACATCGCATCGCATCGCATCGCATCGCATCGCACTGCATTGCAATGCTTCGCACGGAGACACCTTGCAGTGAAGGCGAGCAGCATTGGAATGGACTTAGGCAACTGCTTCTCCATACTGCGCTCACAATGCTGGCGTTGTATGCTGGTGGGGATGGAAGGCGAATGTGCGAGTAGAAATGGGCAGATTGGCGGGGTTGGCCTGCATTCGCGTTGATTGCGGTGTGACCTTCTCATGCATTGCCTTGGGCATCACGCCTGGGTCAATGCGTGGGTCAAATCTAGGAGAGCATTCATCTGCGCTGATTTGCACTGCATTGCGTGGCAACGTTTCATTCCTTTGCATTGCATTCCATTGCATTGCATTGCATGGCATTGTACTAGAGCACAGCACATCGCATCGCATCCGCATCGCATCGCACTGCATTGTAATGCTTGCACGGAGACACCTTGCAGTGAAGGCGAGCAGTACGAAATGGACTTAGGCAACTGCTTCTCCATACTGCGCTCACAATGTTGGCGTTGTATGCTGGTGGGATGGAAGAACAAAAGTGCGAGTAGAAATGGGCAGATTGCGGGTACACCAGCATTCGTGCTGATTGCGGTGTGACCTTCTCATGCATTGCCTGGGGCATCACGCCTGTCAATGCGTGAGACAAATGTAGGAGAGCATTCATCTGCGCTGGATTTGCAATGCATTGCGTGGCAACGCGTTTCATTCCTTTGCATTGCATTCCATTGCATTGCATTGCATGGCATTGTACTAGAGCACAGCACATCGCATCGCATCGCATCGCATCGCATCGCACTGCATTGCAATGCTTCGCACGGAGACACCTTGCAGTGAAGTGAGCAGCATTGGAAATGCACTTAGGCAACTGCTTCTCCATACTGCGCTCACAATGCTGGCGTTGTATGCTGGTGGGATGGAAGGCGAATGTGCGAGTAGAAATGGGCAGATTGCGGGTTGGCCTGCATTCGCGTTGATTGCAGTGTGACCTTCTCATGCATTGCCTTGGGCATCACGCCTGTCAATGCGTGAGTCAAATGTAGGAGAGCATTCATCTGCGCTGATTTGCACTGCATTGCGTGGCAACGCGTTTCATTCCTTTGCATTGCATTCCATTGCATTGCATTGCATGGCATTGTACTAGAGCACAGCACATCGCATCGCATCGCATCGCATCGCATCGCACTGCATTGCAATGCTTCGCACGGAGACACCTTGCAGTGAAGGCGAGCAGCATTGGAATGGACTTAGGCAACTGCTTCTCCATACTGCGCTCACAATGCTGGCGTTGTATGCTGGTGGGATGGAAGGCGAATGTGCGAGTAGAAATGGGCAGATTGCGGGTTGGCCTGCATTCGCGTTGATTGCAGTGTGACCTTCTCATGCATTGCCTTGGGCATCACGCCTGTCAATGCGTGAGTCAAATGTAGGAGAGCATTCATCTGCGCTGATTTGCACTGCATTGCGTGGCAACGCGTTTCATTCCTTTGCATTGCATTCCATTGCATTGCATTGCATGGCATTGTACTAGAGCACAGCACATCGCATCGCATCGCATCGCATCGCATCGCACTGCATTGCAATGCTTCGCACGGAGACACCTTGCAGTGAAGGCGAGCAGCATTGGAATGGACTTAGGCAACTGCTTCTCCATACTGCGCTCACAATGCTGGCGTTGTATGCTGGTGGGATGGAAGGCGAATGTGCGAGTAGAAATGGGCAGATTGCGGGTTGGCCTGCATTCGCGTTGATTGCAGTGTGACCTTCTCATGCATTGCCTTGGGCATCACGCCTGTCAATGCGTGAGTCAAATGTAGGAGAGCATTCATCTGCGCTGATTTGCACTGCATTGCGTGGCAACGCGTTTCATTCCTTTGCATTGCATTCCATTGCATTGCATTGCACAGCACATCGCATCGCATCGCATCGCATCGCATCGCACTGCATTGCAATGCTTCGCACGGAGACACCTTGCAGTGAAGGCGAGCAGCATTGGAATGGACTTAGGCAACTGCTTCTCCATACTGCGCTCACAATGCTGGCGTTGTATGCTGGTGGGATGGAAGGCGAATGTGCGAGTAGAAATGGGCAGATTGCGGGTTGGCCTGCATTCGCGTTGATTGCAGTGTGACCTTCTCATGCATTGCCTTGGGCATCACGCCCGTCAATGCGTGAGTCAAATGTAGGAGAGCATTCATCTGCGCTGATTTGCACTGCATTGCGTGGCAACGCGTTTCATTCCTTTGCATTGCATTCCATTGCATTGCATTGCATGGCATTGTACTAGAGCACAGCACATCGCATCGCATCGCATCGCATCGCATCGCACTGCATTGCAATGCTTCGCACGGAGACACCTTGCAGTGAAGGCGAGCAGCATTGGAATGGACTTAGGCAACTGCTTCTCCATACTGCGCTCACAATGCTGGCGTTGTATGCTGGTGGGATGGAAGGCGAATGTGCGAGTAGAAATGGGCAGATTGCGGGTTGGCCTGCATTCGCGTTGATTGCAGTGTGACCTCTCATGCATTGCCTTGGGCATCACGCCTGTCAATGCGTGAGTCAAATGTAGGAGAGCATTCATCTGCGCTGATTTGCACTGTATTGCGTGGCAACGCGTTTCATTCCTTTGCATTGCATTCCATTGCATTGCATTGCATGGCATTGTACTCAGAGCACAGCACATCGCATCGCATCGCATCGCATCGCATCGCACTGCATTGCAATGCTTCGCACGGAGACACCTTGCAGTGAAGGCGAGCAGCATTGAATGGACTTAGGCAACTGCTTTCTCCATACTGCGCTCACAATGCTGGCGTTGTATGCTGGTGGGATGGAAGGCGAATGTGCGAGTAGAAATGGGCAGATTGCGGGCTGGCCTGCATTCGCGTTGATTGCAGTGTGACCTCTCATGCATTGCCTTGGGCATCACGCCTGTCAATGCGTGAGTCAAATGTAGGAGAGCATTCATCTGCGCTGATTTGCACTGCATTGCGTGGCAACGCGTAGGCGAGCAGCATTGGAATGGACTTAGGCAACTGCTTCTCCATACTGCGCTCACAATGCTGGCGTTGTATGCTGGTGGGATGGAAGGCGAATGTGCGAGTAGAAATGGGCAGATTGCGGGTTGGCCTGCATTCGCGTTGATTGCAGTGTGACCTTCTCATGCATTGCCTTGGGCATCACGCCTGTCAATGCGTGAGTCAAATGTAGGAGAGCATTCATCTGCGCTGATTTGCACTGCATTGCGTGGCAACGCGTTTCATTCCTTTGCATTGCATTCCATTGCATTGCATTGCATGGCATTGTACTAGAGCACAGCACATCGCATCGCATCGCATCGCATCGCATCGCACTGCATTGCAATGCTTCGCACGGAGACACCTTGCAGTGAAGGCGAGCAGCATTGGAATGGACTTAGGCAACTGCTTCTCCATACTGCGCTCACAATGCTGGCGTTGTATGCTGGTGGGATGGAAGGCGAATGTGCGAGTAGAAATGGGCAGATTGCGGGTTGGCCTGCATTCGCGTTGATTGCAGTGTGACCTTCTCATGCATTGCCTTGGGCATCACGCCTGTCAATGCGTGAGTCAAATGTAGGAGAGCATTCATCTGCGCTGATTTGCACTGCATTGCGTGGCAACGCGTTTCATTCCTTTGCATTGCATTCCATTGCATTGCATTGCATGGCATTGTACTAGAGCACAGCACATCGCATCGCATCGCATCGCATCGCATCGCACTGCATTGCAATGCTTCGCACGGAGACACCTTGCAGTGAAGGCGAGCAGCATTGGAATGGACTTAGGCAACTGCTTCTCCATACTGCGCTCACAATGCTGGCGTTGTATGCTGGTGGGATGGAAGGCGAATGTGCGAGTAGAAATGGGCAGATTGCGGGTTGGCCTGCATTCGCGTTGATTGCAGTGTGACCTTCTCATGCATTGCCTTGGGCATCACGCCTGTCAATGCGTGAGTCAAATGTAGGAGAGCATTCATCTGCGCTGATTTGCACTGCATTGCGTGGCAACGCGTTTCATTCCTTTGCATTGCATTCCATTGCATTGCATTGCATGGCATTGTACTAGAGCACAGCACATCGCATCGCATCGCATCGCATCGCATCGCTGCATTGCAATGCTTCGCACGGAGACACCTTGCAGTGAAGGCGAGCAGCATTGGAATGGACTTAGGCAACTGCTTCTCCATACTGCGCTCACAATGCTGGCGTTGTATGCTGGTGGGATGGAAGGCGAATGTGCGAGTAGAAATGGGCAGATTGCGGGTTGGCCTGCATTCGCGTTGATTGCAGTGTGACCTTCTCATGCATTGCCTTGGGCATCACGCCTGTCAATGCGTGAGTCAAATGTAGGAGAGCATTCATCTGCGCTGATTTGCACTGCATTGCGTGGCAACGCGTTTCATTCCTTTGCATTGCATTCCATTGCATTGCATTGCATGGCATTGTACTAGAGCACAGCACATCGCATCGCATCGCATCGCATCGCATCGCACTGCATTGCAATGCTTCGCACGGAGACACCTTGCAGTGAAGGCGAGCAGCATTGGAATGGACTTAGGCAACTGCTTCTCCATACTGCGCTCACAATGCTGGCGTTGTATGCTGGTGGGATGGAAGGCGAATGTGCGAGTAGAAATGGGCAGATTGCGGGTTGGCCTGCATTCGCGTTGATTGCAGTGTGACCTTCTCATGCATTGCCTTGGGCATCACGCCTGTCAATGCGTGAGTCAAATGTAGGAGAGCATTCATCTGCGCTGATTTGCACTGCATTGCGTGGCAACGCGTTTCATTCCTTTGCATTGCATTCCATTGCATTGCATTGCATGGCATTGTACTAGAGCACAGCACATCGCATCGCATCGCATCGCATCGCATCGCACTGCATTGCAATGCTTCGCACGGAGACACCTTGCAGTGAAGGCGAGCAGCATTGGAATGGACTTAGGCAACTGCTTCTCCATACTGCGCTCACAATGCTGGCGTTGTATGCTGGTGGGATGGAAGGCGAATGTGCGAGTAGAAATGGGCAGATTGCGGGTTGGCCTGCATTCGCGTTGATTGCAGTGTGACCTTCTCATGCATTGCCTTGGGCATCACGCCTGTCAATGCGTGAGTCAAATGTAGGAGAGCATTCATCTGCGCTGATTTGCACTGCATTGCGTGGCAACGCGTTTCATTCCTTTGCATTGCATTCCATTGCATTGCATTGCATGGCATTGTACTAGAGCACAGCACATCGCATCGCATCGCATCGCATCGCATCGCACTGCATTGCAATGCTTCGCACGGAGACACCTTGCAGTGAAGGCGAGCAGCATTGGAATGGACTTAGGCAACTGCTTCTCCATACTGCGCTCACAATGCTGGCGTTGTATGCTGGTGGGATGGAAGGCGAATGTGCGAGTAGAAATGGGCAGATTGCGGGTTGGCCTGCATTCGCGTTGATTGCAGTGTGACCTTCTCATGCATTGCCTTGGGCATCACGCCTGTCAATGCGTGAGTCAAATGTAGGAGAGCATTCATCTGCGCTGATTTGCACTGCATTGCGTGGCAACGCGTTTCATTCCTTTGCATTGCATTCCATTGCATTGCATTGCATGGCATTGTACTAGAGCACAGCACATCGCATCGCATCGCATCGCATCGCATCGCACTGCATTGCAATGCTTCGCACGGAGACACCTTGCAGTGAAGGCGAGCAGCATTGGAATGGACTTAGGCAACTGCTTCTCCATACTGCGCTCACAATGCTGGCGTTGTATGCTGGTGGGATGGAAGGCGAATGTGCGAGTAGAAATGGGCAGATTGCGGGTTGGCCTGCATTCGCGTTGATTGCAGTGTGACCTTCTCATGCATTGCCTTGGGCATCACGCCTGTCAATGCGTGAGTCAAATGTAGGAGAGCATTCATCTGCGCTGATTTGCACTGCATTGCGTGGCAACGCGTTTCATTCCTTTGCATTGCATTCCATTGCATTGCATTGCATGGCATTGTACTAGAGCACAGCACATCGCATCGCATCGCATCGCATCGCATCGCACTGCATTGCAATGCTTCGCACGGAGACACCTTGCAGTGAAGGCGAGCAGCATTGGAATGGACTTAGGCAACTGCTTCTCCATACTGCGCTCACAATGCTGGCGTTGTATGCTGGTGGGATGGAAGGCGAATGTGCGAGTAGAAATGGGCAGATTGCGGGTTGGCCTGCATTCGCGTTGATTGCAGTGTGACCTTCTCATGCATTGCCTTGGGCATCACGCCTGTCAATGCGTGAGTCAAATGTAGGAGAGCATTCATCTGCGCTGATTTGCACTGCATTGCGTGGCAACGCGTTTCATTCCTTTGCATTGCATTCCATTGCATTGCATTGCATGGCATTGTACTAGAGCACAGCACATCGCATCGCATCGCATCGCATCATCGCACTGCATTGCAATGCTTCGCACGGAGACACCTTGCAGTGAAGGCGAGCAGCATTGGAATGGACTTAGGCAACTGCTTCTCCATACTGCGCTCACAATGCTGGCGTTGTATGCTGGTGGGATGGAAGGCGAATGTGCGAGTAGAAATGGGCAGATTGCGGGTTGGCCTGCATTCGCGTTGATTGCAGTGTGACCTTCTCATGCATTGCCTTGGGCATCACGCCTGTCAATGCGTGAGTCAAATGTAGGAGAGCATTCATCTGCGCTGATTTGCACTGCATTGCGTGGCAACGCGTTTCATTCCTTTGCATTGCATTCCATTGCATTGCATTGCATGGCATTGTACTAGAGCACAGCACATCGCATCGCATCGCATCGCATCGCACTGCATTGCAATGCTTCGCACGGAGACACCTTGCAGTGAAGGCGAGCAGCATTGGAATGGACTTAGGCAACTGCTTCTCCATACTGCGCTCACAATGCTGGCGTTGTATGCTGGTGGGATGGAAGGCGAATGTGCGAGTAGAAATGGGCAGATTGCGGGTTGGCCTGCATTCGCGTTGATTGCAGTGTGACCTTCTCATGCATTGCCTTGGGCATCACGCCTGTCAATGCGTGAGTCAAATGTAGGAGAGCATTCATCTGCGCTGATTTGCACTGCATTGCGTGGCAACGCGTTTCATTCCTTTGCATTGCATTCCATTGCATTGCATTGCATGGCATTGTACTAGAGCACAGCACATCGCATCGCATCGCATCGCATCGCACTGCATTGCAATGCTTCGCACGGAGACACCTTGCAGTGAAGGCGAGCAGCATTGGAATGGACTTAGGCAACTGCTTCTCCATACTGCGCTCACAATGCTGGCGTTGTATGCTGGTGGGATGGAAGGCGAATGTGCGAGTAGAAATGGGCAGATTGCGGGTTGGCCTGCATTCGCGTTGATTGCAGTGTGACCTTCTCATGCATTGCCTTGGGCATCACGCCTGTCAATGCGTGAGTCAAATGTAGGAGAGCATTCATCTGCGCTGATTTGCACTGCATTGCGTGGCAACGCGTTTCATTCCTTTGCATTGCATTCCATTGCATTGCATTGCATGGCATTGTACTAGAGCACAGCACATCGCATCGCATCGCATCGCATCGCACTGCATTGCAATGCTTCGCACGGAGACACCTTGCAGTGAAGGCGAGCAGCATTGGAATGGACTTAGGCAACTGCTTCTCCATACTGCGCTCACAATGCTGGCGTTGTATGCTGGTGGGATGGAAGGCGAATGTGCGAGTAGAAATGGGCAGATTGCGGGTTGGCCTGCATTCGCGTTGATTGCAGTGTGACCTTCTCATGCATTGCCTTGGGCATCACGCCTGTCAATGCGTGAGTCAAATGTAGGAGAGCATTCATCTGCGCTGATTTGCACTGCATTGCGTGGCAACGCGTTTCATTCCTTTGCATTGCATTCCATTGCATTGCATTGCATGGCATTGTACTAGAGCACAGCACATCGCATCGCATCGCATCGCATCGCATCGCACTGCATTGCAATGCTTCGCACGGAGACACCTTGCAGTGAAGGCGAGCAGCATTGAATGGACTTAGGCAACTGCTTCTCCATACTGCGCTCACAATGCTGGCGTTGTATGCTGGTGGGATGGAAGGCGAATGTGCGAGTAGAAATGGGCAGATTGCGGGTTGGCCTGCATTCGCGTTGATTGCAGTGTGACCTTCTCATGCATTGCCTTGGGCATCACGCCTGTCAATGCGTGAGTCAAATGTAGGAGAGCATTCATCTGCGCTGATTTGCACTGCATTGCGTGGCAACGCGTTTCATTCCTTTGCATTGCATTCCATTGCATTGCATTGCATGGCATTGTACTAGAGCACAGCACATCGCATCGCATCGCATCGCATCGCATCGCACTGCATTGCAATGCTTCGCACGGAGACACCTTGCAGTGAAGGCGAGCAGCATTGGAATGGACTTAGGCAACTGCTTCTCCATACTGCGCTCACAATGCTGGCGTTGTATGCTGGTGGGATGGAAGGCGAATGTGCGAGTAGAAATGGGCAGATTGCGGGTTGGCCTGCATTCGCGTTGATTGCAGTGTGACCTTCTCATGCATTGCCTTGGGCATCACGCCTGTCAATGCGTGAGTCAAATGTAGGAGAGCATTCATCTGCGCTGATTTGCACTGCATTGCGTGGCAACGCGTTTCATTCCTTTGCATTGCATTCCATTGCATTGCATTGCATGGCATTGTACTAGAGCACAGCACATCGCATCGCATCGCATCGCATCGCATCGCACTGCATTGCAATGCTTCGCACGGAGACACCTTGCAGTGAAGGCGAGCAGCATTGGAATGGACTTAGGCAACTGCTTCTCCATACTGCGCTCACAATGCTGGCGTTGTATGCTGGTGGGATGGAAGGCGAATGTGCGAGTAGAAATGGGCAGATTGCGGGTTGGCCTGCATTCGCGTTGATTGCAGTGTGACCTTCTCATGCATTGCCTTGGGCATCACGCCTGTCAATGCGTGAGTCAAATGTAGGAGAGCATTCATCTGCGCTGATTTGCACTGCATTGCGTGGCAACGCGTTTCATTCCTTTGCATTGCATTCCATTGCATTGCATTGCATGGCATTGTACTAGAGCACAGCACATCGCATCGCATCGCATCGCATCGCATCGCACTGCATTGCAATGCTTCGCACGGAGACACCTTGCAGTGAAGGCGAGCAGCATTGGAATGGACTTAGGCAACTGCTTCTCCATACTGCGCTCACAATGCTGGCGTTGTATGCTGGTGGGATGGAAGGCGAATGTGCGAGTAGAAATGGGCAGATTGCGGGTTGGCCTGCATTCGCGTTGATTGCAGTGTGACCTTCTCATGCATTGCCTTGGGCATCACGCCTGTCAATGCGTGAGTCAAATGTAGGAGAGCATTCATCTGCGCTGATTTGCACTGCATTGCGTGGCAACGCGTTTCATTCCTTTGCATTGCATTCCATTGCATTGCATTGCATGGCATTGTACTAGAGCACAGCACATCGCATCGCATCGCATCGCATCGCATCGCACTGCATTGCAATGCTTCGCACGGAGACACCTTGCAGTGAAGGCGAGCAGCATTGGAATGGACTTAGGCAACTGCTTCTCCATACTGCGCTCACAATGCTGGCGTTGTATGCTGGTGGGATGGAAGGCGAATGTGCGAGTAGAAATGGGCAGATTGCGGGTTGGCCTGCATTCGCGTTGATTGCAGTGTGACCTTCTCATGCATTGCCTTGGGCATCACGCCTGTCAATGCGTGAGTCAAATGTAGGAGAGCATTCATCTGCGCTGATTTGCACTGCATTGCGTGGCAACGCGTTTCATTCCTTTGCATTGCATTCCATTGCATTGCATTGCATGGCATTGTACTAGAGCACAGCACATCGCATCGCATCGCATCGCATCGCATCGCACTGCATTGCAATGCTTCGCACGGAGACACCTTGCAGTGAAGGCGAGCAGCATTGAATGGACTTAGGCAACTGCTTCTCCATACTGCGCTCACAATGCTGGCGTTGTATGCTGGTGGGATGGAAGGCGAATGTGCGAGTAGAAATGGGCAGATTGCGGGTTGGCCTGCATTCGCGTTGATTGCAGTGTGACCTTCTCATGCATTGCCTTGGGCATCACGCCTGTCAATGCGTGAGTCAAATGTAGGAGAGCATTCATCTGCGCTGATTTGCACTGCATTGCGTGGCAACGCGTTTCATTCCTTTGCATTGCATTCCATTGCATTGCATTGCATGGCATTGTACTAGAGCACAGCACATCGCATCGCATCGCATCGCATCGCACTGCATTGCAATGCTTCGCACGGAGACACCTTGCAGTGAAGGCGAGCAGCATTGGAATGGACTTAGGCAACTGCTTCTCCATACTGCGCTCACAATGCTGGCGTTGTATGCTGGTGGGATGGAAGGCGAATGTGCGAGTAGAAATGGGCAGATTGCGGGTTGGCCTGCATTCGCGTTGATTGCAGTGTGACCTTCTCATGCATTGCCTTGGGCATCACGCCTGTCAATGCGTGAGTCAAATGTAGGAGAGCATTCATCTGCGCTGATTTGCACTGCATTGCGTGGCAACGCGTTTCATTCCTTTGCATTGCATTCCATTGCATTGCATTGCATGGCATTGTACTAGAGCACAGCACATCGCATCGCATCGCATCGCATCGCATCGCACTGCATTGCAATGCTTCGCACGGAGACACCTTGCAGTGAAGGCGAGCAGCATTGAATGGACTTAGGCAACTGCTTCTCCATACTGCGCTCACAATGCTGGCGTTGTATGCTGGTGGGATGGAAGGCGAATGTGCGAGTAGAAATGGGCAGATTGCGGGTTGGCCTGCATTCGCGTTGATTGCAGTGTGACCTTCTCATGCATTGCCTTGGGCATCACGCCTGTCAATGCGTGAGTCAAATGTAGGAGAGCATTCATCTGCGCTGATTTGCACTGCATTGCGTGGCAACGCGTTTCATTCCTTTGCATTGCATTCCATTGCATTGCATTGCATGGCATTGTACTAGAGCACAGCACATCGCATCGCATCGCATCGCATCGCATCGCACTGCATTGCAATGCTTCGCACGGAGACACCTTGCAGTGAAGGCGAGCAGCATTGGAATGGACTTAGGCAACTGCTTCTCCATACTGCGCTCACAATGCTGGCGTTGTATGCTGGTGGGATGGAAGGCGAATGTGCGAGTAGAAATGGGCAGATTGCGGGTTGGCCTGCATTCGCGTTGATTGCAGTGTGACCTTCTCATGCATTGCCTTGGGCATCACGCCTGTCAATGCGTGAGTCAAATGTAGGAGAGCATTCATCTGCGCTGATTTGCACTGCATTGCGTGGCAACGCGTTTCATTCCTTTGCATTGCATTCCATTGCATTGCATTGCATGGCATTGTACTAGAGCACAGCACATCGCATCGCATCGCATCGCATCGCATCGCACTGCATTGCAATGCTTCGCACGGAGACACCTTGCAGTGAAGGCGAGCAGCATTGGAATGGACTTAGGCAACTGCTTCTCCATACTGCGCTCACAATGCTGGCGTTGTATGCTGGTGGGATGGAAGGCGAATGTGCGAGTAGAAATGGGCAGATTGCGGGTTGGCCTGCATTCGCGTTGATTGCAGTGTGACCTTCTCATGCATTGCCTTGGGCATCACGCCTGTCAATGCGTGAGTCAAATGTAGGAGAGCATTCATCTGCGCTGATTTGCACTGCATTGCGTGGCAACGCGTTTCATTCCTTTGCATTGCATTCCATTGCATTGCATTGCATGGCATTGTACTAGAGCACAGCACATCGCATCGCATCGCATCGCATCGCATCGCACTGCATTGCAATGCTTCGCACGGAGACACCTTGCAGTGAAGGCGAGCAGCATTGGAATGGACTTAGGCAACTGCTTCTCCATACTGCGCTCACAATGCTGGCGTTGTATGCTGGTGGGATGGAAGGCGAATGTGCGAGTAGAAATGGGCAGATTGCGGGTTGGCCTGCATTCGCGTTGATTGCAGTGTGACCTTCTCATGCATTGCCTTGGGCATCACGCCTGTCAATGCGTGAGTCAAATGTAGGAGAGCATTCATCTGCGCTGATTTGCACTGCATTGCGTGGCAACGCGTTTCATTCCTTTTGCATTGCATTCCATTGCATTGCATTGCATGGCATTGTACTAGAGCACAGCATCGCATCGCATCGCATCGCATCGCATCGCACTGCATTGCAATGCTTCGCACGGAGACACCTTGCAGTGAAGGCGAGCAGCATTGGAATGGACTTAGGCAACTGCTTCTCCATACTGCGCTCACAATGCTGGCGTTGTATGCTGGTGGGATGGAAGGCGAATGTGCGAGTAGAAATGGGCAGATTGCGGGTTGGCCTGCATTCGCGTTGATTGCAGTGTGACCTTCTCATGCATTGCCTTGGGCATCACGCCTGTCAATGCGTGAGTCAAATGTAGGAGAGCATTCATCTGCGCTGATTTGCACTGCATTGCGTGGCAACGCGTTTCATTCCTTTGCATTGCATTCCATTGCATTGCATTGCATGGCATTGTACTAGAGCACAGCACATCGCATCGCATCGCATCGCATCGCATCGCACTGCATTGCAATGCTTCGCACGGAGACACCTTGCAGTGAAGGCGAGCAGCATTGGAATGGACTTAGGCAACTGCTTCTCCATACTGCGCTCACAATGCTGGCGTTGTATGCTGGTGGGATGGAAGGCGAATGTGCGAGTAGAAATGGGCAGATTGCGGGTTGGCCTGCATTCGCGTTGATTGCAGTGTGACCTTCTCATGCATTGCCTTGGGCATCACGCCTGTCAATGCGTGAGTCAAATGTAGGAGAGCATTCATCTGCGCTGATTTGCACTGCATTGCGTGGCAACGCGTTTCATTCCTTTGCATTGCATTCCATTGCATTGCATTGCATGGCATTGTACTAGAGCACAGCACATCGCATCGCATCGCATCGCATCGCATCGCACTGCATTGCAATGCTTCGCACGGAGACACCTTGCAGTGAAGGCGAGCAGCATTGGAATGGACTTAGGCAACTGCTTCTCCATACTGCGCTCACAATGCTGGCGTTGTATGCTGGTGGGATGGAAGGCGAATGTGCGAGTAGAAATGGGCAGATTGCGGGTTGGCCTGCATTCGCGTTGATTGCAGTGTGACCTTCTCATGCATTGCCTTGGGCATCACGCCTGTCAATGCGTGAGTCAAATGTAGGAGAGCATTCATCTGCGCTGATTTGCACTGCATTGCGTGGCAACGCGTTTCATTCCTTTGCATTGCATTCCATTGCATTGCATTGCATGGCATTGTACTAGAGCACAGCACATCGCATCGCATCGCATCGCATCGCATCGCACTGCATTGCAATGCTTCGCACGGAGACACCTTGCAGTGAAGGCGAGCAGCATTGGAATGGACTTAGGCAACTGCTTCTCCATACTGCGCTCACAATGCTGGCGTTGTATGCTGGTGGGATGGAAGGCGAATGTGCGAGTAGAAATGGGCAGATTGCGGGTTGGCCTGCATTCGCGTTGATTGCAGTGTGACCTTCTCATGCATTGCCTTGGGCATCACGCCTGTCAATGCGTGAGTCAAATGTAGGAGAGCATTCATCTGCGCTGATTTGCACTGCATTGCGTGGCAACGCGTTTCATTCCTTTGCATTGCATTCCATTGCATTGCATTGCATGGCATTGTACTAGAGCACAGCACATCGCATCGCATCGCATCGCATCGCATCGCACTGCATTGCAATGCTTCGCACGGAGACACCTTGCAGTGAAGGCGAGCAGCATTGGAATGGACTTAGGCAACTGCTTCTCCATACTGCGCTCACAATGCTGGCGTTGTATGCTGGTGGGATGGAAGGCGAATGTGCGAGTAGAAATGGGCAGATTGCGGGTTGGCCTGCATTCGCGTTGATTGCAGTGTGACCTTCTCATGCATTGCCTTGGGCATCACGCCTGTCAATGCGTGAGTCAAATGTAGGAGAGCATTCATCTGCGCTGATTTGCACTGCATTGCGTGGCAACGCGTTTCATTCCTTTGCATTGCATTCCATTGCATTGCATTGCATGGCATTGTACTAGAGCACAGCACATCGCATCGCATCGCATCGCATCGCATCGCACTGCATTGCAATGCTTCGCACGGAGACACCTTGCAGTGAAGGCGAGCAGCATTGGAATGGACTTAGGCAACTGCTTCTCCATACTGCGCTCACAATGCTGGCGTTGTATGCTGGTGGGATGGAAGGCGAATGTGCGAGTAGAAATGGGCAGATTGCGGGTTGGCCTGCATTCGCGTTGATTGCAGTGTGACCTTCTCATGCATTGCCTTGGGCATCACGCCTGTCAATGCGTGAGTCAAATGTAGGAGAGCATTCATCTGCGCTGATTTGCACTGCATTGCGTGGCAACGCGTTTCATTCCTTTGCATTGCATTCCATTGCATTGCATTGCATGGCATTGTACTAGAGCACAGCACATCGCATCGCATCGCATCGCATCGCATCGCACTGCATTGCAATGCTTCGCACGGAGACACCTTGCAGTGAAGGCGAGCAGCATTGGAATGGACTTAGGCAACTGCTTCTCCATACTGCGCTCACAATGCTGGCGTTGTATGCTGGTGGGATGGAAGGCGAATGTGCGAGTAGAAATGGGCAGATTGCGGGTTGGCCTGCATTCGCGTTGATTGCAGTGTGACCTTCTCATGCATTGCCTTGGGCATCACGCCTGTCAATGCGTGAGTCAAATGTAGGAGAGCATTCATCTGCGCTGATTTGCACTGCATTGCGTGGCAACGCGTTTCATTCCTTTGCATTGCATTCCATTGCATTGCATTGCATGGCATTGTACTAGAGCACAGCACATCGCATCGCATCGCATCGCATCGCATCGCACTGCATTGCAATGCTTCGCACGGAGACACCTTGCAGTGAAGGCGAGCAGCATTGGAATGGACTTAGGCAACTGCTTCTCCATACTGCGCTCACAATGCTGGCGTTGTATGCTGGTGGGATGGAAGGCGAATGTGCGAGTAGAAATGGGCAGATTGCGGGTTGGCCTGCATTCGCGTTGATTGCAGTGTGACCTTCTCATGCATTGCCTTGGGCATCACGCCTGTCAATGCGTGAGTCAAATGTAGGAGAGCATTCATCTGCGCTGATTTGCACTGCATTGCGTGGCAACGCGTTTCATTCCTTTGCATTGCATTCCATTGCATTGCATTGCATGGCATTGTACTAGAGCACAGCACATCGCATCGCATCGCATCGCATCGCATCGCACTGCATTGCAATGCTTCGCACGGAGACACCTTGCAGTGAAGGCGAGCAGCATTGGAATGGACTTAGGCAACTGCTTCTCCATACTGCGCTCACAATGCTGGCGTTGTATGCTGGTGGGATGGAAGGCGAATGTGCGAGTAGAAATGGGCAGATTGCGGGTTGGCCTGCATTCGCGTTGATTGCAGTGTGATTGCATTGCATGGCATTGTACTAGAGCACAGCACATCGCATCGCATCGCATCGCATCGCATCGCACTGCATTGCAATGCTTCGCACGGAGACACCTTGCAGTGAAGGCGAGCAGCATTGGAATGGACTTAGGCAACTGCTTCTCCATACTGCGCTCACAATGCTGGCGTTGTATGCTGGTGGGATGGAAGGCGAATGTGCGAGTAGAAATGGGCAGATTGCGGGTTGGCCTGCATTCGAATGGACTTAGGCAACTGCTTCTCCATACTGCGCTCACAATGCTGGCGTTGTATGCTGGTGGGATGGAAGGCGAATGTGCGAGTAGAAATGGGCAGATTGCGGGTTGGCCTGCATTCGCGTTGATTGCAGTGTGACCTTCTCATGCATTGCCTTGGGCATCACGCCTGTCAATGCGTGAGTCAAATGTAGGAGAGCATTCATCTGCGCTGATTTGCACTGCATTGCGTGGCAACGCGTTTCATTCCTTTGCATTGCATTCCATTGCATTGCATTGCATGGCATTGTACTAGAGCACAGCACATCGCATCGCATCGCATCGCATCGCATCGCACTGCATTGCAATGCTTCGCACGGAGACACCTTGCAGTGAAGGCGAGCAGCATTGAATGGACTTAGGCAACTGCTTCTCCATACTGCGCTCACAATGCTGGCGTTGTATGCTGGTGGGATGGAAGGCGAATGTGCGAGTAGAAATGGGCAGATTGCGGGTTGGCCTGCATTCGCGTTGATTGCAGTGTGACCTTCTCATGCATTGCCTTGGGCATCACGCCTGTCAATGCGTGAGTCAAATGTAGGAGAGCATTCATCTGCGCTGATTTGCACTGCATTGCGTGGCAACGCGTTTCATTCCTTTGCATTGCATTCCATTGCATTGCATTGCATGGCATTGTACTAGAGCACAGCACATCGCATCGCATCGCATCGCATCGCATCGCACTGCATTGCAATGCTTCGCACGGAGACACCTTGCAGTGAAGGCGAGCAGCATTGGAATGGACTTAGGCAACTGCTTCTCCATACTGCGCTCACAATGCTGGCGTTGTATGCTGGTGGGATGGAAGGCGAATGTGCGAGTAGAAATGGGCAGATTGCGGGTTGGCCTGCATTCGCGTTGATTGCAGTGTGACCTTCTCATGCATTGCCTTGGGCATCACGCCTGTCAATGCGTGAGTCAAATGTAGGAGAGCATTCATCTGCGCTGATTTGCACTGCATTGCGTGGCAACGCGTTTCATTCCTTTGCATTGCATTCCATTGCATTGCATTGCATGGCATTGTACTAGAGCACAGCACATCGCATCGCATCGCATCGCATCGCATCGCACTGCATTGCAATGCTTCGCACGGAGACACCTTGCAGTGAAGGCGAGCAGCATTGGAATGGACTTAGGCAACTGCTTCTCCATACTGCGCTCACAATGCTGGCGTTGTATGCTGGTGGGATGGAAGGCGAATGTGCGAGTAGAAATGGGCAGATTGCGGGTTGGCCTGCATTCGCGTTGATTGCAGTGTGACCTTCTCATGCATTGCCTTGGGCATCACGCCTGTCAATGCGTGAGTCAAATGTAGGAGAGCATTCATCTGCGCTGATTTGCACTGCATTGCGTGGCAACGCGTTTCATTCCTTTGCATTGCATTCCATTGCATTGCATTGCATGGCATTGTACTAGAGCACAGCACATCGCATCGCATCGCATCGCATCGCACTGCATTGCAATGCTTCGCACGGAGACACCTTGCAGTGAAGGCGAGCAGCATTGGAATGGACTTAGGCAACTGCTTCTCCATACTGCGCTCACAATGCTGGCGTTGTATGCTGGTGGGATGGAAGGCGAATGTGCGAGTAGAAATGGGCAGATTGCGGGTTGGCCTGCATTCGCGTTGATTGCAGTGTGACCTTCTCATGCATTGCCTTGGGCATCACGCCTGTCAATGCGTGAGTCAAATGTAGGAGAGCATTCATCTGCGCTGATTTGCACTGCATTGCGTGGCAACGCGTTTCATTCCTTTGCATTGCATTCCATTGCATTGCATTGCATGGCATTGTACTAGAGCACAGCACATCGCATCGCATCGCATCGCATCGCATCGCACTGCATTGCAATGCTTCGCACGGAGACACCTTGCAGTGAAGGCGAGCAGCATTGGAATGGACTTAGGCAACTGCTTCTCCATACTGCGCTCACAATGCTGGCGTTGTATGCTGGTGGGATGGAAGGCGAATGTGCGAGTAGAAATGGGCAGATTGCGGGTTGGCCTGCATTCGCGTTGATTGCAGTGTGACCTTCTCATGCATTGCCTTGGGCATCACGCCTGTCAATGCGTGAGTCAAATGTAGGAGAGCATTCATCTGCGCTGATTTGCACTGCATTGCGTGGCAACGCGTTTCATTCCTTTGCATTGCATTCCATTGCATTGCATTGCATGGCATTGTACTAGAGCACAGCACATCGCATCGCATCGCATCGCATCGCATCGCACTGCATTGCAATGCTTCGCACGGAGACACCTTGCAGTGAAGGCGAGCAGCATTGGAATGGACTTAGGCAACTGCTTCTCCATACTGCGCTCACAATGCTGGCGTTGTATGCTGGTGGGATGGAAGGCGAATGTGCGAGTAGAAATGGGCAGATTGCGGGTTGGCCTGCATTCGCGTTGATTGCAGTGTGACCTTCTCATGCATTGCCTTGGGCATCACGCCTGTCAATGCGTGAGTCAAATGTAGGAGAGCATTCATCTGCGCTGATTTGCACTGCATTGCGTGGCAACGCGTTTCATTCCTTTGCATTGCATTCCATTGCATTGCATTGCATGGCATTGTACTAGAGCACAGCACATCGCATCGCATCGCATCGCATCGCACTGCATTGCAATGCTTCGCACGGAGACACCTTGCAGTGAAGGCGAGCAGCATTGGAATGGACTTAGGCAACTGCTTCTCCATACTGCGCTCACAATGCTGGCGTTGTATGCTGGTGGGATGGAAGGCGAATGTGCGAGTAGAAATGGGCAGATTGCGGGTTGGCCTGCATTCGCGTTGATTGCAGTGTGACCTTCTCATGCATTGCCTTGGGCATCACGCCTGTCAATGCGTGAGTCAAATGTAGGAGAGCATTCATCTGCGCTGATTTGCACTGCATTGCGTGGCAACGCGTTTCATTCCTTTGCATTGCATTCCATTGCATTGCATTGCATGGCATTGTACTAGAGCACAGCACATCGCATCGCATCGCATCGCATCGCATCGCACTGCATTGCAATGCTTCGCACGGAGACACCTTGCAGTGAAGGCGAGCAGCATTGGAATGGACTTAGGCAACTGCTTCTCCATACTGCGCTCACAATGCTGGCGTTGTATGCTGGTGGGATGGAAGGCGAATGTGCGAGTAGAAATGGGCAGATTGCGGGTTGGCCTGCATTCGCGTTGATTGCAGTGTGACCTTCTCATGCATTGCCTTGGGCATCACGCCTGTCAATGCGTGAGTCAAATGTAGGAGAGCATTCATCTGCGCTGATTTGCACTGCATTGCGTGGCAACGCGTTTCATTCCTTTGCATTGCATTCCATTGCATTGCATTGCATGGCATTGTACTAGAGCACAGCACATCGCATCGCATCGCATCGCATCGCACTGCATTGCAATGCTTCGCACGGAGACACCTTGCAGTGAAGGCGAGCAGCATTGGAATGGACTTAGGCAACTGCTTCTCCATACTGCGCTCACAATGCTGGCGTTGTATGCTGGTGGGATGGAAGGCGAATGTGCGAGTAGAAATGGGCAGATTGCGGGTTGGCCTGCATTCGCGTTGATTGCAGTGTGACCTTCTCATGCATTGCCTTGGGCATCACGCCTGTCAATGCGTGAGTCAAATGTAGGAGAGCATTCATCTGCGCTGATTTGCACTGCATTGCGTGGCAACGCGTTTCATTCCTTTGCATTGCATTCCATTGCATTGCATTGCATGGCATTGTACTAGAGCACAGCACATCGCATCGCATCGCATCGCATCGCATCGCACTGCATTGCAATGCTTCGCACGGAGACACCTTGCAGTGAAGGCGAGCAGCATTGGAATGGACTTAGGCAACTGTTTTTCCATACTGCGCTCACAATGCTGGCGTTGTATGCTGGTGGGATGGAAGGCGAATGTGCGAGTAGAAATGGGCAGATTGCGGGTTGGCCTGCATTCGCGTTGATTGCAGTGTGACCTTCTCATGCATTGCCTTGGGCATCACGCCTGTCAATGCGTGAGTCAAATGTAGGAGAGCATTCATCTGCGCTGATTTGCACTGCATTGCGTGGCAACGCGTTTCATTCCTTTGCATTGCATTCCATTGCATTGCATTGCATGGCATTGTACTCAGAGCACAGCACATCGCATCGCATCGCATCGCATCGCACTGCATTGCAATGCTTCGCACGGAGACACCTTGCAGTGAAGGCGAGCAGCATTGGAATGGACTTAGGCAACTGCTTCTCCATACTGCGCTCACAATGCTGGCGTTGTATGCTGGTGGGATGGAAGGCGAATGTGCGAGTAGAAATGGGCAGATTGCGGGTTGGCCTGCATTCGCGTTGATTGCAGTGTGACCTTCTCATGCATTGCCTTGGGCATCACGCCTGTCAATGCGTGAGTCAAATGTAGGAGAGCATTCATCTGCGCTGATTTGCACTGCATTGCGTGGCAACGCGTTTCATTCCTTTGCATTGCATTCCATTGCATTGCATTGCATGGCATTGTACTAGAGCACAGCACATCGCATCGCATCGCATCGCATCGCATCGCACTGCATTGCAATGCTTCGCACGGAGACACCTTGCAGTGAAGGCGAGCAGCATTGAATGGACTTAGGCAACTGCTTCTCCATACTGCGCTCACAATGCTGGCGTTGTATGCTGGTGGGATGGAAGGCGAATGTGCGAGTAGAAATGGGCAGATTGCGGGTTGGCCTGCATTCGCGTTGATTGCAGTGTGACCTTCTCATGCATTGCCTTGGGCATCACGCCTGTCAATGCGTGAGTCAAATGTAGGAGAGCATTCATCTGCGCTGATTTGCACTGCATTGCGTGGCAACGCGTTTCATTCCTTTGCATTGCATTCCATTGCATTGCATTGCATGGCATTGTACTAGAGCACAGCACATCGCATCGCATCGCATCGCATCGCATCGCACTGCATTGCAATGCTTCGCACGGAGACACCTTGCAGTGAAGGCGAGCAGCATTGGAATGGACTTAGGCAACTGCTTCTCCATACTGCGCTCACAATGCTGGCGTTGTATGCTGGTGGGATGGAAGGCGAATGTGCGAGTAGAAATGGGCAGATTGCGGGTTGGCCTGCATTCGCGTTGATTGCAGTGTGACTCTTCTCATGCATTGCCTTGGGCATCACGCCTGTCAATGCGTGAGTCAAATGTAGGAGAGCATTCATCTGCGCTGATTTGCACTGCATTGCGTGGCAACGCGTTTCATTCCTTTGCATTGCATTCCATTGCATTGCATTGCATGGCATTGTACTAGAGCACAGCACATCGCATCGCATCGCATCGCATCGCATCGCACTGCATTGCAATGCTTCGCACTGGGAGACACCTTGCATTGCGGGTTGGCCTGCATTCGCGTTGATTGCAGTGTGACCTTCTCATGCATTGCATTGCCTTGGGCATCACGCCTGTCAATGCGTGAGTCAAATGTAGGAGAGCATTCATCTGCGCTGATTTGCACTGCATTGCGTGGCAACGCGTTTCATTCCTTTGCATTGCATTCCATTGCATTGCATTGCATGGCATTGTACTAGAGCACAGCACATCGCATCGCATCGCATCGCATCGCATCGCACTGCATTGCAATGCTTCGCACGGAGACACCTTGCAGTGAAGGCGAGCAGCATTGGAATGGACTTAGGCAACTGCTTCTCCATACTGCGCTCACAATGCTGGCGTTGTATGCTGGTGGGATGGAAGGCGAATGTGCGAGTAGAAATGGGCAGATTGCGGGTTGGCCTGCATTCGCGTTGATTGCAGTGTGACCTTCTCATGCATTGCCTTGGGCATCACGCCTGTCAATGCGTGAGTCAAATGTAGGAGAGCATTCATCTGCGCTGATTTGCACTGCATTGCGTGGCAACGCGTTTCATTCCTTTGCATTGCATTCCATTGCATTGCATTGCATGGCATTGTACTAGAGCACAGCACATCGCATCGCATCGCATCGCATCGCATCGCACTGCATTGCAATGCTTCGCACGGAGACACCTTGCAGTGAAGGCGAGCAGCATTGGAATGGACTTAGGCAACTGCTTCTCCATACTGCGCTCACAATGCTGGCGTTGTATGCTGGTGGGATGGAAGGCGAATGTGCGAGTAGAAATGGGCAGATTGCGGGTTGGCCTGCATTCGCGTTGATTGCAGTGTGACCTTCTCATGCATTGCCTTGGGCATCACGCCTGTCAATGCGTGAGTCAAATGTAGGAGAGCATTCATCTGCGCTGATTTGCACTGCATTGCGTGGCAACGCGTTTCATTCCTTTGCATTGCATTCCATTGCATTGCATTGCATGGCATTGTACTAGAGCAGCAGCATCGCATCGCATCGCATCGCATCGCATCGCACTGCATTGCAATGCTTCGCACGGAGACACCTTGCAGTGAAGGCGAGCAGCATTGGAATGGACTTAGGCAACTGCTTCTCCATACTGCGCTCACAATGCTGGCGTTGTATGCTGGTGGGATGGAAGGCGAATGTGCGAGTAGAAATGGGCAGATTGCGGGTTGGCCTGCATTCGCGTTGATTGCAGTGTGACCTTCTCATGCATTGCCTTGGGCATCACGCCTGTCAATGCGTGAGTCAAATGTAGGAGAGCATTCATCTGCGCTGATTTGCACTGCATTGCGTGGCAACGCGTTTCATTCCTTTGCATTGCATTCCATTGCATTGCATTGCATGGCATTGTACTAGAGCACAGCACATCGCATCGCATCGCATCGCATCGCATCGCACTGCATTGCAATGCTTCGCACGGAGACACCTTGCAGTGAAGGCGAGCAGCATTGGAATGGACTTAGGCAACTGCTTCTCCATACTGCGCTCACAATGCTGGCGTTGTATGCTGGTGGGATGGAAGGCGAATGTGCGAGTAGAAATGGGCAGATTGCGGGTTGGCCTGCATTCGCGTTGATTGCAGTGTGACCTTCTCATGCATTGCCTTGGGCATCACGCCTGTCAATGCGTGAGTCAAATGTAGGAGAGCATTCATCTGCGCTGATTTGCACTGCATTGCGTGGCAACGCGTTTCATTCCTTTGCATTGCATTCCATTGCATTGCATTGCATGGCATTGTACTAGAGCACAGCACATCGCATCGCATCGCATCGCATCGCATCGCACTGCATTGCAATGCTTCGCACGGAGACACCTTGCAGTGAAGGCGAGCAGCATTGGAATGGACTTAGGCAACTGCTTCTCCATACTGCGCTCACATGCTGGCGCTGGCGTTGTATGCTGGTGGGATGGAAGGCGAATGTGCGAGTAGAAATGGGCAGATTGCGGGTTGGCCTGCATTCGCGTTGATTGCAGTGTGACCTTCTCATGCATTGCCTTGGGCATCACGCCTGTCAATGCGTGAGTCAAATGTAGGAGAGCATTCATCTGCGCTGATTTGCACTGCATTGCGTGGCAACGCGTTTCATTCCTTTGCATTGCATTCCATTGCATTGCATTGCATGGCATTGTACTAGAGCACAGCACATCGCATCGCATCGCATCGCATCGCATCGCACTGCATTGCAATGCTTCGCACGGAGACACCTTGCAGTGAAGGCGAGCAGCATTGGAATGGACTTAGGCAACTGCTTCTCCATACTGCGCTCACAATGCTGGCGTTGTATGCTGGTGGGATGGAAGGCGAATGTGCGAGTAGAAATGGGCAGATTGCGGGTTGGCCTGCATTCGCGTTGATTGCAGTGTGACCTTCTCATGCATTGCCTTGGGCATCACGCCTGTCAATGCGTGAGTCAAATGTAGGAGAGCATTCATCTGCGCTGATTTGCACTGCATTGCGTGGCAACGCGTTTCATTCCTTTGCATTGCATTCCATTGCATTGCATTGCATGGCATTGTACTAGAGCACAGCACATCGCATCGCATCGCATCGCATCGCATCGCACTGCATTGCAATGCTTCGCACGGAGACACCTTGCAGTGAAGGCGAGCAGCATTGGAATGGACTTAGGCAACTGCTTCTCCATACTGCGCTCACAATGCTGGCGTTGTATGCTGGTGGGATGGAAGGCGAATGTGCGAGTAGAAATGGGCAGATTGCGGGTTGGCCTGCATTCGCGTTGATTGCAGTGTGACCTTCTCATGCATTGCCTTGGGCATCACGCCTGTCAATGCGTGAGTCAAATGTAGGAGAGCATTCATCTGCGCTGATTTGCACTGCATTGCGTGGCAACGCGTTTCATTCCTTTGCATTGCATTCCATTGCATTGCATTGCATGGCATTGTACTAGAGCACAGCACATCGCATCGCATCGCATCGCATCGCATCGCACTGCATTGCAATGCTTCGCACGGAGACACCTTGCAGTGAAGGCGAGCAGCATTGGAATGGACTTAGGCAACTGCTTCTCCATACTGCGCTCACAATGCTGGCGTTGTATGCTGGTGGGATGGAAGGCGAATGTGCGAGTAGAAATGGGCAGATTGCGGGTTGGCCTGCATTCGCGTTGATTGCAGTGTGACCTTCTGCATTGCCTTGGGCATCACGCCTGTCAATGCGTGAGTCAAATGTAGGAGAGCATTCATCTGCGCTGATTTGCACTGCATTGCGTGGCAACGCGTTTCATTCCTTTGCATTGCATTCCATTGCATTGCATTGCATGGCATTGTACTAGAGCACAGCATCATCGCATCGCATCGCATCGCATCGCACTGCATTGCAATGCTTCGCACGGAGACACCTTGCAGTGAAGGCGAGCAGCATTGGAATGGACTTAGGCAACTGCTTCTCCATACTGCGCTCACAATGCTGGCGTTGTATGCTGGTGGGATGGAAGGCGAATGTGCGAGTAGAAATGGGCAGATTGCGGGTTGGCCTGCATTGCCTTGGTGCATCACGCCTGTCAATGCGTGAGTCAAATGTAGAGAGCATTCATCTGCGCTGATTTGCACTGCATTGCGTGGCACTGCATTGCAATGCTTCGCACGGAGACACCTTGCAGTGAAGGCGAGCAGCATTGGAATGGACTTAGGCAACTGCTTCTCCATACTGCGCTCACAATGCTGGCGTTGTATGCTGGTGGGATGGAAGGCGAATGTGCGAGTAGAAATGGGCAGATTGCGGGTTGGCCTGCATTCGCGTTGATTGCAGTGTGACCTTCTCATGCATTGCCTTGGGCATCACGCCTGTCAATGCGTGAGTCAAATGTAGGAGAGCATTCATCTGCGCTGATTTGCACTGCATTGCGTGGCAACGCGTTTCATTCCTTTGCATTGCATTCCATTGCATTGCATTGCATGGCATTGTACTAGAGCACAGCACATCGCATCGCATCGCATCGCATCGCATCGCACTGCATTGCAATGCTTCGCACGGAGACACCTTGCAGTGAAGGCGAGCAGCATTGGAATGGACTTAGGCAACTGCTTCTCCATACTGCGCTCACAATGCTGGCGTTGTATGCTGGTGGGATGGAAGGCGAATGTGCGAGTAGAAATGGGCAGATTGCGGGTTGGCCTGCATTCGCGTTGATTGCAGTGTGACCTTCTCATGCATTGCCTTGGGCATCACGCCTGTCAATGCGTGAGTCAAATGTAGGAGAGCATTCATCTGCGCTGATTTGCACTGCATTGCGTGGCAACGCGTTTCATTCCTTTGCATTGCATTCCATTGCATTGCATTGCATGGCATTGTACTAGAGCACAGCACATCGCATCGCATCGCATCGCATCGCATCGCACTGCATTGCAATGCTTCGCACGGAGACACCTTGCAGTGAAGGCGAGCAGCATTGGAATGGACTTAGGCAACTGCTTCTCCATACTGCGCTCACAATGCTGGCGTTGTATGCTGGTGGGATGGAAGGCGAATGTGCGAGTAGAAATGGGCAGATTGCGGGTTGGCCTGCATTCGCGTTGATTGCAGTGTGACCTTCTCATGCATTGCCTTGGGCATCACGCCTGTCAATGCGTGAGTCAAATGTAGGAGAGCATTCATCTGCGCTGATTTGCACTGCATTGCGTGGCAACGCGTTTCATTCCTTTGCATTGCATTCCATTGCATTGCATTGCATGGCATTGTACTAGAGCACAGCACATCGCATCGCATCGCATCGCATCGCACTGCATTGCAATGCTTCGCACGGAGACACCTTGCAGTGAAGGCGAGCAGCATTGGAATGGACTTAGGCAACTGCTTCTCCATACTGCGCTCACAATGCTGGCGTTGTATGCTGGTGGGATGGAAGGCGAATGTGCGAGTAGAAATGGGCAGATTGCGGGTTGGCCTGCATTCGCGTTGATTGCAGTGTGACCTTCTCATGCATTGCCTTGGGCATCACGCCTGTCAATGCGTGAGTCAAATGTAGGAGAGCATTCATCTGCGCTGATTTGCACTGCATTGCGTGGCAACGCGTTTCATTCCTTTGCATTGCATTCCATTGCATTGCATTGCATGGCATTGTACTAGAGCACAGCACATCGCATCGCATCGCATCGCATCGCATCGCACTGCATTGCAATGCTTCGCACGGAGACACCTTGCAGTGAAGGCGAGCAGCATTGGAATGGACTTAGGCAACTGCTTCTCCATACTGCGCTCACAATGCTGGCGTTGTATGCTGGTGGGATGGAAGGCGAATGTGCGAGTAGAAATGGGCAGATTGCGGGTTGGCCTGCATTCGCGTTGATTGCAGTGTGACCTTCTCATGCATTGCCTTGGGCATCACGCCTGTCAATGCGTGAGTCAAATGTAGGAGAGCATTCATCTGCGCTGATTTGCACTGCATTGCGTGGCAACGCGTTTCATTCCTTTGCATTGCATTCCATTGCATTGCATTGCATGGCATTGTACTAGAGCACAGCACATCGCATCGCATCGCATCGCATCGCATCGCACTGCATTGCAATGCTTCGCACGGAGACACCTTGCAGTGAAGGCGAGCAGCATTGGAATGGACTTAGGCAACTGCTTCTCCATACTGCGCTCACAATGCTGGCGTTGTATGCTGGTGGGATGGAAGGCGAATGTGCGAGTAGAAATGGGCAGATTGCGGGTTGGCCTGCATTCGCGTTGATTGCAGTGTGACCTTCTCATGCATTGCCTTGGGCATCACGCCTGTCAATGCGTGAGTCAAATGTAGGAGAGCATTCATCTGCGCTGATTTGCACTGCATTGCGTGGCAACGCGTTTCATTCCTTTGCATTGCATTCCATTGCATTGCATTGCATGGCATTGTACTAGAGCACAGCACATCGCATCGCATCGCATCGCATCGCATCGCACTGCATTGCAATGCTTCGCACGGAGACACCTTGCAGTGAAGGCGAGCAGCATTGGAATGGACTTAGGCAACTGCTTCTCCATACTGCGCTCACAATGCTGGCGTTGTATGCTGGTGGGATGGAAGGCGAATGTGCGAGTAGAAATGGGCAGATTGCGGGTTGGCCTGCATTCGCGTTGATTGCAGTGTGACCTTCTCATGCATTGCCTTGGGCATCACGCCTGTCAATGCGTGAGTCAAATGTAGGAGAGCATTCATCTGCGCTGATTTGCACTGCATTGCGTGGCAACGCGTTTCATTCCTTTGCATTGCATTCCATTGCATTGCATTGCATGGCATTGTACTAGAGCACAGCACATCGCATCGCATCGCATCGCATCGCATCGCACTGCATTGCAATGCTTCGCACGGAGACACCTTGCAGTGAAGGCGAGCAGCATTGGAATGGACTTAGGCAACTGCTTCTCCATACTGCGCTCACAATGCTGGCGTTGTATGCTGGTGGGATGGAAGGCGAATGTGCGAGTAGAAATGGGCAGATTGCGGGTTGGCCTGCATTCGCGTTGATTGCAGTGTGACCTTCTCATGCATTGCCTTGGGCATCACGCCTGTCAATGCGTGAGTCAAATGTAGGAGAGCATTCATCTGCGCTGATTTGCACTGCATTGCGTGGCAACGCGTTTCATTCCTTTGCATTGCATTCCATTGCATTGCATTGCATGGCATTGTACTAGAGCACAGCACATCGCATCGCATCGCATCGCATCGCATCGCACTGCATTGCAATGCTTCGCACGGAGACACCTTGCAGTGAAGGCGAGCAGCATTGGAATGGACTTAGGCAACTGCTTCTCCATACTGCGCTCACAATGCTGGCGTTGTATGCTGGTGGGATGGAAGGCGAATGTGCGAGTAGAAATGGGCAGATTGCGGGTTGGCCTGCATTCGCGTTGATTGCAGTGTGACCTTCTCATGCATTGCCTTGGGCATCACGCCTGTCAATGCGTGAGTCAAATGTAGGAGAGCATTCATCTGCGCTGATTTGCACTGCATTGCGTGGCAACGCGTTTCATTCCTTTGCATTGCATTCCATTGCATTGCATTGCATGGCATTGTACTAGAGCACAGCACATCGCATCGCATCGCATCGCATCGCATCGCACTGCATTGCAATGCTTCGCACGGAGACACCTTGCAGTGAAGGCGAGCAGCATTGGAATGGACTTAGGCAACTGCTTCTCCATACTGCGCTCACAATGCTGGCGTTGTATGCTGGTGGGATGGAAGGCGAATGTGCGAGTAGAAATGGGCAGATTGCGGGTTGGCCTGCATTCGCGTTGATTGCAGTGTGACCTTCTCATGCATTGCCTTGGGCATCACGCCTGTCAATGCGTGAGTCAAATGTAGGAGAGCATTCATCTGCGCTGATTTGCACTGCATTGCGTGGCAACGCGTTTCATTCCTTTGCATTGCATTCCATTGCATTGCATTGCATGGCATTGTACTAGAGCACAGCACATCGCATCGCATCGCATCGCATCGCATCGCACTGCATTGCAATGCTTCGCACGGAGACACCTTGCAGTGAAGGCGAGCAGCATTGGAATGGACTTAGGCAACTGCTTCTCCATACTGCGCTCACAATGCTGGCGTTGTATGCTGGTGGGATGGAAGGCGAATGTGCGAGTAGAAATGGGCAGATTGCGGGTTGGCCTGCATTCGCGTTGATTGCAGTGTGACCTTCTCATGCATTGCCTTGGGCATCACGCCTGTCAATGCGTGAGTCAAATGTAGGAGAGCATTCATCTGCGCTGATTTGCACTGCATTGCGTGGCAACGCGTTTCATTCCTTTGCATTGCATTCCATTGCATTGCATTGCATGGCATTGTACTAGAGCACAGCACATCGCATCGCATCGCATCGCATCGCATCGCACTGCATTGCAATGCTTCGCACGGAGACACCTTGCAGTGAAGGCGAGCAGCATTGGAATGGACTTAGGCAACTGCTTCTCCATACTGCGCTCACAATGCTGGCGTTGTATGCTGGTGGGATGGAAGGCGAATGTGCGAGTAGAAATGGGCAGATTGCGGGTTGGCCTGCATTCGCGTTGATTGCAGTGTGACCTTCTCATGCATTGCCTTGGGCATCACGCCTGTCAATGCGTGAGTCAAATGTAGGAGAGCATTCATCTGCGCTGATTTGCACTGCATTGCGTGGCAACGCGTTTCATTCCTTTGCATTGCATTCCATTGCATTGCATTGCATGGCATTGTACTAGAGCACAGCATCGCATCGCATCGCATCGCATCGCATCGCACTGCATTGCAATGCTTCGCACGGAGACACCTTGCAGTGAAGGCGAGCAGCATTGGAATGGACTTAGGCAACTGCTTCTCCATACTGCGCTCACAATGCTGGCGTTGTATGCTGGTGGGATGGAAGGCGAATGTGCGAGTAGAAATGGGCAGATTGCGGGTTGGCCTGCATTCGCGTTGATTGCAGTGTGACCTTCTCATGCATTGCCTTGGGCATCACGCCTGTCAATGCGTGAGTCAAATGTAGGAGAGCATTCATCTGCGCTGATTTGCACTGCATTGCGTGGCAACGCGTTTCATTCCTTTGCATTGCATTCCATTGCATTGCATTGCATGGCATTGTACTAGAGCACAGCACACATCGCATCGCATCGCATCGCATCGCACTGCATTGCAATGCTTCGCACGGAGACACCTTTGCAGTGAAGGCGAGCAGCATTGGAATGGACTTAGGCAACTGCTTCTCCATACTGCGCTCACAATGCTGGCGTTGTATGCTGGTGGGATGGAAGGCGAATGTGCGAGTAGAAATGGGCAGATTGCGGGTTGGCCTGCATTCGCGTTGATTGCAGTGTGACCTTCTCATGCATTGCCTTGGGCATCACGCCTGTCAATGCGTGAGTCAAATGTAGGAGAGCATTCATCTGCGCTGATTTGCACTGCATTGCGTGGCAACGCGTTTCATTCCTTTGCATTGCATTCCATTGCATTGCATTGCATGGCATTGTACTAGAGCACAGCACATCGCATCGCATCGCATCGCATCGCATCGCACTGCATTGCAATGCTTCGCACGGAGACACCTTGCAGTGAAGGCGAGCAGCATTGGAATGGACTTAGGCAACTGCTTCTCCATACTGCGCTCACAATGCTGGCGTTGTATGCTGGTGGGATGGAAGGCGAATGTGCGAGTAGAAATGGGCAGATTGCGGGTTGGCCTGCATTCGCGTTGATTGCAGTGTGACCTTCATGCATTGCCTTGGGCATCACGCCTGTCAATGCGTGAGTCAAATGTAGGAGAGCATTCATCTGCGCTGATTTGCACTGCATTGCGTGGCAACGCGTTTCATTCCTTTGCATTGCATTCCATTGCATTGCATTGCATGGCATTGTACTAGAGCACAGCACATCGCATCGCATCGCATCGCATCGCACTGCATTGCAATGCTTCGCACGGAGACACCTTGCAGTGAAGGCGAGCAGCATTGGAATGGACTTAGGCAACTGCTTCTCCATACTGCGCTCACAATGCTGGCGTTGTATGCTGGTGGGATGGAAGGCGAATGTGCGAGTAGAAATGGGCAGATTGCGGGTTGGCCTGCATTCGCGTTGATTGCAGTGTGACCTTCTCATGCATTGCCTTGGGCATCACGCCTGTCAATGCGTGAGTCAAATGTAGGAGAGCATTCATCTGCGCTGATTTGCACTGCATTGCGTGGCAACGCGTTTCATTCCTTTGCATTGCATTCCATTGCATTGCATTGCATGGCATTGTACTAGAGCACAGCACATCGCATCGCATCGCATCGCATCGCATCGCACTGCATTGCAATGCTTCGCACGGAGACACCTTGCAGTGAAGGCGAGCAGCATTGGAATGGACTTAGGCAACTGCTTCTCCATACTGCGCTCACAATGCTGGCGTTGTATGCTGGTGGGATGGAAGGCGAATGTGCGAGTAGAAATGGGCAGATTGCGGGTTGGCCTGCATTCGCGTTGATTGCAGTGTGACCTTCTCATGCATTGCCTTGGGCATCACGCCTGTCAATGCGTGAGTCAAATGTAGGAGAGCATTCATCTGCGCTGATTTGCACTGCATTGCGTGGCAACGCGTTTCATTCCTTTGCATTGCATTCCATTGCATTGCATTGCATGGCATTGTACTAGAGCACAGCATCGCATCGCATCGCATCGCATCGCATCGCACTGCATTGCAATGCTTCGCACGGAGACACCTTGCAGTGAAGGCGAGCAGCATTGGAATGGACTTAGGCAACTGCTTCTCCATACTGCGCTCACAATGCTGGCGTTGTATGCTGGTGGGATGGAAGGCGAATGTGCGAGTAGAAATGGGCAGATTGCGGGTTGGCCTGCATTCGCGTTGATTGCAGTGTGACCTTCTCATGCATTGCCTTGGGCATCACGCCTGTCAATGCGTGAGTCAAATGTAGGAGAGCATTCATCTGCGCTGATTTGCACTGCATTGCGTGGCAACGCGTTTCATTCCTTTGCATTGCATTCCATTGCATTGCATTGCATGGCATTGTACTAGAGCACAGCACATCGCATCGCATCGCATCGCATCGCACGCACTGCATTGCAATGCTTCGCACGGAGACACCTTGCAGTGAAGGCGAGCAGCATTGGAATGGACTTAGGCAACTGCTTCTCCATACTGCGCTCACAATGCTGGCGTTGTATGCTGGTGGGATGGAAGGCGAATGTGCGAGTAGAAATGGGCAGATTGCGGGTTGGCCTGCATTCGCGTTGATTGCAGTGTGACCTTCTCATGCATTGCCTTGGGCATCACGCCTGTCAATGCGTGAGTCAAATGTAGGAGAGCATTCATCTGCGCTGATTTGCACTGCATTGCGTGGCAACGCGTTTCATTCCTTTGCATTGCATTCCATTGCATTGCATTGCATGGCATTGTACTAGAGCACAGCACATCGCATCGCATCGCATCGCATCGCACTGCATTGCAATGCTTCGCACGGAGACACCTTGCAGTGAAGGCGAGCAGCATTGGAATGGACTTAGGCAACTGCTTCTCCATACTGCGCTCACAATGCTGGCGTTGTATGCTGGTGGGATGGAAGGCGAATGTGCGAGTAGAAATGGGCAGATTGCGGGTTGGCCTGCATTCGCGTTGATTGCAGTGTGACCTTCTCATGCATTGCCTTGGGCATCACGCCTGTCAATGCGTGAGTCAAATGTAGGAGAGCATTCATCTGCGCTGATTTGCACTGCATTGCGTGGCAACGCGTTTCATTCCTTTGCATTGCATTCCATTGCATTGCATTGCATGGCATTGTACTAGAGCACAGCACATCGCATCGCATCGCATCGCATCGCATCGCATCGCACTGCATTGCAATGCTTCGCACGGAGACACCTTGCAGTGAAGGCGAGCAGCATTGGAATGGACTTAGGCAACTGCTTCTCCATACTGCGCTCACAATGCTGGCGTTGTATGCTGGTGGGATGGAAGGCGAATGTGCGAGTAGAAATGGGCAGATTGCGGGTTGGCCTGCATTCGCGTTGATTGCAGTGTGACCTTCTCATGCATTGCCTTGGGCATCACGCCTGTCAATGCGTGAGTCAAATGTAGGAGAGCATTCATCTGCGCTGATTTGCACTGCATTGCGTGGCAACGCGTTTCATTCCTTTGCATTGCATTCCATTGCATTGCATTGCATGGCATTGTACTAGAGCACAGCACATCGCATCGCATCGCATCGCATCGCACTGCATTGCAATGCTTCGCACGGAGACACCTTGCAGTGAAGGCGAGCAGCATTGGAATGGACTTAGGCAACTGCTTCTCCATACTGCGCTCACAATGCTGGCGTTGTATGCTGGTGGGATGGAAGGCGAATGTGCGAGTAGAAATGGGCAGATTGCGGGTTGGCCTGCATTCGCGTTGATTGCAGTGTGACCTTCTCATGCATTGCCTTGGGCATCACGCCTGTCAATGCGTGAGTCAAATGTAGGAGAGCATTCATCTGCGCTGATTTGCACTGCATTGCGTGGCAACGCGTTTCATTCCTTTGCATTGCATTCCATTGCATTGCATTGCATGGCATTGTACTAGAGCACAGCACATCGCATCGCATCGCATCGCATCGCATCGCACTGCATTGCAATGCTTCGCACGGAGACACCTTGCAGTGAAGGCGAGCAGCATTGGAATGGACTTAGGCAACTGCTTCTCCATACTGCGCTCACAATGCTGGCGTTGTATGCTGGTGGGATGGAAGGCGAATGTGCGAGTAGAAATGGGCAGATTGCGGGTTGGCCTGCATTCGCGTTGATTGCAGTGTGACCTTCTCATGCATTGCCTTGGGCATCACGCCTGTCAATGCGTGAGTCAAATGTAGGAGAGCATTCATCTGCGCTGATTTGCACTGCATTGCGTGGCAACGCGTTTCATTCCTTTGCATTGCATTCCATTGCATTGCATTGCATGGCATTGTACTAGAGCACAGCACATCGCATCGCATCGCATCGCATCGCATCGCACTGCATTGCAATGCTTCGCACGGAGACACCTTGCAGTGAAGGCGAGCAGCATTGGAATGGACTTAGGCAACTGCTTCTCCATACTGCGCTCACAATGCTGGCGTTGTATGCTGGTGGGATGGAAGGCGAATGTGCGAGTAGAAATGGGCAGATTGCGGGTTGGCCTGCATTCGCGTTGATTGCAGTGTGACCTTCTCATGCATTGCCTTGGGCATCACGCCTGTCAATGCGTGAGTCAAATGTAGGAGAGCATTCATCTGCGCTGATTTGCACTGCATTGCGTGGCAACGCGTTTCATTCCTTTGCATTGCATTCCATTGCATTGCATTGCATGGCATTGTACTAGAGCACAGCACATCGCATCGCATCGCATCGCATCGCATCGCACTGCATTGCAATGCTTCGCACGGAGACACCTTGCAGTGAAGGCGAGCAGCATTGGAATGGACTTAGGCAACTGCTTCTCCATACTGCGCTCACAATGCTGGCGTTGTATGCTGGTGGGATGGAAGGCGAATGTGCGAGTAGAAATGGGCAGATTGCGGGTTGGCCTGCATTCGCGTTGATTGCAGTGTGACCTTCTCATGCATTGCCTTGGGCATCACGCCTGTCAATGCGTGAGTCAAATGTAGGAGAGCATTCATCTGCGCTGATTTGCACTGCATTGCGTGGCAACGCGTTTCATTCCTTTGCATTGCATTCCATTGCATTGCATTGCATGGCATTGTACTAGAGCACAGCACATCGCATCGCATCGCATCGCATCGCACTGCATTGCAATGCTTCGCACGGAGACACCTTGCAGTGAAGGCGAGCAGCATTGGAATGGACTTAGGCAACTGCTTCTCCATACTGCGCTCACAATGCTGGCGTTGTATGCTGGTGGGATGGAAGGCGAATGTGCGAGTAGAAATGGGCAGATTGCGGGTTGGCCTGCATTCGCGTTGATTGCAGTGTGACCTTCTCATGCATTGCCTTGGGCATCACGCCTGTCAATGCGTGAGTCAAATGTAGGAGAGCATTCATCTGCGCTGATTTGCACTGCATTGCGTGGCAACGCGTTTCATTCCTTTGCATTGCATTCCATTGCATTGCATTGCATGGCATTGTACTAGAGCACAGCACATCGCATCGCATCGCATCGCATCGCACTGCATTGCAATGCTTCGCACGGAGACACCTTGCAGTGAAGGCGAGCAGCATTGGAATGGACTTAGGCAACTGCTTCTCCATACTGCGCTCACAATGCTGGCGTTGTATGCTGGTGGGATGGAAGGCGAATGTGCGAGTAGAAATGGGCAGATTGCGGGTTGGCCTGCATTCGCGTTGATTGCAGTGTGACCTTCTCATGCATTGCCTTGGGCATCACGCCTGTCAATGCGTGAGTCAAATGTAGGAGAGCATTCATCTGCGCTGATTTGCACTGCATTGCGTGGCAACGCGTTTCATTCCTTTGCATTGCATTCCATTGCATTGCATTGCATGGCATTGTACTAGAGCACAGCACATCGCATCGCATCGCATCGCATCGCATCGCACTGCATTGCAATGCTTCGCACGGAGACACCTTGCAGTGAAGGCGAGCAGCATTGGAATGGACTTAGGCAACTGCTTCTCCATACTGCGCTCACAATGCTGGCGTTGTATGCTGGTGGGATGGAAGGCGAATGTGCGAGTAGAAATGGGCAGATTGCGGGTTGGCCTGCATTCGCGTTGATTGCAGTGTGACCTTCTCATGCATTGCCTTGGGCATCACGCCTGTCAATGCGTGAGTCAAACATTGGAATGGACTTAGGCAACTGTTTCTCCATACTGCGCTCACAATGCTGGCGTTGTATGCTGGTGGGATGGAAGGCGAATGTGCGAGTAGAAATGGGCAGATTGCGGGCTGGCCTGCATTCGCGTTGATTGCAGTGCGACTCTCTCATGCATTGCTCTTGGGCATCACGCCTGTCAATGCGTGAGTCAAATGTGGTGAGAGCATTCATCTGCGCTGATTTGCAACTGCATTGGTGCGTGGCAACGCGTTTCATTCCTTTGCATTGCATTCCATTGCATTGCATTGCATGGCATTGTACTAGAGCACAGCACATCGCATCGCATCGCACTGCATTGCAATGCTTCGCACGGAGACACCTTGCAGTGAAGGCGAGCAGCATTGGAATGGACTTAGGCAACTGCTTCTCCATACTGCGCCTGCCTGGGCTAATGTTGGCGTTGTATGCTGGTGGGATGGAAGGCGAATGTGCGAGTAGAAATGGGCAGATTGCGGGTTGGCCTGCATTCGCGTTGATTGCAGTGTGACCTTCTCATGCATTGCCTTGGGCATCACGCCTGTCAATGCGTGAGTCAAATGTAGGAGAGCATTCATCTGCGCTGATTTGCACTGCATTGCGTGGCAACGCGTTTCATTCCTTTGCATTGCATTCCATTGCATTGCATTGCATGGCATTGTACTAGAGCACAGCACATCGCATCGCATCGCATCGCATCGCACTGCATTGCAATGCTTCGCACGGAGACACCTTGCAGTGAAGGCGAGCAGCATTGGAATGGACTTAGGCAACTGCTTCTCCATACTGCGCTCACAATGCTGGCGTTGTATGCTGGTGGGATGGAAGGCGAATGTGCGAGTAGAAATGGGCAGATTGCGGGTTGGCCTGCATTCGCGTTGATTGCAGTGTGACCTTCTCATGCATTGCCTTGGGCATCACGCCTGTCAATGCGTGAGTCAAATGTAGGAGAGCATTCATCTGCGCTGATTTGCACTGCATTGCGTGGCAACGCGTTTCATTCCTTTGCATTGCATTCCATTGCATTGCATTGCATGGCATTGTACTAGAGCACAGCACATCGCATCGCATCGCATCGCATCGCATCGCACTGCATTGCAATGCTTCGCACGGAGACACCTTGCAGTGAAGGCGAGCAGCATTGGAATGGACTTAGGCAACTGCTTCTCCATACTGCGCTCACAATGCTGGCGTTGTATGCTGGTGGGATGGAAGGCGAATGTGCGAGTAGAAATGGGCAGATTGCGGGTTGGCCTGCATTCGCGTTGATTGCAGTGTGACCTTCTCATGCATTGCCTTGGGCATCACGCCTGTCAATGCGTGAGTCAAATGTAGGAGAGCATTCATCTGCGCTGATTTGCACTGCATTGCGTGGCAACGCGTTTCATTCCTTTGCATTGCATTCCATTGCATTGCATTGCATGGCATTGTACTAGAGCACAGCACATCGCATCGCATCGCATCGCATCGCACTGCATTGCAATGCTTCGCACGGAGACACCTTGCAGTGAAGGCGAGCAGCATTGGAATGGACTTAGGCAACTGCTTCTCCATACTGCGCTCACAATGCTGGCGTTGTATGCTGGTGGGATGGAAGGCGAATGTGCGAGTAGAAATGGGCAGATTGCGGGTTGGCCTGCATTCGCGTTGATTGCAGTGTGACCTTCTCATGCATTGCCTTGGGCATCACGCCTGTCAATGCGTGAGTCAAATGTAGGAGAGCATTCATCTGCGCTGATTTGCACTGCATTGCGTGGCAACGCGTTTCATTCCTTTGCATTGCATTCCATTGCATTGCATTGCATGGCATTGTACTAGAGCACAGCACATCGCATCGCATCGCATCGCATCGCACTGCATTGCAATGCTTCGCACGGAGACACCTTGCAGTGAAGGCGAGCAGCATTGGAATGGACTTAGGCAACTGCTTCTCCATACTGCGCTCACAATGCTGGCGTTGTATGCTGGTGGGATGGAAGGCGAATGTGCGAGTAGAAATGGGCAGATTGCGGGTTGGCCTGCATTCGCGTTGATTGCAGTGTGACCTTCTCATGCATTGCCTTGGGCATCACGCCTGTCAATGCGTGAGTCAAATGTAGGAGAGCATTCATCTGCGCTGATTTGCACTGCATTGCGTGGCAACGCGTTTCATTCCTTTGCATTGCATTCCATTGCATTGCATTGCATGGCATTGTACTAGAGCACAGCACATCGCATCGCATCGCATCGCATCGCATCGCACTGCATTGCAATGCTTCGCACGGAGACACCTTGCAGTGAAGGCGAGCAGCATTGGAATGGACTTAGGCAACTGCTTCTCCATACTGCGCTCACAATGCTGGCGTTGTATGCTGGTGGGATGGAAGGCGAATGTGCGAGTAGAAATGGGCAGATTGCGGGTTGGCCTGCATTCGCGTTGATTGCAGTGTGACCTTCTCATGCATTGCCTTGGGCATCACGCCTGTCAATGCGTGAGTCAAATGTAGGAGAGCATTCATCTGCGCTGATTTGCACTGCATTGCGTGGCAACGCGTTTCATTCCTTTGCATTGCATTCCATTGCATTGCATTGCATGGCATTGTACTAGAGCACAGCACATCGCATCGCATCGCATCGCATCGCATCGCACTGCATTGCAATGCTTCGCACGGAGACACCTTGCAGTGAAGGCGAGCAGCATTGGAATGGACTTAGGCAACTGCTTCTCCATACTGCGCTCACAATGCTGGCGTTGTATGCTGGTGGGATGGAAGGCGAATGTGCGAGTAGAAATGGGCAGATTGCGGGTTGGCCTGCATTCGCGTTGATTGCAGTGTGACCTTCTCATGCATTGCCTTGGGCATCACGCCTGTCAATGCGTGAGTCAAATGTAGGAGAGCATTCATCTGCGCTGATTTGCACTGCATTGCGTGGCAACGCGTTTCATTCCTTTGCATTGCATTCCATTGCATTGCATTGCATGGCATTGTACTAGAGCACAGCACATCGCATCGCATCGCATCGCATCGCATCGCACTGCATTGCAATGCTTCGCACGGAGACACCTTGCAGTGAAGGCGAGCAGCATTGGAATGGACTTAGGCAACTGCTTCTCCATACTGCGCTCACAATGCTGGCGTTGTATGCTGGTGGGATGGAAGGCGAATGTGCGAGTAGAAATGGGCAGATTGCGGGTTGGCCTGCATTCGCGTTGATTGCAGTGTGACCTTCTCATGCATTGCCTTGGGCATCACGCCTGTCAATGCGTGAGTCAAATGTAGGAGAGCATTCATCTGCGCTGATTTGCACTGCATTGCGTGGCAACGCGTTTCATTCCTTTGCATTGCATTCCATTGCATTGCATTGCATGGCATTGTACTAGAGCACAGCACATCGCATCGCATCGCATCGCATCGCACTGCATTGCAATGCTTCGCACGGAGACACCTTGCAGTGAAGGCGAGCAGCATTGGAATGGACTTAGGCAACTGCTTCTCCATACTGCGCTCACAATGCTGGCGTTGTATGCTGGTGGGATGGAAGGCGAATGTGCGAGTAGAAATGGGCAGATTGCGGGTTGGCCTGCATTCGCGTTGATTGCAGTGTGACCTTCTCATGCATTGCCTTGGGCATCACGCCTGTCAATGCGTGAGTCAAATGTAGGAGAGCATTCATCTGCGCTGATTTGCACTGCATTGCGTGGCAACGCGTTTCATTCCTTTGCATTGCATTCCATTGCATTGCATTGCATGGCATTGTACTAGAGCACAGCACATCGCATCGCATCGCATCGCATCGCACTGCATTGCAATGCTTCGCACGGAGACACCTTGCAGTGAAGGCGAGCAGCATTGGAATGGACTTAGGCAACTGCTTCTCCATACTGCGCTCACAATGCTGGCGTTGTATGCTGGTGGGATGGAAGGCGAATGTGCGAGTAGAAATGGGCAGATTGCGGGTTGGCCTGCATTCGCGTTGATTGCAGTGTGACCTTCTCATGCATTGCCTTGGGCATCACGCCTGTCAATGCGTGAGTCAAATGTAGGAGAGCATTCATCTGCGCTGATTTGCACTGCATTGCGTGGCAACGCGTTTCATTCCTTTGCATTGCATTCCATTGCATTGCATTGCATGGCATTGTACTAGAGCACAGCACATCGCATCGCATCGCATCGCATCGCATCGCACTGCATTGCAATGCTTCGCACGGAGACACCTTGCAGTGAAGGCGAGCAGCATTGGAATGGACTTAGGCAACTGCTTCTCCATACTGCGCTCACAATGCTGGCGTTGTATGCTGGTGGGATGGAAGGCGAATGTGCGAGTAGAAATGGGCAGATTGCGGGTTGGCCTGCATTCGCGTTGATTGCAGTGTGACCTTCTCATGCATTGCCTTGGGCATCACGCCTGTCAATGCGTGAGTCAAATGTAGGAGAGCATTCATCTGCGCTGATTTGCACTGCATTGCGTGGCAACGCGTTTCATTCCTTTGCATTGCATTCCATTGCATTGCATTGCATGGCATTGTACTAGAGCACAGCACATCGCATCGCATCGCATCGCATCGCACTGCATTGCAATGCTTCGCACGGAGACACCTTGCAGTGAAGGCGAGCAGCATTGGAATGGACTTAGGCAACTGCTTCTCCATACTGCGCTCACAATGCTGGCGTTGTATGCTGGTGGGATGGAAGGCGAATGTGCGAGTAGAAATGGGCAGATTGCGGGTTGGCCTGCATTCGCGTTGATTGCAGTGTGACCTTCTCATGCATTGCCTTGGGCATCACGCCTGTCAATGCGTGAGTCAAATGTAGGAGAGCATTCATCTGCGCTGATTTGCACTGCATTGCGTGGCAACGCGTTTCATTCCTTTGCATTGCATTCCATTGCATTGCATTGCATGGCATTGTACTAGAGCACAGCACATCGCATCGCATCGCATCGCATCGCATCGCACTGCATTGCAATGCTTCGCACGGAGACACCTTGCAGTGAAGGCGAGCAGCATTGGAATGGACTTAGGCAACTGCTTCTCCATACTGCGCTCACAATGCTGGCGTTGTATGCTGGTGGGATGGAAGGCGAATGTGCGAGTAGAAATGGGCAGATTGCGGGTTGGCCTGCATTCGCGTTGATTGCAGTGTGACCTTCTCATGCATTGCCTTGGGCATCACGCCTGTCAATGCGTGAGTCAAATGTAGGAGAGCATTCATCTGCGCTGATTTGCACTGCATTGCGTGGCAACGCGTTTCATTCCTTTGCATTGCATTCCATTGCATTGCATTGCATGGCATTGTACTAGAGCACAGCACATCGCATCGCATCGCATCGCATCGCACTGCATTGCAATGCTTCGCACGGAGACACCTTGCAGTGAAGGCGAGCAGCATTGGAATGGACTTAGGCAACTGCTTCTCCATACTGCGCTCACAATGCTGGCGTTGTATGCTGGTGGGATGGAAGGCGAATGTGCGAGTAGAAATGGGCAGATTGCGGGTTGGCCTGCATTCGCGTTGATTGCAGTGTGACCTTCTCATGCATTGCCTTGGGCATCACGCCTGTCAATGCGTGAGTCAAATGTAGGAGAGCATTCATCTGCGCTGATTTGCACTGCATTGCGTGGCAACGCGTTTCATTCCTTTGCATTGCATTCCATTGCATTGCATTGCATGGCATTGTACTAGAGCACAGCACATCGCATCGCATCGCATCGCATCGCATCGCACTGCATTGCAATGCTTCGCACGGAGACACCTTGCAGTGAAGGCGAGCAGCATTGGAATGGACTTAGGCAACTGCTTCTCCATACTGCGCTCACAATGCTGGCGTTGTATGCTGGTGGGATGGAAGGCGAATGTGCGAGTAGAAATGGGCAGATTGCGGGTTGGCCTGCATTCGCGTTGATTGCAGTGTGACCTTCTCATGCATTGCCTTGGGCATCACGCCTGTCAATGCGTGAGTCAAATGTAGGAGAGCATTCATCTGCGCTGATTTGCACTGCATTGCGTGGCAACGCGTTTCATTCCTTTGCATTGCATTCCATTGCATTGCATTGCATGGCATTGTACTAGAGCACAGCACATCGCATCGCATCGCATCGCATCGCACTGCATTGCAATGCTTCGCACGGAGACACCTTGCAGTGAAGGCGAGCAGCATTGGAATGGACTTAGGCAACTGCTTCTCCATACTGCGCTCACAATGCTGGCGTTGTATGCTGGTGGGATGGAAGGCGAATGTGCGAGTAGAAATGGGCAGATTGCGGGTTGGCCTGCATTCGCGTTGATTGCAGTGTGACCTTCTCATGCATTGCCTTGGGCATCACGCCTGTCAATGCGTGAGTCAAATGTAGGAGAGCATTCATCTGCGCTGATTTGCACTGCATTGCGTGGCAACGCGTTTCATTCCTTTGCATTGCATTCCATTGCATTGCATTGCATGGCATTGTACTAGAGCACAGCACATCGCATCGCATCGCACTGCATTGCAATGCTTCGCACGGAGACACCTTGCAGTGAAGGCGAGCAGCATTGGAATGGACTTAGGCAACTGCTTCTCCATACTGCGCTCACAATGCTGGCGTTGTATGCTGGTGGGATGGAAGGCGAATGTGCGAGTAGAAATGGGCAGATTGCGGGTTGGCCTGCATTCGCGTTGATTGCAGTGTGACCTTCTCATGCATTGCCTTGGGCATCACGCCTGTCAATGCGTGAGTCAAATGTAGGAGAGCATTCATCTGCGCTGATTTGCACTGCATTGCGTGGCAACGCGTTTCATTCCTTTGCATTGCATTCCATTGCATTGCATTGCATGGCATTGTACTAGAGCACAGCACATCGCATCGCATCGCATCGCATCGCACTGCATTGCAATGCTTCGCACGGAGACACCTTGCAGTGAAGGCGAGCAGCATTGGAATGGACTTAGGCAACTGCTTCTCCATACTGCGCTCACAATGCTGGCGTTGTATGCTGGTGGGATGGAAGGCGAATGTGCGAGTAGAAATGGGCAGATTGCGGGTTGGCCTGCATTCGCGTTGATTGCAGTGTGACCTTCTCATGCATTGCCTTGGGCATCACGCCTGTCAATGCGTGAGTCAAATGTAGGAGAGCATTCATCTGCGCTGATTTGCACTGCATTGCGTGGCAACGCGTTTCATTCCTTTGCATTGCATTCCATTGCATTGCATTGCATGGCATTGTACTAGAGCACAGCATCGCATCGCATCGCATCGCATCGCACTGCATTGCAATGCTTCGCACGGAGACACCTTGCAGTGAAGGCGAGCAGCATTGGAATGGACTTAGGCAACTGCTTCTCCATACTGCGCTCACAATGCTGGCGTTGTATGCTGGTGGGATGGAAGGCGAATGTGCGAGTAGAAATGGGCAGATTGCGGGTTGGCCTGCATTCGCGTTGATTGCAGTGTGACCTTCTCATGCATTGCCTTGGGCATCACGCCTGTCAATGCGTGAGTCAAATGTAGGAGAGCATTCATCTGCGCTGATTTGCACTGCATTGCGTGGCAACGCGTTTCATTCCTTTGCATTGCATTCCATTGCATTGCATTGCATGGCATTGTACTAGAGCACAGCACATCGCATCGCATCGCATCGCATCGCATCGCACTGCATTGCAATGCTTCGCACGGAGACACCTTGCAGTGAAGGCGAGCAGCATTGGAATGGACTTAGGCAACTGCTTCTCCATACTGCGCTCACAATGCTGGCGTTGTATGCTGGTGGGATGGAAGGCGAATGTGCGAGTAGAAATGGGCAGATTGCGGGTTGGCCTGCATTCGCGTTGATTGCAGTGTGACCTTCTCATGCATTGCCTTGGGCATCACGCCTGTCAATGCGTGAGTCAAATGTAGGAGAGCATTCATCTGCGCTGATTTGCACTGCATTGCGTGGCAACGCGTTTCATTCCTTTGCATTGCATTCCATTGCATTGCATTGCATGGCATTGTACTAGAGCACAGCACATCGCATCGCATCGCATCGCATCGCATCGCACTGCATTGCAATGCTTCGCACGGAGACACCTTGCAGTGAAGGCGAGCAGCATTGGAATGGACTTAGGCAACTGCTTCTCCATACTGCGCTCACAATGCTGGCGTTGTATGCTGGTGGGATGGAAGGCGAATGTGCGAGTAGAAATGGGCAGATTGCGGGTTGGCCTGCATTCGCGTTGATTGCAGTGTGACCTTCTCATGCATTGCCTTGGGCATCACGCCTGTCAATGCGTGAGTCAAATGTAGGAGAGCATTCATCTGCGCTGATTTGCACTGCATTGCGTGGCAACGCGTTTCATTCCTTTGCATTGCATTCCATTGCATTGCATTGCATGGCATTGTACTAGAGCACAGCACATCGCATCGCATCGCATCGCATCGCATCGCACTGCATTGCAATGCTTCGCACGGAGACACCTTGCAGTGAAGGCGAGCAGCATTGGAATGGACTTAGGCAACTGCTTCTCCATACTGCGCTCACAATGCTGGCGTTGTATGCTGGTGGGATGGAAGGCGAATGTGCGAGTAGAAATGGGCAGATTGCGGGTTGGCCTGCATTCGCGTTGATTGCAGTGTGACCTTCTCATGCATTGCCTTGGGCATCACGCCTGTCAATGCGTGAGTCAAATGTAGGAGAGCATTCATCTGCGCTGATTTGCACTGCATTGCGTGGCAACGCGTTTCATTCCTTTGCATTGCATTCCATTGCATTGCATTGCATGGCATTGTACTAGAGCACAGCACATCGCATCGCATCGCATCGCATCGCACTGCATTGCAATGCTTCGCACGGAGACACCTTGCAGTGAAGGCGAGCAGCATTGGAATGGACTTAGGCAACTGCTTCTCCATACTGCGCTCACAATGCTGGCGTTGTATGCTGGTGGGATGGAAGGCGAATGTGCGAGTAGAAATGGGCAGATTGCGGGTTGGCCTGCATTCGCGTTGATTGCAGTGTGACCTTCTCATGCATTGCCTTGGGCATCACGCCTGTCAATGCGTGAGTCAAATGTAGGAGAGCATTCATCTGCGCTGATTTGCACTGCATTGCGTGGCAACGCGTTTCATTCCTTTGCATTGCATTCCATTGCATTGCATTGCATGGCATTGTACTAGAGCACAGCACATCGCATCGCATCGCATCGCATCGCACTGCATTGCAATGCTTCGCACGGAGACACCTTGCAGTGAAGGCGAGCAGCATTGGAATGGACTTAGGCAACTGCTTCTCCATACTGCGCTCACAATGCTGGCGTTGTATGCTGGTGGGATGGAAGGCGAATGTGCGAGTAGAAATGGGCAGATTGCGGGTTGGCCTGCATTCGCGTTGATTGCAGTGTGACCTTCTCATGCATTGCCTTGGGCATCACGCCTGTCAATGCGTGAGTCAAATGTAGGAGAGCATTCATCTGCGCTGATTTGCACTGCATTGCGTGGCAACGCGTTTCATTCCTTTGCATTGCATTCCATTGCATTGCATTGCATGGCATTGTACTAGAGCACAGCACATCGCATCGCATCGCATCGCATCGCACTGCATTGCAATGCTTCGCACGGAGACACCTTGCAGTGAAGGCGAGCAGCATTGGAATGGACTTAGGCAACTGCTTCTCCATACTGCGCTCACAATGCTGGCGTTGTATGCTGGTGGGATGGAAGGCGAATGTGCGAGTAGAAATGGGCAGATTGCGGGTTGGCCTGCATTCGCGTTGATTGCAGTGTGACCTTCTCATGCATTGCCTTGGGCATCACGCCTGTCAATGCGTGAGTCAAATGTAGGAGAGCATTCATCTGCGCTGATTTGCACTGCATTGCGTGGCAACGCGTTTCATTCCTTTGCATTGCATTCCATTGCATTGCATTGCATGGCATTGTACTAGAGCACAGCACATCGCATCGCATCGCATCGCATCGCACTGCATTGCAATGCTTCGCACGGAGACACCTTGCAGTGAAGGCGAGCAGCATTGGAATGGACTTAGGCAACTGCTTCTCCATACTGCGCTCACAATGCTGGCGTTGTATGCTGGTGGGATGGAAGGCGAATGTGCGAGTAGAAATGGGCAGATTGCGGGTTGGCCTGCATTCGCGTTGATTGCAGTGTGACCTTCTCATGCATTGCCTTGGGCATCACGCCTGTCAATGCGTGAGTCAAATGTAGGAGAGCATTCATCTGCGCTGATTTGCACTGCATTGCGTGGCAACGCGTTTCATTCCTTTGCATTGCATTCCATTGCATTGCATTGCATGGCATTGTACTAGAGCACAGCACATCGCATCGCATCGCATCGCATCGCATCGCACTGCATTGCAATGCTTCGCACGGAGACACCTTGCAGTGAAGGCGAGCAGCATTGGAATGGACTTAGGCAACTGCTTCTCCATACTGCGCTCACAATGCTGGCGTTGTATGCTGGTGGGATGGAAGGCGAATGTGCGAGTAGAAATGGGCAGATTGCGGGTTGGCCTGCATTCGCGTTGATTGCAGTGTGACCTTCTCATGCATTGCCTTGGGCATCACGCCTGTCAATGCGTGAGTCAAATGTAGGAGAGCATTCATCTGCGCTGATTTGCACTGCATTGCGTGGCAACGCGTTTCATTCCTTTGCATTGCATTCCATTGCATTGCATTGCATGGCATTGTACTAGAGCACAGCACATCGCATCGCATCGCATCGCATCGCATCGCACTGCATTGCAATGCTTCGCACGGAGACACCTTGCAGTGAAGGCGAGCAGCATTGGAATGGACTTAGGCAACTGCTTCTCCATACTGCGCTCACAATGCTGGCGTTGTATGCTGGTGGGATGGAAGGCGAATGTGCGAGTAGAAATGGGCAGATTGCGGGTTGGCCTGCATTCGCGTTGATTGCAGTGTGACCTTCTCATGCATTGCCTTGGGCATCACGCCTGTCAATGCGTGAGTCAAATGTAGGAGAGCATTCATCTGCGCTGATTTGCACTGCATTGCGTGGCAACGCGTTTCATTCCTTTGCATTGCATTCCATTGCATTGCATTGCATGGCATTGTACTAGAGCACAGCACATCGCATCGCATCGCATCGCATCGCACTGCATTGCAATGCTTCGCACGGAGACACCTTGCAGTGAAGGCGAGCAGCATTGGAATGGACTTAGGCAACTGCTTCTCCATACTGCGCTCACAATGCTGGCGTTGTATGCTGGTGGGATGGAAGGCGAATGTGCGAGTAGAAATGGGCAGATTGCGGGTTGGCCTGCATTCGCGTTGATTGCAGTGTGACCTTCTCATGCATTGCCTTGGGCATCACGCCTGTCAATGCGTGAGTCAAATGTAGGAGAGCATTCATCTGCGCTGATTTGCACTGCATTGCGTGGCAACGCGTTTCATTCCTTTGCATTGCATTCCATTGCATTGCATTGCATGGCATTGTACTAGAGCACAGCACATCGCATCGCATCGCATCGCATCGCACTGCATTGCAATGCTTCGCACGGAGACACCTTGCAGTGAAGGCGAGCAGCATTGGAATGGACTTAGGCAACTGCTTCTCCATACTGCGCTCACAATGCTGGCGTTGTATGCTGGTGGGATGGAAGGCGAATGTGCGAGTAGAAATGGGCAGATTGCGGGTTGGCCTGCATTCGCGTTGATTGCAGTGTGACCTTCTCATGCATTGCCTTGGGCATCACGCCTGTCAATGCGTGAGTCAAATGTAGGAGAGCATTCATCTGCGCTGATTTGCACTGCATTGCGTGGCAACGCGTTTCATTCCTTTGCATTGCATTCCATTGCATTGCATTGCATGGCATTGTACTAGAGCACAGCACATCGCATCGCATCGCATCGCATCGCACTGCATTGCAATGCTTCGCACGGAGACACCTTGCAGTGAAGGCGAGCAGCATTGGAATGGACTTAGGCAACTGCTTCTCCATACTGCGCTCACAATGCTGGCGTTGTATGCTGGTGGGATGGAAGGCGAATGTGCGAGTAGAAATGGGCAGATTGCGGGTTGGCCTGCATTCGCGTTGATTGCAGTGTGACCTTCTCATGCATTGCCTTGGGCATCACGCCTGTCAATGCGTGAGTCAAATGTAGGAGAGCATTCATCTGCGCTGATTTGCACTGCATTGCGTGGCAACGCGTTTCATTCCTTTGCATTGCATTCCATTGCATTGCATTGCATGGCATTGTACTAGAGCACAGCACATCGCATCGCATCGCATCGCATCGCATCGCACTGCATTGCAATGCTTCGCACGGAGACACCTTGCAGTGAAGGCGAGCAGCATTGGAATGGACTTAGGCAACTGCTTCTCCATACTGCGCTCACAATGCTGGCGTTGTATGCTGGTGGGATGGAAGGCGAATGTGCGAGTAGAAATGGGCAGATTGCGGGTTGGCCTGCATTCGCGTTGATTGCAGTGTGACCTTCTCATGCATTGCCTTGGGCATCACGCCTGTCAATGCGTGAGTCAAATGTAGGAGAGCATTCATCTGCGCTGATTTGCACTGCATTGCGTGGCAACGCGTTTCATTCCTTTGCATTGCATTCCATTGCATTGCATTGCATGGCATTGTACTAGAGCACAGCACATCGCATCGCATCGCATCGCATCGCATCGCACTGCATTGCAATGCTTCGCACGGAGACACCTTGCAGTGAAGGCGAGCAGCATTGGAATGGACTTAGGCAACTGCTTCTCCATACTGCGCTCACAATGCTGGCGTTGTATGCTGGTGGGATGGAAGGCGAATGTGCGAGTAGAAATGGGCAGATTGCGGGTTGGCCTGCATTCGCGTTGATTGCAGTGTGACCTTCTCATGCATTGCCTTGGGCATCACGCCTGTCAATGCGTGAGTCAAATGTAGGAGAGCATTCATCTGCGCTGATTTGCACTGCATTGCGTGGCAACGCGTTTCATTCCTTTGCATTGCATTCCATTGCATTGCATTGCATGGCATTGTACTAGAGCACAGCACATCGCATCGCATCGCATCGCATCGCACTGCATTGCAATGCTTCGCACGGAGACACCTTGCAGTGAAGGCGAGCAGCATTGGAATGGACTTAGGCAACTGCTTCTCCATACTGCGCTCACAATGCTGGCGTTGTATGCTGGTGGGATGGAAGGCGAATGTGCGAGTAGAAATGGGCAGATTGCGGGTTGGCCTGCATTCGCGTTGATTGCAGTGTGACCTTCTCATGCATTGCCTTGGGCATCACGCCTGTCAATGCGTGAGTCAAATGTAGGAGAGCATTCATCTGCGCTGATTTGCACTGCATTGCGTGGCAACGCGTTTCATTCCTTTGCATTGCATTCCATTGCATTGCATTGCATGGCATTGTACTAGAGCACAGCACATCGCATCGCATCGCATCGCATCGCATCGCACTGCATTGCAATGCTTCGCACGGAGACACCTTGCAGTGAAGGCGAGCAGCATTGGAATGGACTTAGGCAACTGCTTCTCCATACTGCGCTCACAATGCTGGCGTTGTATGCTGGTGGGATGGAAGGCGAATGTGCGAGTAGAAATGGGCAGATTGCGGGTTGGCCTGCATTCGCGTTGATTGCAGTGTGACCTTCTCATGCATTGCCTTGGGCATCACGCCTGTCAATGCGTGAGTCAAATGTAGGAGAGCATTCATCTGCGCTGATTTGCACTGCATTGCGTGGCAACGCGTTTCATTCCTTTGCATTGCATTCCATTGCATTGCATTGCATGGCATTGTACTAGAGCACAGCACATCGCATCGCATCGCATCGCATCGCACTGCATTGCAATGCTTCGCACGGAGACACCTTGCAGTGAAGGCGAGCAGCATTGGAATGGACTTAGGCAACTGCTTCTCCATACTGCGCTCACAATGCTGGCGTTGTATGCTGGTGGGATGGAAGGCGAATGTGCGAGTAGAAATGGGCAGATTGCGGGTTGGCCTGCATTCGCGTTGATTGCAGTGTGACCTTCTCATGCATTGCCTTGGGCATCACGCCTGTCAATGCGTGAGTCAAATGTAGGAGAGCATTCATCTGCGCTGATTTGCACTGCATTGCGTGGCAACGCGTTTCATTCCTTTGCATTGCATTCCATTGCATTGCATTGCATGGCATTGTACTAGAGCACAGCACATCGCATCGCATCGCACTGCATTGCAATGCTTCGCACGGAGACACCTTGCAGTGAAGGCGAGCAGCATTGGAATGGACTTAGGCAACTGCTTCTCCATACTGCGCTCACAATGCTGGCGTTGTATGCTGGTGGGATGGAAGGCGAATGTGCGAGTAGAAATGGGCAGATTGCGGGTTGGCCTGCATTCGCGTTGATTGCAGTGTGACCTTCTCATGCATTGCCTTGGGCATCACGCCTGTCAATGCGTGAGTCAAATGTAGGAGAGCATTCATCTGCGCTGATTTGCACTGCATTGCGTGGCAACGCGTTTCATTCCTTTGCATTGCATTCCATTGCATTGCATTGCATGGCATTGTACTAGAGCACAGCACATCGCATCGCATCGCATCGCATCGCATCGCACTGCATTGCAATGCTTCGCACGGAGACACCTTGCAGTGAAGGCGAGCAGCATTGGAATGGACTTAGGCAACTGCTTCTCCATACTGCGCTCACAATGCTGGCGTTGTATGCTGGTGGGATGGAAGGCGAATGTGCGAGTAGAAATGGGCAGATTGCGGGTTGGCCTGCATTCGCGTTGATTGCAGTGTGACCTTCTCATGCATTGCCTTGGGCATCACGCCTGTCAATGCGTGAGTCAAATGTAGGAGAGCATTCATCTGCGCTGATTTGCACTGCATTGCGTGGCAACGCGTTTCATTCCTTTGCATTGCATTCCATTGCATTGCATTGCATGGCATTGTACTAGAGCACAGCACATCGCATCGCATCGCATCGCATCGCACTGCATTGCAATGCTTCGCACGGAGACACCTTGCAGTGAAGGCGAGCAGCATTGGAATGGACTTAGGCAACTGCTTCTCCATACTGCGCTCACAATGCTGGCGTTGTATGCTGGTGGGATGGAAGGCGAATGTGCGAGTAGAAATGGGCAGATTGCGGGTTGGCCTGCATTCGCGTTGATTGCAGTGTGACCTTCTCATGCATTGCCTTGGGCATCACGCCTGTCAATGCGTGAGTCAAATGTAGGAGAGCATTCATCTGCGCTGATTTGCACTGCATTGCGTGGCAACGCGTTTCATTCCTTTGCATTGCATTCCATTGCATTGCATTGCATGGCATTGTACTAGAGCACAGCACATCGCATCGCATCGCATCGCATCGCACTGCATTGCAATGCTTCGCACGGAGACACCTTGCAGTGAAGGCGAGCAGCATTGGAATGGACTTAGGCAACTGCTTCTCCATACTGCGCTCACAATGCTGGCGTTGTATGCTGGTGGGATGGAAGGCGAATGTGCGAGTAGAAATGGGCAGATTGCGGGTTGGCCTGCATTCGCGTTGATTGCAGTGTGACCTTCTCATGCATTGCCTTGGGCATCACGCCTGTCAATGCGTGAGTCAAATGTAGGAGAGCATTCATCTGCGCTGATTTGCACTGCATTGCGTGGCAACGCGTTTCATTCCTTTGCATTGCATTCCATTGCATTGCATTGCATGGCATTGTACTAGAGCACAGCACATCGCATCGCATCGCATCGCATCGCACTGCATTGCAATGCTTCGCACGGAGACACCTTGCAGTGAAGGCGAGCAGCATTGGAATGGACTTAGGCAACTGCTTCTCCATACTGCGCTCACAATGCTGGCGTTGTATGCTGGTGGGATGGAAGGCGAATGTGCGAGTAGAAATGGGCAGATTGCGGGTTGGCCTGCATTCGCGTTGATTGCAGTGTGACCTTCTCATGCATTGCCTTGGGCATCACGCCTGTCAATGCGTGAGTCAAATGTAGGAGAGCATTCATCTGCGCTGATTTGCACTGCATTGCGTGGCAACGCGTTTCATTCCTTTGCATTGCATTCCATTGCATTGCATTGCATGGCATTGTACTAGAGCACAGCACATCGCATCGCATCGCATCGCATCGCACTGCATTGCAATGCTTCGCACGGAGACACCTTGCAGTGAAGGCGAGCAGCATTGGAATGGACTTAGGCAACTGCTTCTCCATACTGCGCTCACAATGCTGGCGTTGTATGCTGGTGGGATGGAAGGCGAATGTGCGAGTAGAAATGGGCAGATTGCGGGTTGGCCTGCATTCGCGTTGATTGCAGTGTGACCTTCTCATGCATTGCCTTGGGCATCACGCCTGTCAATGCGTGAGTCAAATGTAGGAGAGCATTCATCTGCGCTGATTTGCACTGCATTGCGTGGCAACGCGTTTCATTCCTTTGCATTGCATTCCATTGCATTGCATTGCATGGCATTGTACTAGAGCACAGCATCGCATCGCATCGCATCGCATCGCACTGCATTGCAATGCTTCGCACGGAGACACCTTGCAGTGAAGGCGAGCAGCATTGGAATGGACTTAGGCAACTGCTTCTCCATACTGCGCTCACAATGCTGGCGTTGTATGCTGGTGGGATGGAAGGCGAATGTGCGAGTAGAAATGGGCAGATTGCGGGTTGGCCTGCATTCGCGTTGATTGCAGTGTGACCTTCTCATGCATTGCCTTGGGCATCACGCCTGTCAATGCGTGAGTCAAATGTAGGAGAGCATTCATCTGCGCTGATTTGCACTGCATTGCGTGGCAACGCGTTTCATTCCTTTGCATTGCATTCCATTGCATTGCATTGCATGGCATTGTACTAGAGCACAGCACATCGCATCGCATCGCATCGCATCGCACTGCATTGCAATGCTTCGCACGGAGACACCTTGCAGTGAAGGCGAGCAGCATTGGAATGGACTTAGGCAACTGCTTCTCCATACTGCGCTCACAATGCTGGCGTTGTATGCTGGTGGGATGGAAGGCGAATGTGCGAGTAGAAATGGGCAGATTGCGGGTTGGCCTGCATTCGCGTTGATTGCAGTGTGACCTTCTCATGCATTGCCTTGGGCATCACGCCTGTCAATGCGTGAGTCAAATGTAGGAGAGCATTCATCTGCGCTGATTTGCACTGCATTGCGTGGCAACGCGTTTCATTCCTTTGCATTGCATTCCATTGCATTGCATTGCATGGCATTGTACTAGAGCACAGCACATCGCATCGCATCGCATCGCATCGCACTGCATTGCAATGCTTCGCACGGAGACACCTTGCAGTGAAGGCGAGCAGCATTGGAATGGACTTAGGCAACTGCTTCTCCATACTGCGCTCACAATGCTGGCGTTGTATGCTGGTGGGATGGAAGGCGAATGTGCGAGTAGAAATGGGCAGATTGCGGGTTGGCCTGCATTCGCGTTGATTGCAGTGTGACCTTCTCATGCATTGCCTTGGGCATCACGCCTGTCAATGCGTGAGTCAAATGTAGGAGAGCATTCATCTGCGCTGATTTGCACTGCATTGCGTGGCAACGCGTTTCATTCCTTTGCATTGCATTCCATTGCATTGCATTGCATGGCATTGTACTAGAGCACAGCACATCGCATCGCATCGCACTGCATTGCAATGCTTCGCACGGAGACACCTTGCAGTGAAGGCGAGCAGCATTGGAATGGACTTAGGCAACTGCTTCTCCATACTGCGCTCACAATGCTGGCGTTGTATGCTGGTGGGATGGAAGGCGAATGTGCGAGTAGAAATGGGCAGATTGCGGGTTGGCCTGCATTCGCGTTGATTGCAGTGTGACCTTCTCATGCATTGCCTTGGGCATCACGCCTGTCAATGCGTGAGTCAAATGTAGGAGAGCATTCATCTGCGCTGATTTGCACTGCATTGCGTGGCAACGCGTTTCATTCCTTTGCATTGCATTCCATTGCATTGCATTGCATGGCATTGTACTAGAGCACAGCACATCGCATCGCATCGCATCGCATCGCACTGCATTGCAATGCTTCGCACGGAGACACCTTGCAGTGAAGGCGAGCAGCATTGGAATGGACTTAGGCAACTGCTTCTCCATACTGCGCTCACAATGCTGGCGTTGTATGCTGGTGGGATGGAAGGCGAATGTGCGAGTAGAAATGGGCAGATTGCGGGTTGGCCTGCATTCGCGTTGATTGCAGTGTGACCTTCTCATGCATTGCCTTGGGCATCACGCCTGTCAATGCGTGAGTCAAATGTAGGAGAGCATTCATCTGCGCTGATTTGCACTGCATTGCGTGGCAACGCGTTTCATTCCTTTGCATTGCATTCCATTGCATTGCATTGCATGGCATTGTACTAGAGCACAGCACATCGCATCGCATCGCATCGCATCGCATGCATTGCAATGCTTCGCACGGAGACACCTTGCAGTGAAGGCGAGCAGCATTGGAATGGACTTAGGCAACTGCTTCTCCATACTGCGCTCACAATGCTGGCGTTGTATGCTGGTGGGATGGAAGGCGAATGTGCGAGTAGAAATGGGCAGATTGCGGGTTGGCCTGCATTCGCGTTGATTGCAGTGTGACCTTCTCATGCATTGCCTTGGGCATCACGCCTGTCAATGCGTGAGTCAAATGTAGGAGAGCATTCATCTGCGCTGATTTGCACTGCATTGCGTGGCAACGCGTTTCATTCCTTTGCATTGCATTCCATTGCATTGCATTGCATGGCATTGTACTAGAGCACAGCACATCGCATCGCATCGCATCGCATCGCATCGCACTGCATTGCAATGCTTCGCACGGAGACACCTTGCAGTGAAGGCGAGCAGCATTGGAATGGACTTAGGCAACTGCTTCTCCATACTGCGCTCACAATGCTGGCGTTGTATGCTGGTGGGATGGAAGGCGAATGTGCGAGTAGAAATGGGCAGATTGCGGGTTGGCCTGCATTCGCGTTGATTGCAGTGTGACCTTCTCATGCATTGCCTTGGGCATCACGCCTGTCAATGCGTGAGTCAAATGTAGGAGAGCATTCATCTGCGCTGATTTGCACTGCATTGCGTGGCAACGCGTTTCATTCCTTTGCATTGCATTCCATTGCATTGCATTGCATGGCATTGTACTAGAGCACAGCACATCGCATCGCATCGCATCGCATCGCACTGCATTGCAATGCTTCGCACGGAGACACCTTGCAGTGAAGGCGAGCAGCATTGGAATGGACTTAGGCAACTGCTTCTCCATACTGCGCTCACAATGCTGGCGTTGTATGCTGGTGGGATGGAAGGCGAATGTGCGAGTAGAAATGGGCAGATTGCGGGTTGGCCTGCATTCGCGTTGATTGCAGTGTGACCTTCTCATGCATTGCCTTGGGCATCACGCCTGTCAATGCGTGAGTCAAATGTAGGAGAGCATTCATCTGCGCTGATTTGCACTGCATTGCGTGGCAACGCGTTTCATTCCTTTGCATTGCATTCCATTGCATTGCATTGCATGGCATTGTACTAGAGCACAGCACATCGCATCGCATCGCATCGCATCGCACTGCATTGCAATGCTTCGCACGGAGACACCTTGCAGTGAAGGCGAGCAGCATTGGAATGGACTTAGGCAACTGCTTCTCCATACTGCGCTCACAATGCTGGCGTTGTATGCTGGTGGGATGGAAGGCGAATGTGCGAGTAGAAATGGGCAGATTGCGGGTTGGCCTGCATTCGCGTTGATTGCAGTGTGACCTTCTCATGCATTGCCTTGGGCATCACGCCTGTCAATGCGTGAGTCAAATGTAGGAGAGCATTCATCTGCGCTGATTTGCACTGCATTGCGTGGCAACGCGTTTCATTCCTTTGCATTGCATTCCATTGCATTGCATTGCATGGCATTGTACTAGAGCACAGCACATCGCATCGCATCGCATCGCATCGCACTGCATTGCAATGCTTCGCACGGAGACACCTTGCAGTGAAGGCGAGCAGCATTGGAATGGACTTAGGCAACTGCTTCTCCATACTGCGCTCACAATGCTGGCGTTGTATGCTGGTGGGATGGAAGGCGAATGTGCGAGTAGAAATGGGCAGATTGCGGGTTGGCCTGCATTCGCGTTGATTGCAGTGTGACCTTCTCATGCATTGCCTTGGGCATCACGCCTGTCAATGCGTGAGTCAAATGTAGGAGAGCATTCATCTGCGCTGATTTGCACTGCATTGCGTGGCAACGCGTTTCATTCCTTTGCATTGCATTCCATTGCATTGCATTGCATGGCATTGTACTAGAGCACAGCACATCGCATCGCATCGCATCGCATCGCACTGCATTGCAATGCTTCGCACGGAGACACCTTGCAGTGAAGGCGAGCAGCATTGGAATGGACTTAGGCAACTGCTTCTCCATACTGCGCTCACAATGCTGGCGTTGTATGCTGGTGGGATGGAAGGCGAATGTGCGAGTAGAAATGGGCAGATTGCGGGTTGGCCTGCATTCGCGTTGATTGCAGTGTGACCTTCTCATGCATTGCCTTGGGCATCACGCCTGTCAATGCGTGAGTCAAATGTAGGAGAGCATTCATCTGCGCTGATTTGCACTGCATTGCGTGGCAACGCGTTTCATTCCTTTGCATTGCATTCCATTGCATTGCATTGCATGGCATTGTACTAGAGCACAGCACATCGCATCGCATCGCATCGCACTGCATTGCAATGCTTCGCACGGAGACACCTTGCAGTGAAGGCGAGCAGCATTGGAATGGACTTAGGCAACTGCTTCTCCATACTGCGCTCACAATGCTGGCGTTGTATGCTGGTGGGATGGAAGGCGAATGTGCGAGTAGAAATGGGCAGATTGCGGGTTGGCCTGCATTCGCGTTGATTGCAGTGTGACCTTCTCATGCATTGCCTTGGGCATCACGCCTGTCAATGCGTGAGTCAAATGTAGGAGAGCATTCATCTGCGCTGATTTGCACTGCATTGCGTGGCAACGCGTTTCATTCCTTTGCATTGCATTCCATTGCATTGCATTGCATGGCATTGTACTAGAGCACAGCACATCGCATCGCATCGCATCGCATCGCATCGCACTGCATTGCAATGCTTCGCACGGAGACACCTTGCAGTGAAGGCGAGCAGCATTGGAATGGACTTAGGCAACTGCTTCTCCATACTGCGCTCACAATGCTGGCGTTGTATGCTGGTGGGATGGAAGGCGAATGTGCGAGTAGAAATGGGCAGATTGCGGGTTGGCCTGCATTCGCGTTGATTGCAGTGTGACCTTCTCATGCATTGCCTTGGGCATCACGCCTGTCAATGCGTGAGTCAAATGTAGGAGAGCATTCATCTGCGCTGATTTGCACTGCATTGCGTGGCAACGCGTTTCATTCCTTTGCATTGCATTCCATTGCATTGCATTGCATGGCATTGTACTAGAGCACAGCACATCGCATCGCATCGCATCGCATCGCATCGCACTGCATTGCAATGCTTCGCACGGAGACACCTTGCAGTGAAGGCGAGCAGCATTGGAATGGACTTAGGCAACTGCTTCTCCATACTGCGCTCACAATGCTGGCGTTGTATGCTGGTGGGATGGAAGGCGAATGTGCGAGTAGAAATGGGCAGATTGCGGGTTGGCCTGCATTCGCGTTGATTGCAGTGTGACCTTCTCATGCATTGCCTTGGGCATCACGCCTGTCAATGCGTGAGTCAAATGTAGGAGAGCATTCATCTGCGCTGATTTGCACTGCATTGCGTGGCAACGCGTTTCATTCCTTTGCATTGCATTCCATTGCATTGCATTGCATGGCATTGTACTAGAGCACAGCACATCGCATCGCATCGCATCGCATCGCATCGCACTGCATTGCAATGCTTCGCACGGAGACACCTTGCAGTGAAGGCGAGCAGCATTGGAATGGACTTAGGCAACTGCTTCTCCATACTGCGCTCACAATGCTGGCGTTGTATGCTGGTGGGATGGAAGGCGAATGTGCGAGTAGAAATGGGCAGATTGCGGGTTGGCCTGCATTCGCGTTGATTGCAGTGTGACCTTCTCATGCATTGCCTTGGGCATCACGCCTGTCAATGCGTGAGTCAAATGTAGGAGAGCATTCATCTGCGCTGATTTGCACTGCATTGCGTGGCAACGCGTTTCATTCCTTTGCATTGCATTCCATTGCATTGCATTGCATGGCATTGTACTAGAGCACAGCACATCGCATCGCATCGCATCGCATCGCATCGCACTGCATTGCAATGCTTCGCACGGAGACACCTTGCAGTGAAGGCGAGCAGCATTGGAATGGACTTAGGCAACTGCTTCTCCATACTGCGCTCACAATGCTGGCGTTGTATGCTGGTGGGATGGAAGGCGAATGTGCGAGTAGAAATGGGCAGATTGCGGGTTGGCCTGCATTCGCGTTGATTGCAGTGTGACCTTCTCATGCATTGCCTTGGGCATCACGCCTGTCAATGCGTGAGTCAAATGTAGGAGAGCATTCATCTGCGCTGATTTGCACTGCATTGCGTGGCAACGCGTTTCATTCCTTTGCATTGCATTCCATTGCATTGCATTGCATGGCATTGTACTAGAGCACAGCACATCGCATCGCATCGCATCGCACTGCATTGCAATGCTTCGCACGGAGACACCTTGCAGTGAAGGCGAGCAGCATTGGAATGGACTTAGGCAACTGCTTCTCCATACTGCGCTCACAATGCTGGCGTTGTATGCTGGTGGGATGGAAGGCGAATGTGCGAGTAGAAATGGGCAGATTGCGGGTTGGCCTGCATTCGCGTTGATTGCAGTGTGACCTTCTCATGCATTGCCTTGGGCATCACGCCTGTCAATGCGTGAGTCAAATGTAGGAGAGCATTCATCTGCGCTGATTTGCACTGCATTGCGTGGCAACGCGTTTCATTCCTTTGCATTGCATTCCATTGCATTGCATTGCATGGCATTGTACTAGAGCACAGCACATCGCATCGCATCGCATCGCATCGCATCGCACTGCATTGCAATGCTTCGCACGGAGACACCTTGCAGTGAAGGCGAGCAGCATTGGAATGGACTTAGGCAACTGCTTCTCCATACTGCGCTCACAATGCTGGCGTTGTATGCTGGTGGGATGGAAGGCGAATGTGCGAGTAGAAATGGGCAGATTGCGGGTTGGCCTGCATTCGCGTTGATTGCAGTGTGACCTTCTCATGCATTGCCTTGGGCATCACGCCTGTCAATGCGTGAGTCAAATGTAGGAGAGCATTCATCTGCGCTGATTTGCACTGCATTGCGTGGCAACGCGTTTCATTCCTTTGCATTGCATTCCATTGCATTGCATTGCATGGCATTGTACTAGAGCACAGCACATCGCATCGCATCGCATCGCATCGCACTGCATTGCAATGCTTCGCACGGAGACACCTTGCAGTGAAGGCGAGCAGCATTGGAATGGACTTAGGCAACTGCTTCTCCATACTGCGCTCACAATGCTGGCGTTGTATGCTGGTGGGATGGAAGGCGAATGTGCGAGTAGAAATGGGCAGATTGCGGGTTGGCCTGCATTCGCGTTGATTGCAGTGTGACCTTCTCATGCATTGCCTTGGGCATCACGCCTGTCAATGCGTGAGTCAAATGTAGGAGAGCATTCATCTGCGCTGATTTGCACTGCATTGCGTGGCAACGCGTTTCATTCCTTTGCATTGCATTCCATTGCATTGCATTGCATGGCATTGTACTAGAGCACAGCACATCGCATCGCATCGCATCGCACTGCATTGCAATGCTTCGCACGGAGACACCTTGCAGTGAAGGCGAGCAGCATTGGAATGGACTTAGGCAACTGCTTCTCCATACTGCGCTCACAATGCTGGCGTTGTATGCTGGTGGGATGGAAGGCGAATGTGCGAGTAGAAATGGGCAGATTGCGGGTTGGCCTGCATTCGCGTTGATTGCAGTGTGACCTTCTCATGCATTGCCTTGGGCATCACGCCTGTCAATGCGTGAGTCAAATGTAGGAGAGCATTCATCTGCGCTGATTTGCACTGCATTGCGTGGCAACGCGTTTCATTCCTTTGCATTGCATTCCATTGCATTGCATTGCATGGCATTGTACTAGAGCACAGCACATCGCATCGCATCGCATCGCATCGCACTGCATTGCAATGCTTCGCACGGAGACACCTTGCAGTGAAGGCGAGCAGCATTGGAATGGACTTAGGCAACTGCTTCTCCATACTGCGCTCACAATGCTGGCGTTGTATGCTGGTGGGATGGAAGGCGAATGTGCGAGTAGAAATGGGCAGATTGCGGGTTGGCCTGCATTCGCGTTGATTGCAGTGTGACCTTCTCATGCATTGCCTTGGGCATCACGCCTGTCAATGCGTGAGTCAAATGTAGGAGAGCATTCATCTGCGCTGATTTGCACTGCATTGCGTGGCAACGCGTTTCATTCCTTTGCATTGCATTCCATTGCATTGCATTGCATGGCATTGTACTAGAGCACAGCACATCGCATCGCATCGCATCGCATCGCATCGCACTGCATTGCAATGCTTCGCACGGAGACACCTTGCAGTGAAGGCGAGCAGCATTGGAATGGACTTAGGCAACTGCTTCTCCATACTGCGCTCACAATGCTGGCGTTGTATGCTGGTGGGATGGAAGGCGAATGTGCGAGTAGAAATGGGCAGATTGCGGGTTGGCCTGCATTCGCGTTGATTGCAGTGTGACCTTCTCATGCATTGCCTTGGGCATCACGCCTGTCAATGCGTGAGTCAAATGTAGGAGAGCATTCATCTGCGCTGATTTGCACTGCATTGCGTGGCAACGCGTTTCATTCCTTTGCATTGCATTCCATTGCATTGCATTGCATGGCATTGTACTAGAGCACAGCACATCGCATCGCATCGCATCGCATCGCATCGCACTGCATTGCAATGCTTCGCACGGAGACACCTTGCAGTGAAGGCGAGCAGCATTGGAATGGACTTAGGCAACTGCTTCTCCATACTGCGCTCACAATGCTGGCGTTGTATGCTGGTGGGATGGAAGGCGAATGTGCGAGTAGAAATGGGCAGATTGCGGGTTGGCCTGCATTCGCGTTGATTGCAGTGTGACCTTCTCATGCATTGCCTTGGGCATCACGCCTGTCAATGCGTGAGTCAAATGTAGGAGAGCATTCATCTGCGCTGATTTGCACTGCATTGCGTGGCAACGCGTTTCATTCCTTTGCATTGCATTCCATTGCATTGCATTGCATGGCATTGTACTAGAGCACAGCACATCGCATCGCATCGCATCGCACTGCATTGCAATGCTTCGCACGGAGACACCTTGCAGTGAAGGCGAGCAGCATTGGAATGGACTTAGGCAACTGCTTCTCCATACTGCGCTCACAATGCTGGCGTTGTATGCTGGTGGGATGGAAGGCGAATGTGCGAGTAGAAATGGGCAGATTGCGGGTTGGCCTGCATTCGCGTTGATTGCAGTGTGACCTTCTCATGCATTGCCTTGGGCATCACGCCTGTCAATGCGTGAGTCAAATGTAGGAGAGCATTCATCTGCGCTGATTTGCACTGCATTGCGTGGCAACGCGTTTCATTCCTTTGCATTGCATTCCATTGCATTGCATTGCATGGCATTGTACTAGAGCACAGCACATCGCATCGCATCGCATCGCATCGCATCGCACTGCATTGCAATGCTTCGCACGGAGACACCTTGCAGTGAAGGCGAGCAGCATTGGAATGGACTTAGGCAACTGCTTCTCCATACTGCGCTCACAATGCTGGCGTTGTATGCTGGTGGGATGGAAGGCGAATGTGCGAGTAGAAATGGGCAGATTGCGGGTTGGCCTGCATTCGCGTTGATTGCAGTGTGACCTTCTCATGCATTGCCTTGGGCATCACGCCTGTCAATGCGTGAGTCAAATGTAGGAGAGCATTCATCTGCGCTGATTTGCACTGCATTGCGTGGCAACGCGTTTCATTCCTTTGCATTGCATTCCATTGCATTGCATTGCATGGCATTGTACTAGAGCACAGCACATCGCATCGCATCGCATCGCATCGCATCGCACTGCATTGCAATGCTTCGCACGGAGACACCTTGCAGTGAAGGCGAGCAGCATTGGAATGGACTTAGGCAACTGCTTCTCCATACTGCGCTCACAATGCTGGCGTTGTATGCTGGTGGGATGGAAGGCGAATGTGCGAGTAGAAATGGGCAGATTGCGGGTTGGCCTGCATTCGCGTTGATTGCAGTGTGACCTTCTCATGCATTGCCTTGGGCATCACGCCTGTCAATGCGTGAGTCAAATGTAGGAGAGCATTCATCTGCGCTGATTTGCACTGCATTGCGTGGCAACGCGTTTCATTCCTTTGCATTGCATTCCATTGCATTGCATTGCATGGCATTGTACTAGAGCACAGCACATCGCATCGCATCGCATCGCATCGCACTGCATTGCAATGCTTCGCACGGAGACACCTTGCAGTGAAGGCGAGCAGCATTGGAATGGACTTAGGCAACTGCTTCTCCATACTGCTGGAATGGACTTAGGCAACTGCTTCTCCATACTGCGCTCACAATGCTGGCGTTGTATGCTGGTGGGATGGAAGGCGAATGTGCGAGTAGAAATGGGCAGATTGCGGGTTGGCCTGCATTCGCGTTGATTGCAGTGTGACCTTCTCATGCATTGCCTTGGGCATCACGCCTGTCAATGCGTGAGTCAAATGTAGGAGAGCATTCATCTGCGCTGATTTGCACTGCATTGCGTGGCAACGCGTTTCATTCCTTTGCATTGCATTCCATTGCATTGCATTGCATGGCATTGTACTAGAGCACAGCACATCGCATCGCATCGCATCGCATCGCATCGCACTGCATTGCAATGCTTCGCACGGAGACACCTTGCAGTGAAGGCGAGCAGCATTGGAATGGACTTAGGCAACTGCTTCTCCATACTGCGCTCACAATGCTGGCGTTGTATGCTGGTGGGATGGAAGGCGAATGTGCGAGTAGAAATGGGCAGATTGCGGGTTGGCCTGCATTCGCGTTGATTGCAGTGTGACCTTCTCATGCATTGCCTTGGGCATCACGCCTGTCAATGCGTGAGTCAAATGTAGGAGAGCATTCATCTGCGCTGATTTGCACTGCATTGCGTGGCAACGCGTTTCATTCCTTTGCATTGCATTCCATTGCATTGCATTGCATGGCATTGTACTAGAGCACAGCACATCGCATCGCATCGCATCGCATCGCACTGCATTGCAATGCTTCGCACGGAGACACCTTGCAGTGAAGGCGAGCAGCATTGGAATGGACTTAGGCAACTGCTTCTCCATACTGCGCTCACAATGCTGGCGTTGTATGCTGGTGGGATGGAAGGCGAATGTGCGAGTAGAAATGGGCAGATTGCGGGTTGGCCTGCATTCGCGTTGATTGCAGTGTGACCTTCTCATGCATTGCCTTGGGCATCACGCCTGTCAATGCGTGAGTCAAATGTAGGAGAGCATTCATCTGCGCTGATTTGCACTGCATTGCGTGGCAACGCGTTTCATTCCTTTGCATTGCATTCCATTGCATTGCATTGCATGGCATTGTACTAGAGCACAGCACATCGCATCGCATCGCATCGCATCGCATCGCACTGCATTGCAATGCTTCGCACGGAGACACCTTGCAGTGAAGGCGAGCAGCATTGGAATGGACTTAGGCAACTGCTTCTCCATACTGCGCTCACAATGCTGGCGTTGTATGCTGGTGGGATGGAAGGCGAATGTGCGAGTAGAAATGGGCAGATTGCGGGTTGGCCTGCATTCGCGTTGATTGCAGTGTGACCTTCTCATGCATTGCCTTGGGCATCACGCCTGTCAATGCGTGAGTCAAATGTAGGAGAGCATTCATCTGCGCTGATTTGCACTGCATTGCGTGGCAACGCGTTTCATTCCTTTGCATTGCATTCCATTGCATTGCATTGCATGGCATTGTACTAGAGCACAGCACATCGCATCGCATCGCATCGCATCGCATCGCACTGCATTGCAATGCTTCGCACGGAGACACCTTGCAGTGAAGGCGAGCAGCATTGGAATGGACTTAGGCAACTGCTTCTCCATACTGCGCTCACAATGCTGGCGTTGTATGCTGGTGGGATGGAAGGCGAATGTGCGAGTAGAAATGGGCAGATTGCGGGTTGGCCTGCATTCGCGTTGATTGCAGTGTGACCTTCTCATGCATTGCCTTGGGCATCACGCCTGTCAATGCGTGAGTCAAATGTAGGAGAGCATTCATCTGCGCTGATTTGCACTGCATTGCGTGGCAACGCGTTTCATTCCTTTGCATTGCATTCCATTGCATTGCATTGCATGGCATTGTACTAGAGCACAGCACATCGCATCGCATCGCATCGCATCGCATCGCACTGCATTGCAATGCTTCGCACGGAGACACCTTGCAGTGAAGGCGAGCAGCATTGGAATGGACTTAGGCAACTGCTTCTCCATACTGCGCTCACAATGCTGGCGTTGTATGCTGGTGGGATGGAAGGCGAATGTGCGAGTAGAAATGGGCAGATTGCGGGTTGGCCTGCATTCGCGTTGATTGCAGTGTGACCTTCTCATGCATTGCCTTGGGCATCACGCCTGTCAATGCGTGAGTCAAATGTAGGAGAGCATTCATCTGCGCTGATTTGCACTGCATTGCGTGGCAACGCGTTTCATTCCTTTGCATTGCATTCCATTGCATTGCATTGCATGGCATTGTACTAGAGCACAGCACATCGCATCGCATCGCATCGCATCGCATCGCACTGCATTGCAATGCTTCGCACGGAGACACCTTGCAGTGAAGGCGAGCAGCATTGGAATGGACTTAGGCAACTGCTTCTCCATACTGCGCTCACAATGCTGGCGTTGTATGCTGGTGGGATGGAAGGCGAATGTGCGAGTAGAAATGGGCAGATTGCGGGTTGGCCTGCATTCGCGTTGATTGCAGTGTGACCTTCTCATGCATTGCCTTGGGCATCACGCCTGTCAATGCGTGAGTCAAATGTAGGAGAGCATTCATCTGCGCTGATTTGCACTGCATTGCGTGGCAACGCGTTTCATTCCTTTGCATTGCATTCCATTGCATTGCATTGCATGGCATTGTACTAGAGCACAGCACATCGCATCGCATCGCATCGCATCGCACTGCATTGCAATGCTTCGCACGGAGACACCTTGCAGTGAAGGCGAGCAGCATTGGAATGGACTTAGGCAACTGCTTCTCCATACTGCGCTCACAATGCTGGCGTTGTATGCTGGTGGGATGGAAGGCGAATGTGCGAGTAGAAATGGGCAGATTGCGGGTTGGCCTGCATTCGCGTTGATTGCAGTGTGACCTTCTCATGCATTGCCTTGGGCATCACGCCTGTCAATGCGTGAGTCAAATGTAGGAGAGCATTCATCTGCGCTGATTTGCACTGCATTGCGTGGCAACGCGTTTCATTCCTTTGCATTGCATTCCATTGCATTGCATTGCATGGCATTGTACTAGAGCACAGCACATCGCATCGCATCGCATCGCATCGCATCGCACTGCATTGCAATGCTTCGCACGGAGACACCTTGCAGTGAAGGCGAGCAGCATTGGAATGGACTTAGGCAACTGCTTCTCCATACTGCGCTCACAATGCTGGCGTTGTATGCTGGTGGGATGGAAGGCGAATGTGCGAGTAGAAATGGGCAGATTGCGGGTTGGCCTGCATTCGCGTTGATTGCAGTGTGACCTTCTCATGCATTGCCTTGGGCATCACGCCTGTCAATGCGTGAGTCAAATGTAGGAGAGCATTCATCTGCGCTGATTTGCACTGCATTGCGTGGCAACGCGTTTCATTCCTTTGCATTGCATTCCATTGCATTGCATTGCATGGCATTGTACTAGAGCACAGCACATCGCATCGCATCGCATCGCATCGCATCGCACTGCATTGCAATGCTTCGCACGGAGACACCTTGCAGTGAAGGCGAGCAGCATTGGAATGGACTTAGGCAACTGCTTCTCCATACTGCGCTCACAATGCTGGCGTTGTATGCTGGTGGGATGGAAGGCGAATGTGCGAGTAGAAATGGGCAGATTGCGGGTTGGCCTGCATTCGCGTTGATTGCAGTGTGACCTTCTCATGCATTGCCTTGGGCATCACGCCTGTCAATGCGTGAGTCAAATGTAGGAGAGCATTCATCTGCGCTGATTTGCACTGCATTGCGTGGCAACGCGTTTCATTCCTTTGCATTGCATTCCATTGCATTGCATTGCATGGCATTGTACTAGAGCACAGCACATCGCATCGCATCGCATCGCATCGCATCGCACTGCATTGCAATGCTTCGCACGGAGACACCTTGCAGTGAAGGCGAGCAGCATTGGAATGGACTTAGGCAACTGCTTCTCCATACTGCGCTCACAATGCTGGCGTTGTATGCTGGTGGGATGGAAGGCGAATGTGCGAGTAGAAATGGGCAGATTGCGGGTTGGCCTGCATTCGCGTTGATTGCAGTGTGACCTTCTCATGCATTGCCTTGGGCATCACGCCTGTCAATGCGTGAGTCAAATGTAGGAGAGCATTCATCTGCGCTGATTTGCACTGCATTGCGTGGCAACGCGTTTCATTCCTTTGCATTGCATTCCATTGCATTGCATTGCATGGCATTGTACTAGAGCACAGCACATCGCATCGCATCGCATCGCATCGCATCGCACTGCATTGCAATGCTTCGCACGGAGACACCTTGCAGTGAAGGCGAGCAGCATTGGAATGGACTTAGGCAACTGCTTCTCCATACTGCGCTCACAATGCTGGCGTTGTATGCTGGTGGGATGGAAGGCGAATGTGCGAGTAGAAATGGGCAGATTGCGGGTTGGCCTGCATTCGCGTTGATTGCAGTGTGACCTTCTCATGCATTGCCTTGGGCATCACGCCTGTCAATGCGTGAGTCAAATGTAGGAGAGCATTCATCTGCGCTGATTTGCACTGCATTGCGTGGCAACGCGTTTCATTCCTTTGCATTGCATTCCATTGCATTGCATTGCATGGCATTGTACTAGAGCACAGCACATCGCATCGCATCGCATCGCATCGCATCGCACTGCATTGCAATGCTTCGCACGGAGACACCTTGCAGTGAAGGCGAGCAGCATTGGAATGGACTTAGGCAACTGCTTCTCCATACTGCGCTCACAATGCTGGCGTTGTATGCTGGTGGGATGGAAGGCGAATGTGCGAGTAGAAATGGGCAGATTGCGGGTTGGCCTGCATTCGCGTTGATTGCAGTGTGACCTTCTCATGCATTGCCTTGGGCATCACGCCTGTCAATGCGTGAGTCAAATGTAGGAGAGCATTCATCTGCGCTGATTTGCACTGCATTGCGTGGCAACGCGTTTCATTCCTTTGCATTGCATTCCATTGCATTGCATTGCATGGCATTGTACTAGAGCACAGCACATCGCATCGCATCGCATCGCATCGCACTGCATTGCAATGCTTCGCATGGAGACACCTTGCAGTGAAGGCGAGCAGCATTGGAATGGACTTAGGCAACATTTCATGGTGGGAAGTCTTTCTTTTTACAGATGTTCGTACTGTATTTGTAACTTTAAAGATACTCCACTCCTTACCCTTGGTTTAGAATAGATTGCATCTTTCATAAAACTATTTTGAATGCAGCCTTCTCATTTTTCCTCTTTCAAATATGTTAGGGAAGATGGAGTTTTGCTTGTTGTAATGACGGGACGGGAATCCTTTTGCCTGCACCTTTTATATTAGCTGCACTCCAATGCACCTTCTTTGTTTTAAATGAGGTTTACCCTTTATACTCCATGTACTAAATTAACCCGAAGAGGAGGAGTGAGTGCCCCTTACATTCAGTCCCCTTTCCTTTTTCCCACATTACTGATATAAGAATATCTCGCTTTGCTCTTTCTTTTCTACTTCCATTAAGCTCAATTTTCCTTATTCCCTTGCCCTACCCCATCGTCTGCCAGCGCCCTCTTAGTTGTTTTCCTTTATCTCTCCACTACGGTCACACCTGATTATGACAATCAAATGTTTTACTCTCATAATCCAGATCAGACTAACGCCTCAGTGCCATATCCTCCTCCTCCTCTTACTCACCCGAAAGCGAAGGTGAGAGCAGTACTCCGGCTTTGTAATTTGTAGGCTGGCCGCCTATCCCACTGTTCAATTCTTTTTTGTCTCCTTGCAGGGAATCCCCTTACCTCGTGCTTTATGATAAAAGGCGGGAATGCGCGTTTCCCTCCTTAATCCGCCTATGTCCTTTTCACTGTGAGCCTGTGCCCGAGTTTGTGTGGTTGTCATTGTTCATTTCCTATTTCCTTCTTTTTGGAGAGTAACTTCAATTAGTGTGGTTGGAGACCGGGTGGAAACGTGTGTATGTGAGTGCATAGGCGGATCTTACCTCACTCTCTCTTCTCAATTTATCTATCTAGTAGGTAATAGCGATAGTTCTGCCTGGACAAAGCAAATTTTATCTCACTCATTTGTTGCATGGCTAGTTGGATAATCATTTGATCTAGCTCTACTCTTATTCAACAATCCAACATCAAGTCACTAAAATACTTCACCAAATTTTGGCTTCTTTTCTCCTCCTGTGGATGCTTTACTTTTCTCCTTCCTTTGCATTAGAGTTGGCATCTCCAGGCGAAAAGAGATAGGTATCACAACGGCGAACGGATGTTGGGTCAGCAAATGCCAAACCAAAGTGAGGCAAGGTAGGCAACGCGACATAGCAATCTGACGAAAACTCTTACATCAGTTGGAGGCAATTTTCGTCTCTGTTCTGTGTCACCTGCGCGGGCACGGGATAAAGGGGTTCGTCAAGTAATGCAATGCAGCGCAAGCATGAAGTAGAAAGAAGCAGATGGTGGACCTTCTTTTCAGTGGCTGAGGAAGTGTCTCCTCCCGATGTTGCAAGGATGAAGGGATTGCCAAACAGGCGGTACCGCTATACACAATCAACCACGCATTGTTCCCACACACTACTCCTGTGTTACCCTTTGGGCAAACCAACAATGCCGTAGAAGGAAATGAAGGACCAAGAAGCTAAGTGAAGCAGGTACTGCGAATTCTCGGTAACTAGATTTGTGTGTCAGCCATGCAATACCTCTAATCCATCAGCTATGTTGAGATCAGCTACTTCCAGCATGTGTTTGCGAGCTCCCAAGCCTTGTCTACTCGGAATATTGATATCAACTACTCTACTTCTTATCCATATCCCAACCCTTGCGATCCGAGTTTCCAGATACGACTACGATTGTGACAGACTTCCGCCTTCAACCTAACCATCATTTAATTGCGTTGACCCACTCCTCAGTCCTTAGGTATATTGCACCAATAAGAAGACTTTAATGGCTACTAGCCAAGGCTGAGGAACATTAAATCATAACAACTGGGACTTAGAAAGGTCATTGCTTTGAATTCAGCCGTCGCAATGATCTCTGAAGGCTAATGGAACATGCTTGCCAAGCATCGCACAACTCAACATGATTACGCGGCGTGCTCAAGCGAATAAATGCAAGTATCCACATGCAATCTAGTGAAAGGGCAAAGTGAGCTAGGACTTCTTAATCACACAGAATTCTGCTGACTCGGAAAAGGGAACAATACGTCATCTGATTAACAGTAGGTCTGTTCGCCAATAGCAATACATCAGAGGAAGGTGTGTGCAGAATCGCACTGTAAAAATAAAAAAACAAATTGCAGCACTGCCTATTCATCAAACCGAATTGTCTGCCTGTGGCAAAGCATCAGATATATATTACCAAGGGGAGGGGTATCCGCCCTGACGACGGGCGCAGAACTGCCTCAATGAGCACAACCAAACTTGCCTCATCACTACACTAAAATAAAAACAATAAGCGGAATTTCATGCCTTCTCAGCTTGTTGCACGTTTCGCTTAGTTGAACTGTACTGTTCTGCGCATTTTATTATATGCAATTGCAATAAGAGGGGAGCATTGAGGAGTGTCTGCCAGTCAACAGAAAATTTATCAGTGGTGGCCTAATATGTGTTACTGAGCATTTAAGGCAGAAAGCTTTCAAATGGAAGTTGCGAAGAGTGCAAAGGGAGAAGAAGAAGGTCAAAGTAATAAAGAATGGCCGAGCCTGAATGCTTGCCATTTAAGGCAAAAATATTCATCCAAATCGAAGCCATATCAAAACGGACGAATAGATGACAGCGTTCCAGTTGTGCGATCACAGAGTACTTTGCCATCGAACACGGAATCCTTACATAGCGTTCATTGCTCTGAATGCTCATCCACACCAAATCACTTGCTCTTTGTAGCCAAACAGGTGGGCAGGTCAGGTTGCATTCCCATTCATCGTTATCAGCGTTCTGTGATTTTCTGTGTCGGCCTCTGGAATTAACCTCCGTCCAGTTGTTGAAGGTGAAGCCTGAGTGAAAGCAAGAATGCGAATGATTGGGTGTGAGCAAAGGGGTTAAAATGAAGGCTGAAGAGTATGGAGTGAAGCGAAGAGAGGAGGTGCTTACCTATGTCTTTGATAACGTTGTCGAGTAGCAGTGTTGACGTCAGTCGCACCACAGAATGAGGATTGGAGGCGGAGTGAAGGGAGGGGAAGGAGACGAGGACGGAGGTAGAGGCTGAGGAGAATGGATGATGTGCGGTTGCAGCGGAGAGGCAAGATCCAGCGGGTGAAGCACTAGTGTGGCAAACAGCCTCACAGCAACTTGGCCTTCCCAAAAGTGCGAATGAATTAAAACGCGCAGTACAATGTTCAGCCAATAACAATGACCTTAGGTAGGAAGGATTGCGCCAGTTGCACAGCTCTGTGTGGCTGCAGATGTGGTTACGAAGGAGGACTCTGTCGAAGTGCCAGTAAGTCTGTGTGGTGGGATGGAGAGTGGAAGGAGGTGAGGGTTAGAGGTGCCGCAATGACGGCAGAGGCGGGGCTTTTATTTTGTGCTAACCTTTAAATGACGGATTAAATGGGAAAGTGGAAAGCGAGTGCTGTCTTTGGAAAGTAGAGGCATGCCGAAGAGCCTCTTCTCTTCTTCCATACCTCCCTCTAACCATGTCAAACCACCTATCAATAAGCCAAAAAAACACTTCATAGGCCCTTTCTCCATGCTATGAGTCGATATTCTTAAGATGCTGGCCGGCCTCGTTACATGGGCCAATCCTTTAACTTCATGGGGCATTAAACGTAAATTTCAACATATTATTAAACAACCTAGACTGTTTCGATTGTATTAGATCTTCGAATTAATAAAACTACGTAGTCCTGAATTCGCATGTCTCAGTTCATGATGCAGTGGAAGAATCTTTTTCCAAGACTTAGTCATGACATGGGCGCGTTAGGGAGTCTATTCAAATAAATTATTTTGTCAGCCTTGGCAATGCATGCGTCACCTCACTTCCGTCCTGACAAGCAATTAATGCGACTCTGGGCCTGTGAAAAACGAAATTTCAAGCTATTTCCAGACGTTTACTTGTGTCACATTGTTGAATTTACAACTTTACTTTGTTCAAAGAACAATGTCAGCAACTGAAGGGATGCTTCGATGCGATGCGGACGAGGTATTTGAGGTGACGGCAGAAAAATGCTGCAGTGAGCCAAGAGAATAGCTATAATGGACTGTTGGTTCATCAACGGATGCCATTAAAAGGCAAGAGCCTTTGAGGATACTCTCATCAAATCAGCTAATTCACTTTCCTTTCACACAACTGCAAACAATGCTACCTGATGGCTTCGCAACGTCTTTCTCCTTAAATTAACGCGTCATTGAATCAAGGAGAACAGGACATTTTACCTCGCGATTCTCTGCACAGAATTGAAAGATGTGCGACAACAGATGACTCGCACTGACTCAACGCGGTGGAATGGGGATGCCCGTTGTTGAAAGATCCACCTTCGGCTGTAATGAAAATCAAATAAACCACCGGGTCTGGCAAAATACCCAAATACCTACTTCTAGTACTGCACCAGATGCAGATTAAACAATTTCTTTACCGTACCGAGGTTATGGTGCAATCCGTGCGGTCTCCCACGTTGACGGACATCTTTCACGCTTCTTCGTATACGTTTTAGATGATACGGATAAAGAGGATCGTACACTAAAGTTAGCAGGAATCTCATTCTCTCTCTCACTCTCTCTAATTTGGGCTCTCCAGTATCGTCAGCTGGGTATTCGAACCCTGTACCATCATCTGCATAACTTGCATCAAAAGGGTGGACAAAGGCCTTACTTTGACTACCATTGTCATCGTCATTATTTAGGTCGCATGTGGGCTTGTCAGTCCCAAACAAAGTGTCAAGCCTTAAGAAGGGCTTGTGTGATTGATATGAGCTGCAGGAAATGCAAGGACTTTTATGTAAAGGGTACCAAGGACAGGTTCTAGATTTTTTCCTATTTTCGGAACAGAGCCGGTTGCCGAGCAAGACACTGCTGGTGAAGAGAGGGCTGTAAAGTTGACCCAACTCGTTCTGATGATGCTGCCTCTCAAAACTTTATCAAAATAAAGGACCAAGCCCATACAGGATTCTACATGGTTACCCGATTCTCTGATTCAAACATGTTGCTTTAATATTGTGTGGAATGTATGAGCGCTGGCGGGAAATCTAAGTTTGGCCATCATCCTGGGCATCGAGGAAATGGTAAATTTTAGCAGATGACGGGAACAGTGCTAAACATTTTGTCTGATAATTCATTAAATGCATCCGTGCTGGAATTCTAAAATATGAAAAAGTCTTTCTCTCGTACATGCGTAATCAACCATTTAGCTTTCTTATCAAAGCGAAATATGTAAGGCATAGTGCTCATTATTAACCTAGAAGTACAACTATCTTCAATTTTATTTGCATGATACCAGCTGCGTGGTTATATAGCCAGACAGACATTTTTTTTCGAATCAGGCCAAAGTGAGCTGCTTATTTTCATGGCAACAGACTTGATCCACCAAGTCGGCAGCGGCGTCGTCATCTACCTGATCCGCCCTTGTTACCCTTCTTTCCTGTGCCTCAGCGCAAAGTTCTAGTGTCTCTTTCAAGTCCTCTTTTCTGGTCAGTAGACAGCCATCAGTGCAGACACACTCGCACGACACGGTGCTAGGTGTGAAACAGTGTCCATTACCAAGTAGCTCAGCAGGAAGATGAGCCGTCCTTAAGGGCAATTGCTTCGGTCTATCAAGAACCCCAAGAGAGTTGTCAGCAGAGTTGAAGTATGAATGCTCAGTTAGGTATATTACTACCTTCACTGCATCCAGTAGGCTATAGCCGCTGCAAAGGTGCCAGCCAACCGAGTTAACAGTCATAAGTGTCATTTTTTACTTAACCACATGAATTAATGTACAAGTTAGTCAACTGCTTTTAATACAGAGGATACTTATGCGATCCGTTGTGCATTTACCAAAATGAAGCAATCGCAAACACGGGTAATGTGCCGTGCGTGCTATGTGCCTTTTGTACTCTGTGTGACAGCCATGATAGCTTTCTCTAAGCCCTTGAGAGTGTATACTCAATGAATACTGCACAGCAGTATAGAGGGAATCAAAGGTCACTCCAGGACCGTTTCTTGTATAGGAAGGAGCACACTCAATCTAGAGATACGGTTAGGCTCTTGAACTCAAAGCCAGCACCAATTATCAATGTAAGGCAAAATGTTCCGAAAAATCAGTTAAATAGTCGACTTCTAGTGTGCAGCGTTTCTGCCAAGCTACTTGGCCTCTGTAGTAAACCAAAAGAGAATGTCACTGTCGCCTACCTGAACAAAAGCAGCACGTCATTCATTAGATGCACCCGCTTTATGGTTCCCTCCTTTCCTTAAAAGAACATCTCAAAAGGCGGGTGCTTGTTGCTAGTTGCTCCTTGCGATTTCCACTACCTCTCATAATCATTCGCGATGATTCGCATAATTAGCTCCTTATGCACATTGAAACGGTTTGCAAAGGATCTGTCGAGGTTTGTTGCAAAGTGGTATTAGGACGAGTTTTGCCAAAAGACAAACGCCTAAAATAAATGGGAATTGAAAGGATTGTTGTGAAAGATTTGCATCCATAGAGAGCACCGATCGTATTGCACGGTTACGTAACCGTACTTGGGTGTGCAAAAGTATACAGTAAGAAGTCGAGAGCTAATGCCTTTTGCTTTTAATCGATGGAATTGTTTCGCGACCCAGTCCATCCTTTTCTTCTAAATCGCCTCAGTTCCTGCAACCTCTTTAGGGCCTCAATACCCTAAAGTGTATTCCATGGTACAGCTTAAATCTCTCTGCAAGTGCTATTAAGTGCAGCTATCTCAATTCAATGTCATTAACATGACGATGCCCAAGGACTAAAAAGCTATTGCTAAAAGTGTCTGAATAAATGACTGGGTCGAGAAATCTGTTAGAAGAACTGAAACTCAAAGCGAATTCTGTATTCACATTGCAGCAAGATTTGGGCCGCAGAAAGACCCTAACAGACATCTCGTTGAATCCTAAGATAACTGCCTGCTGATCTTTTGAGACTACGATTGTCGTGTAGGTTGCTGCAGGTGCTTGAAGAAGAATTGGACATGTGGATGCGACAAGTGTTAAAGTTGAATACGACTGCTTGCTGACATTGCAAACACAAACCGGTATAGAAATAAGATGGAAGCCGGTTCCTGATTCTTCCTTCTCCTCCCTACCGCTGTCGTTCCGGAGGAAAGAAACGTATCAGTATTTCTCAATCAAATGGGAGCACGTTCATGAGCATATAAACATCTGTGCGTTACTTGGCCAGTTAGCAGAGCAATTATTCCTAAAAAGCACAGCAATGGCTCATTACTAATCAGCATTGCGTTGCAAGTGTCTAAGAGAAGCAAGAAAAGTACATTTTGAAGCGTATGAAATTGTCCAATTAGATCTTATAGACATTACAGCTGTCTAATTTTTACAAGTGAGCAATTCATGCTAAAGTTGAGGAAACTTTCGGTATTTCAATTTGTTGTCACTAGGAAATTGAAAAAGAGACCGCTCGCACATCTAAGCATAGGTGCGAGTTAATGGCACGCACAAGCCAATTGCAAAGTGATTTCAAGGTCGACTGGCACTAATCCGCGTTTAGTTCCTACCATTTGCTGCCATGACAATGGCCAACAGTACTGGCTTCTGGTTAGTAGACTCACCGAAGCACCTACTATGTGAACTATGGATTAGTGTGTGTGGGTGTATTTGTTGCTAGTTTACTGGTTTCGCCGCATCAACTGACAAGCAAAATTAAACTTAGCAACGCCAAATTAGATTGCCGAGAGAAAGCAAAGCACCTTTCAAAATAGGGGTTGTGCGCATGGGCGGACCATGAGATAGATGGTGAGTGCAAAAGGTTAAGAAATGGAATGAGGTCAACAACTCAGTCAATAACAGCGTCGCCAATGAGGATTTGGTGAACAGACCCAGGGAGATTAGACTTCCCGACAGAGAGCTAAGTAATTTGCATTTAGTCTCAACGTGCTAACTGTAGTTGCAAAAACCGCGTGGAAATAAAATGGGGTAGATGCATACATGATTAGAAGAAGAGGAAGGAGCGAGATGGGATGAGCAAAGAAGAGAAACTGAGAAATTGACAGGATATTCAATTTCCTAGGTCCGCATTTGAACTGAAGACAGCGTGCACGTCGTGGTCAAATTGGTATCACAGCATGGTCGTGACGGGTGTCTCGTCGATTCTGCCAGTAGTTGTCTGACCAACTGTCAATGGATCGACTTGACCACATGGTCGATGCACATTCTAGATGGAAGCATGCTAAACCACGGAACGTGACATGTGGGAGTGGAGCAACAGCGGACGAGATGATTTGTTGGCTCTTTAACTAACCAAACCCCTTTGTCTCACTACTTCACACAGTCATGGTATTGTCGCCCAACAAGCGCAGATTACTGAATAGCAGCTTATGCTCCATTACAATGGCGAACGTTCCAGCTTATCCCCTGTTCACCATTACTAGCTACAATATCCAACTTCATTTGCAAAAAAGCCTCACAATCATATCGTTTACGAAACCATCGAAAGAGTTGTTGACGCTGCCAGTAAAAATATCATTTTTGATGGTATTTGTTTCATGCTTCTATCAGTGTGCATTAACAATATGGTCTCGCGAGCCTTATAGAGCACACCAATATTCGCCATACTTCACCACTCACCCACCCCACAATCCACATCCTTTGGTCTGAGTTCGCCCCAGGTGGTCCTTCTCAGCGTACAGTGGTTACCTCGTGGTGGGACAGTGAATCCCCCGAAGGCCTTTATATTTGAGCACGCATACATCGACACAAATGTTGGCAGCGCATGTGGAAATCGAGCGGATCTCTCTGCCCCGTATCATTTCATAGCAGGATGTTAACAACAAGTAAAATTTTAAATCTGAACTAAAGAATTCCTACCTGCTCATGATTATTCATATAAAGAATGTATTATTATTATTCTAATTAGATACACTATGTCTTGCTGCGTTCCGCCATCCGTCCTGTTTGTGTCACATTACACCAGCACTCGCCTCTCTCCTCCCTTCTCCCTCCTGCCGCGTGCTCACCTTTCCTTTTACACAGGTCTACTTTGCCGCTTCAGTGACACCACCTCCAGTCTCCCAAAGTGTGGGGATTAAATGATACAACCACGTTTCCCTTTTCTATTAGTCGACGAAAGGGATCGGAATGCTTATCAACAGTGTGGCTCAACAAAAGCATCCAAAATGTATTAATATCAGTAAATGCCTTAATAAAGGAGTTTGAGAGGTATTTTGGCACCTCGGGTTAGTCTTGAAGCTAGGTGAATCGAATTAATTGCCTACCTGTTCGGACATATCTTTTAATCGAGAAGTGGTCAATGCCTAAGAATCTTGTAACTTAATCAATGCCATTAGCTCCAGAAGGAGAAACGAACGCTGAACCCATATGTTCTTAATCTCCTTTAGTGTATAGACGCTAGAGCACTGGAGAGGAATTAAGGCATGCAGACGGAGTACAAGTGTACTGGGGGTCTGAGAGCTGGAAAAATGTGATAAGCATGAAATTTTGTGTATCAGGGAGGAGGAGAAATAAAGATAGAGAGAGTTATATGACTAGAGAGGTAGAGATGTAATGTGTTAAGTTGGCAGACAACGGGCTGCTTGGGCGTATTGAGGTGTGGTGATTCACTGGTATCTCTAGTTTTGGGCGTCCTCGAAGTGACCTCTTCTGTGGACCCCGTGCCTGTGCTCTCCATCAATCAGAATCAAATGAATTATGGTCTCACCTGGGCATTGCTTGGCCAAGCTTTGAGTGGCAGTGTATTTATATTTATTAGTTTATACATTATATCATTTTTTCATTATGAAATTATATTTACATTTTTTTTTGATGCATGCAATATATTTGCAAATATTATGCTCCTCAGATGCACTATGTGGGCAAGATTAGTGAGGAAAACTTTTGCAGAAGTTCGATTCTGCCTACATGGATAATCCTAACTCCTTACTCTTGTATCACCCAATTCAAGAAAGATGCCGAATGGCATTTCGTCTTCCTAGTTTTATGGTACCTAAAGGAAAGCGAATGCAAGGCAAGACTCGAATCTTCTTCCCTTTAAAGATGGTGTAAATGCTAAAGGTTGGATACAAAACGTTAAATTAAACAATCATCCATGTCTTTGGCTACAAAAAATTCTGCTTCTCCTCCATGCACTTCTACAAGAATTCTTCTCTGCGACAGTAGACGCAATGGCAGCTTAAACCACCGATATTGACCAGTGCTGTGAGGTATAAGATCAGCTCGTCGTCTGCTAGCGAGCGGAAGGGATGAGCTTGTCCAGCAGACCAGCTACGTAGATATGGCTTGAGGATGAGGTTTAATGCCACCAAGAAGGCGCTGCGGATTCCAAGCATTTGGTGTACAAACGACACGCAATATGCCAATACGACCACCCTCTCTTAATGCAAACTCATCAATGGGCACACCCATGTCTACATGGTATGTGGTCGGGTGAGAAATCAGTTACATCCGCGAATACTACCATTTGATTACGTGGGGTCAATGAGCACACCAGTAAGAAAATCAAAAGTGAGAAATTGGAAGAATACCATTGCAAACTGTGACAAATTGAGCGCTAGATCAAAAGACAAACACTTCAAAATAAGTCAATGTACCGTTAGGTGAGACCTCGTCTACACTTTCCATTAAAGTTGTAGATCATAGACCCTGAAAGGCCAAAGAAGGATGAGCAACAGTAGCGTAGTCAATGCGCACGGGGCTGATTCTCCCCTATTGCCGATGAGCATGAATAAATACTTTTGCGATGTATTTCAGCGCAATTAAGCACCTCACCCACCGATCTCACATCGCGACACTAATGCGATAGCATCAAGAGTAGTGCTGCAGCACTCACAACAACAACTCAATTTCCTGAGGCACCCGCATCCTCAACACCGACTGCCTCCAAAATTCTCAAACAGTCACAAGTCCACGCTCAACCAGAAAACCAAGCATAAAAATGACTGCCTGTTAAGTATACACAGGCGCACCCAGTTATCACCCGCATGAAAAGCATGCGATAAGTACCCAGCCCTGCCTTTGACCAGTCATAAGCTCTGTAGTTTCTTTGGCGTCTCGTTAAAGGCTTTTCGAAGGCTTGCTAGCCTTCTGTATAAAATAACTGCGAAGTAGGTGGAAAAGAATTGCAAGTAGGAGGCCAAGCATGATAAGAACTTAAAAGAACTAAGGCAGATGCTCTGGAGGCCAGCACATTACCCTCTGTACTAGGCGCAGATGCTAGCAATGTAGCCTTTGGCTTTATACTTCTACAGGGAGGACTAAGAGGGGCGAAAACAAGATACCACCTTCGTCAGCATCAGACTCAACAAAAAACCAAGGCTGAAAAGTGCAACCGACTGTGAACTGTTCGCTTAAACACTTCGTGATAGCGAGAGCAGATAATCAGGCGCTGACATGGCCAGAAACAATAAGGGTGATTAACCGCCCAGTCGCACATTGTCAAGAAAGTGGCAGCAATGAGACTTTACAGTTCAGTACAGAAAAGGAAATCATTATGGCGGCGCAAACACACTGCCCTGTAGGGCTCTCTCAGTAGCAGCAAATGGCGGTGTAGTGTGTACGCAATCGTTGAGCTAACCTACTGAAAATTACTAGAGAAGCATGTAGAATACCGAGTTTAACATGGGACTGGTAAACGAGAGGCTTCTGACATCCTCCTATAAACCAGCAGGGAAAATAATGAGCTCTTCCAGCAAGGCCGTCTAGTGGATATGTCAGGACAGGAGTGGCAGGAATTCTCTCTGGAAAATAAGGCTTTATGGTATCTGGAAGTCGCCATGTCTCTCATGCCTCTAGTTGTCCCAGATTCTCTAATTTAAAGACTCTGGCGCGAGTCGCACGGGAAGGCACATCTTGGTGATTTCAAGGTCTCCGAATGCTTAAAAGCCTTCCAGATTAAAGGGCAACATCGGGAAAAGAAAGAAGAGATCGACAATCTCGACAGAGCGATGTGTTGCAATCAAAACACGTTAGCATCAACCGACTCTCTCACGTGCACCAAAATGCCACCAATCGAGTCAACAGAAGTTAATCACTCAACCGACCACTGTACATACTTGCATACGCATTCCACTACTTTCTGCTCTTCATTTATCTTGCTTCGTTAATGACTCACCTTGAGTCGACTTTGTATCCTTCACCTCTACCGTCCCCTTCTTTCTAATTTCTCTGTAGGTCTCCAACCTCCCACTCTATCTTTTCAATGACCGCAAGGACTCAGAGGAGATAGAAAGCATAGAATGCGGAGGTAAGTTGTATACCCACCCTCTCCTTAACTTTTGCTTAATCTTCTCTTCCTCCCTCTTCTTCCTTACATCATTTGCATGCCTTGATCCATTACGGCCACAAATGGTATCCCTTGGTATTTTACTTATCATGACCGCTTCATCAAAGTCGAGTCTTGCTTACTTCACTCGAAGACTTAGGTGAAGGAAGAACTTCAGAGGCACATGAAAGAGAGAGGAAAGGGCAAGAATGGAGCCCGCAGTGTCACAGCAATGTGCAGTGACGTTCGACGATGGCTTAGGACAATCCTTACTTCCTGTCTCGTCTTTGTTTCCCATCCTAATAATATTTTGTCCCTTTCAGCATAGTAATCATATTGCTTCCTCTTCACTAGGGAGACGCACTCACCTACGTTGTCCTCTCTATTGCAGGGCAATGGATGGCTCAGGCATGCATTGCAATTATCATGACTTTTTTGATAACTTATTTGCTCGATTTACTTGTTGATATTCACTTACCGCTCCGGAACGCTTGAAAGGCATCAATTTGAAAGGAGCCATGAGGGATAAAAGCCTAAAACAAGCAGTTTTGATAAAACAACGCAATGAAATCGGCGGTGCTTGGCATTTGCTTCTGCTTTCTTGTGTGCATTATGATGCATATGGTTTGGTCCAGGAAAAATTATAAAGGTAAGTAATGTCTGCCTCAACAAAAAAACCTACAAGAGCTGCTGTCTAAAGTCAACACAAGATGGGCTGAGAGACCCGCGAGACGGACGACGCGTGCTGCCAATTAATTCATACGTGCCAGTTTAAAATTCGTCCGTTAAGCGACAGAGCCATACATGCTCGTCTGCGTACCGTATCATCTACTAACTTTCGTCCTTCTTCGCGGTTTCGTCTCTGTACTTCAGTTATTCGTCGATGCCTCCCTCCTACTTCGGTTTCTCCTCGCATCCAGTCTTCTTATCTTCCCTTACTTCTATCACCTTTCCCTTCATCTCCCCATCATTGCGAGACGTCAGAAGTTTAAAAGAGATGGACAGCGTGGAAATAAGAGGTAAGTTATGCTACTAATCGCTCTCCCTCCTTACTTTATTTGCATGCTTCATTTTAATATTTACATATCTTTTATCTGATGCCAACAAAACACAAGAGCAAAACCGTGATTTGTCTCCTCGAGCGTGTCATTTAAAACTACTCAGCTTTCTCCCATAAAGTTGATTATTCCACATTTTACTCTATCATATGGATAGATTGCTGGACAGATAAATCAGTTCAGGAAGAGATGGAAGAAACCTGACAAGAAATAAAGAATGCTGCACCAGTACACGGTGCCGAGTCGTCCTACGGTGTCCAATTTTTAGTCTGCTTTTTCCTTTCCCCACCTTGCCGCATTCCATGCTCTCGACTTCTCTTCTCTTTGCCCTATCGCAATCATTACTTTGTCTCCTTTAGATGAGGTCATTAATGTGACTCTGCAACTGAAAGCAACAAGCCTGCTAGGCATAGGCATTAGGACGTCCGTAAGAGGCGCACCGGCGTTATTACAAGCAATATTTAGGAGGTGAGTCGCCGAGATCTCGAATGAATCCTCACTTTGCACTGCGCTTGTCATGCCGCGCTTCCTATTCGTACCTCTTCCACGCATTTGCAGCCACTACATAGGCAGCAACACCGAGGGGCCTGCTGAAGAGATAATAACTTGCTCACTACCCATATCCCACTGCTGAAGACTAGGCTTGACTGGATCTTCCCAGATTGGACTCCATCAGGGTAGATTAGACTAGCCGCCTAAGCTAGATTTTGACGTGGTTGCATAAGATAGGAAAGAAGAGAGTAGATAGGGCTGCCATGTCTATCATGCACGTCGCATTCTCAGAGGCGCTTTATACGCAGCCATTAGAGTCAGACTCAACCGGCACTCTTATTTGGCCTGCTTATTTGGCTTGACACATCTCCTTACCATGTGAATTGAGATCTTCTATTTCTCCATTTTCCTCTCGCAGAAATTAGGGATCTAGGTGGACAAACAGGAGGTAGGTCGGGCGACGTCTCTTATCTAAATTTCCTTTCGCATGTCCAAATTCAACGCACCTTCGGTGAGTGTCACCTTGCATTGTGTCCCACTGTTTGTGCGCTACGAATTCAGTTAAATAGGAAAAGGGGATCTATTGCTCTCTGCATGTCACTTCCTTAAGTTTGTCTTTCCCCTTTGGTATCACAGGAGCATATCGCCTCTCCGCCCTTCCCCTTGCTTCATTCGCCCTCTCTTACTTCGAGTGAAAAAAAATAACTCTTCTTTGCCTTCTCCACCTCTCTCAATCGCATCGTCCGCCAGCTTTCTCCTTGTGAGTCTACTTTATCTCTCTCCACTAATAATGCCTGGATTCATAACTAGGACCAAACCATCATAGGCTACACTGGATCTGAGTCATCCATGTTTTGCCTAGAGCCGATTCTTATTTTAGCATAGTCTAGCCTGGGTTATCACTAATTCTTTACTTCTATTATTATTCTCATTTTGTCGCTTTTGTCTCTCCTACGCCACGTCGCTTCAATTGCTCCTACTTCCCACTTTGCAATTTATAGGCCGGTGGAAGTCTTATCCGCCCACTTTACGGCTCAATTCCATTTTTCTCCTTGTGGGGAACTCCTCTACCCGGAGCTCTGCTATAATAAACAAGAATGTTCAATTCTCGTCCTAGACTGCCTGCTCCTTTCCCACTATGCACCTGCTTCTGTCCATTTGTCATTGCTTACTTTTACTATAGTTCTTTTAGAGAGTCGCTCCAATAGATGTCCCACGAAAACAGGTAGGACACGTTTTCGTATGCGCGTGTGTGTGGATGGGTGGGTGCGAAAGCTCATTCATCTCATCCTCTCCAACTACTTTGCCCTTCTAGTCCCCTGAGTCAAAAATTCGATCTTGGGTGAAGTGAGATCCTCTTTGGATGTTCGATGCATGGCTAGTTGGCTGCTTTATTGATGTAAACTTTACCTCCCCCACCAACTCACTTCACCAAATTTAATCGCTTTTGCTCTCCTGTGGTTTTCTACTTCTCTCATTTTAGATTGAAGTAGGCATGGCACATGAAACTGGCAGAAGTTTTAACTCCAAATGGAGGCGACTTATCTCGTGTCTCGCCACTGCTTCATGTTACCTATGCAGACGTGGGATAGGGAAGGCCATCAAACAGGGCAATATGCTTCAAAAAATGAGTGACGAATTATATGGCGAACCTATCCAACACAATGTCGTAATAGATAAAGCGGGTTGCAGTGTCGTCAACGAGCTATCACAGAGCTTCTCACGCGTCGCCTACACCCCATTGTTCACTGACAAACTCGTAAGCGTCAACGCTGAGCAACCACAGGGACGCTTGCCTTCGGCAAGAGGTCTGCAAAAGTCAACAACAAAGAACTCGTCATTGTGTAACTTAAAAGGCTTTGAGCATCTACAGGAGACAAAAATGGAAGGCGATTTCATTGAAAAGCACAAAATATTATACTAAGGGAAAGGGGAGCAACGCCATTGCCGACAATCACATAGTCCATTGCCATTAAGATAGGGTGTTTCCATATCAACCACATCGAACTCTTTACTGTCTATATAAAGTGACCACTTTGAGCTGGCGACCGTCTATCGTTTCTGCAAATGCATACTTGAGATGCGGTAAATATACACTGGAGCAAATGAGTCGACTGACATGAAAGGATGAAGTGGACCAAAATCTCCAATGGAAGTGGTTGAGAGGGGGAGGCGTGTTTGCACAAGAACAGAGCCATTACTAACGTGGTTTTAGGTTTAAATGAGGAGGCCCTGCAACATGGATCCATGAGGGAGGAGTTGCGAGCACAGGCTGGCTTTTGATGTGCGACGTGGAGATACGAGAAAAGTAGGCCAACTGCTACTACCCCATTGGGTAAACACTACAAGCTTGTTACACGAGGCGTAGACTATGTGTTGAAAGTTAATATGGATGACAAATAAGTATTTCCAGTTAAAAATCACAATCACGTTCTGCGAAAGACTTGGGGATGGTTGTGGGACCATCTTCTTTGTCTTTTCTTTACGCCTCCCCACTGCCACAATACAGCGATGTTACACTAGCCGATTGTACTGCACAACATATTATCTGTTGGTTTTGGGAATCTTACCCCGAAAATTTGGCTGTAGTCATTTTAGCATGCACGGAGAGTGCTGAACACCCTCCATTCGTGCAGCTAATGAAGGATTTACGTCCTGCTGCCAAACAGAAAATAAGGCACTCTCAACTTTATTTGACGGTGCGAAAGTTTTCCCGCTAGTTTATTAACACTCGAAAGAATACCTTTGTTTTCTATTCGATGGTTCGTCTTCATCCTCCCATGCCTTCACAGAGCCACCTTTACAGGGGCCTCTCCTCCACTGTTTCAGCGTAATCGACGACTTGGGTCAATGATCTCACACCCGATTGATAGAGCTCGTGCGAAACGGATGATAGCGCCTTTGAACTGTCTATCTTCTCCTCGTGGTATTGGACATCATTTTTTTGTCGCAACAACTGGAAAAACGTGATCGTAGGAGGCCACATGCATTTACTCCTGCAATAGTTCCCTCTCTCCTTCCCGCCACGTACGGTGCGGCTCCACAGTGATTCATGTCAAAGCTAACTATATGCAGTCCTGTCGTTGATATCTATGGCTACGCACATGTCACCTGAACAGCTGGTTTCCTCATTCACATTCACTCAGTGAGATCATTTCGGGCGACGATTTCGTTTAGTGAGATAGACAATCAGGGGAACTCACTTGGTTGGGTGTGCGGTGAAGCACTGATCAACGAGCTCTCTTCTGCCGCTGAAATAACCTCGAATTTCGGCAAAACCGATAACACTGTTCCCCATTCCCCAGTATCTCTTAACACTTCTACCATAGATAGCATTGCAAATTAGAACAATAAATCTGAGTTGAAAAGAGATTTGACAGGACGTCTGGCTTTGTCTGAAGTGGGAGAAAATTAAAACAAGACAGAATGGCAGCCTTTTACAAAGTATTCTGTGCAATCTTCTATTAACGGTATCAGTGAAGCAGCCGCCCTAGACGTTTGACAAGCAAGTGGCGGGATTCGGCTCAGTAGAGAGATCAGGAGCATTGAAAAGAAAAGGAGATAGACTTGACAAGAGTGCAGACAGGGATGGTGCCATGGAATCCTAAGTCTGACAATAGCCGGCAACATGGCAATGTAGTTGGGACTTCCGCACAACTTGACCACACGTGAAGCCTACGATTGTGCACCCCATCAATCGAGGGTAATTTGTCTCAATCAAAAGTCCAGCGAGGGCATTCGTAAAGGATATGAATGGAGGTGATGCGGCATTATGCATTGCTACCTTAAGTGAAAGGCAGAAGTACCCTTCTTACTCGTGGCCTCCAATTTCGAAGGCAAGGGAGTGGAGGGGAGCGGAAACCTATGCCCCTATTTGACATTGCGTTAGTTTTTTGCAAGCGTTCATGACTTCCTGTCTACGAGAGTTATCTTGACACTTGCATTAAGTGTTGGTGCAGTTTGCCCATTTTACATGCTCAATACGCCTAATAACGCCTAGTATAACTGATTCTGACCATTAATAAATAGATTTGCAAGTGCCATCGTAAACCTTTGCCTCTAAAATGCGTTTTTGTATTCACTCAAAACAAGTAAAATGCTTATACTTGCATTGACCTAACAATCCTAACTCTCAAAATGCAGTCGATCATTTGCTATGTTGAATGGCAATAATTTTTTCATTAATTAAAAAAGTGATGCAGCCGTTTGAAGAGAGTTGTTTAGTGGCGGCCGGTGGCAATATAAGCGCTGCCCTCAAAAAGGCCAGGAAGGACGGTCGTAAGGAGCGCACCCTAGTACGCCAACGTTAGCAGCTGGAAGTTGGGGACCAAGGTATTCTCAACCTGACTTATCACATCTTCGATCTCGTCAACTGCTACGGGCTGGCGGGCTTGAACCATGAGGCTCTAAGCATTTATTAGACCATTGCTCGGAATAAAAGGTTCTCACATGCAGGCATGATCTTCGTTTGAACAGTTGGCTCACTTCTCATCCCTCCTCTCACCATCCTTAAAGGTAGGCTCAAGGTTAGCAAGAGAAACACTTACTCCCGCCAGAACTGAGCAAAAGTCATCAAAATGTATCGGATGGGCCTGGATTAGGTACCTAAAACGGTATCTTGAGCGGTCATATTGTCCTGCTAGACTGTGACCGGCCTTTAGGCCATGTCATCTGACAGCTGATGGTTGAATATATGTATATTCTGCCCTGGTGTCATGCCTTCTGCAGTTTTCAAGCAAGTCTCAGCACCCTACGGGCACTCTCAAATGTCACAGAACGCATCTTGCCTCTTCGCGAAGAAGCCTTGTAGAAACGCCCTGTTAGCTCAGAAGCTTCTCAACAGTGGAGCGCGAAATGTACTTCCACGTTTGTAAACTCCTTCGATGAAACAAGCCTACTAGGAGGCAAAGCCAGCCAAACGAATCTGGTACCCTTAGCAATCAGAGTGTGAAGGTGTAAGCCTCTGTGGGTAGGTCATCATTCTTGGGAAGGCATAATAGCTGTGACGCAATCAGGAGGATTGAAGGCCTCTTATAATACTACACCCTTTGGATTCATTCCATGCTTTATAGATTCGCAGAACAGTTCCCTATCTCCCTTTACAGTGAAAAAGTGAAGGGCTATCGGCTCAAGTCCTTCAAGGGCTTTACTAATTAAGGTGAATTTTTGAAGACCTTACCTACGGAAACACTACGCGGCAGCGAGTAAAGCTCGGCGGATTGAGACCGCGCTCCTGTATTGCCCAAAATTTTGGTCAAATAAGCGACTGCCACTCGTCTGCGTTTTAATCGCATGAGACACGGAGGAGATGTTGAGGAGTTGCCCTTGCTCACTCATTCCATTCATCGCAAGCTCTTTTACAAGATCTCGAGCAACTTGCATCCTTCACCACACAAATGGAACCACTGAGATGTGATCTGTGCCCCACTACACCCAGAATTGGCATCTCAGAGCTTGCACATTTGGTTCGCGTCCATCATGGTAGGTGTTGCTTGCTTTTGCGCACACTTCTCTCTGCACTTCCTCCTTGTTTCCACGTACACGTACTTAAGTGGGGCAGGTACATGTGTTGAAATGTAGGGACTTTGCTCCAAACCCTTAACTGGTGACGCAAGTTGATGATAATGAAAAAATAGTCCAAAAGTGGTTAAATTGGATGATAGTACAACGATTTAAGCACCTTTCTTTGCCTATGTCTGGCGTGTTTTAGCAACCTTGTCTCTACGTTGTCCGATATGTCCTATGTCTCGCAAAACATTGGGAAGGCTTTTATGGCATCAGAAGGGTAGGTGAAATTACAAAGTATCTTTACTTCGCTTTACGCTCAGTTACGTGGACCAGAGTAACATAATTGCATTTTTATGCACCGTAAAAATAGTGTGGAATCACAATGATTGCTACTTGTGTCGCACTTCATTCTCAACCTTTTTTGGGCTACTGAGGCATTTTTTCCTGTCTCATATTGGTGAGTTTGTGCCTGATACCATCGAATAAAACATAAATGTGTGCTCTGCTCTACATCCACAGTCCCACATTTCCGTCCAAGCTCCTAGTAAAGATGCGCTTTGTTTTGCGATTTGCAGTTCAAGAAAGGGAGGATCCAGAAACGGGAATTTATTGCATAGAATGCTTTGAAACCTACGCGACAAAGGAGGAAATGTTTGATCACATGCATTCGCGACACATGCGTAGGTGTTCATTTGCTAATCAGACATTTTCCATTAAAAGTCGATGGCCTAACCTATTGCTTTTTTTAATTTGAAGAAATTTGCAGCAGAATATTTGGATAGAATATAACGGACCGCTATTGTGTGAGTGTAAATTGTTATTTTTCATTAAAAATTAGAATAGCCCAACCCATTTTTGCCTGAATTGGTAATTTATTAGGGAAAGAGCATTAGACGCGCAGAGGTTGGAGGAGTAAATTGTGGGAACGAGTGTTTGAAATTACTAGAGAGTTCCTTGAACGACATGATAAGGCAAACACCCCATCCCATTAGCAGTTTAAATAGTTCAAGTGTTAGCACAATAATTATGCCCCATTGCTGTTTGAAAGCGTGCTTGCAAATGCAAGTTCCGTGATGCAATAATTGTTTTGTTTACGTTTCAGGGCTCTCTGATGCGCTGCCTTAACTCACCTACGACGGCACGCTCATTCATGGTCTTTACATGTAGACTTATTCTCAATATAAGGTTACAAATTGCATTTACTGTTGCTCTTCCCTTATTCTAATCATTGTTTCATCCAAGGGTGGTTTGTCATGAAACTGTTTGGGAATTGCAACTAAAACATAAACTCAGAGAAGGTGAAGGGAAGAATAGGATTTCTCGTTGCTTTGATGGCCTGGCATTTGGTGGATACAGTTCACAAACACCAACAGTGATCTGCCTGCAATGACTGTTTTTAATGCTGACTAGCTACTAAAGTGCATAAGTAGCAGCGAGTAGCCTTCGAGGAACGCTGCAGCAGAAAAAGAGTTAAGGTGGGAGTTCACTTAAAAAGCTGTGTTAATTGCTCTAATCTTGCACCGAAGCAGTGATTTCGTGTGCTGTATTTGGCCGCGCTCTTCTGTCTGCTTAAGTTCTTTATGCCTCCCCGTTACCGTGACTTCGTTTTTCTGTCAACCATCGATATAAACTTTGTAAAGCGTCTTCCAACTTTATGAGCAGTGCAAAAGCAAAATCCGCCTCACGTTCATTCTGTCATTTTTTTGCGCATGAGAATGTTTGCACACAATGATAACCAGTAGGGAGAGGGCGCGGTTTTGCAAGATCTCATTAAGTCCACAAACATCGGCTGCATCAGTAGCTAGCGGGCGGTTTTTCGATTAATTGTGCTTTGTCAGTACATCACTGGTTTTTTCCATTTCACCTGCATTCTGTTTCTGTCTCATTAGAACGAGCGTAATTGGTTTGTTGGTTTTGGACACTCGCAATTAATAGCCTTTTTGGACAAGATAAATAGTAACTCCCAAAGGCCATGCAAAATAGATCCAAGGTGTATCCGGCAGGTGTCTTTCAACCTGTTGTGTCGAGATGCTGCCTGCGGGACAGTGGAGATGGAGTGGAAGTCTCAGTCCGAAGGAAAGTCAATTTATATCACAAAGAATGCTGAAGCACAAGAAACAAACTGGACACGACATCACAGTGGTTTCAGGTTTAAACCAGTGTGGATGCCATTGGAAAAATCCCCGATCTTCGTAAATCGCTCCTCTAAAAGTTCTACAAATTGGCGTAGAGGCGGTTTGATATGATACCTATGCGAGTAAGCAGCCACGACGCAGTAGAGCTTGAAGGATTGGTAGGCACTCTGCTTCCAGCTTCCTCAACATTTACGGAGAATGCATGGCAGTACAACTTTGTTCCTGTTTAGCCTCGCATCAACATTGATCACTTACTTTCACTAAATGGTGCAGCAAATTTGTTTTTTTTTTTTTAGTTGGTCGCCTCTACCTCCACAACTGAGTAGGTGCAAAGGAGGGTTATGGAGCCATAATTAAGCTTCTACTTCTCTTAGTATGCCTCAACGTGGGAATAACCTCACCTGGATTAGTGTGCTACTTAAGTTATTAAGTAACGGAGTGAATAAGGAATATGCACTTGCATCACCCATGTCACAGTACCCATGGTACAGGTGAATTCAGTGCACCACAGCGCTGCCATCGCCTTCTTTGAAGGACCTTCACTCAGCCGAATAATTGGAACACATACCCAATTCCTGTCGCCGAAGCTACCCCAACTCTTATCGAAGCTAGAAAAAAACATTGAATAACCCTTTTCTTATTATTTAGTGTTTTGCCATCCCAAATAGTCTTTGCTGCAGGAGGAATGAAGGAGTTTGGCAAAACGGAGAAATATAATGTAACCAGCTAAGTTCACCTGTGAGCATAACATCAGCCTTTTTAAAATTTTGCGTTATACCATCTTAATAGCGTAATCAGTGAGGTGGTTGTCATGAATGAACGACAATCGGAAACACCTTTTGGTTATTAAGTGAGCTTAGGTGATAATAAATGAGTGATGAATGAGAACAATAGTCGTCTTTTATAAATTTGTGTTGCTCCAATCAGCAAAGTTGGACCACAGCATCCTTTTTCGTTAATATTCTTGCACTGTACCGTAGCGTAAAGTTTAAGTGGTTTGGTTGGATCTGTTCATCATCTTTGGATGTGAATGACGTGGTGGAGCGAAGTGGAAGGTGGGTAGACTAGGGTTGGAGATGAGTTTGGAGGCAGTGTCGTGGTTTTGTGTGAGGTTGACATTGATCGTCTTTTACTCCTCATTTTGTCCATCAAGAACTCGATGCAGGTATCCGGTGCCGGTCATGTGTCAAGTCACCCTTTCAGACCTAATACACACTGATTTCATCAGAACAGATTGTGTGCCATTGCCACCGGTACGGCCGCTCTTTCAGGCTGTCAGTAAATTGCCGGTATGTTTTCTCGCCTACACCGACCTCTCCAAATAGCTGAATTTCGACACTGACAAGGCTGAGTGAAGCCAACCGGTAGAGAAGAAAGTGAGACAGCCCTTTGATATCTACATAGTAGATTTAATACTCCTGCCAAGGCTAAGCTCTCAACCAAACAGATGGTCTGAACATTTTCTAAGCATTTACCCCTAGACAAGTCACATTACGGTTACAAGAGAAAGAAACGGCCTAAACCACTTCCAAAAGAAGGCACATTCCGCCTCTCCCCACCCTCTCCTTAGTTCGTAACACCATTTATCTCTGCACGAATTACAACCGTGGTAAGTGATGCTTTGTAATACGTGTGCATTGGAGCTCAAATTACACTAGGCAGATTACTCATTCTTTCACCCACCTGTGGATTCACAAGCTCGCTGGCATCCGCGTTGCATGCATTGTTTCATCCAATCCCACCAGGAGCAATTGCCATAAAGTAGCCTAGCCAAACCGCACTCTCCCACCAAAAGTCACGAACGGCCACTCCCATCACCACCACACGCTATGCAGTCGTGTGAGAGGCCAGCTACGCCGACGGATGGCACCACACAACATACGGAGGTTGAATATTACATTACAAGACAAACACTGTCAAACAGGATAATGCACTGTTTGGTGCAACTCCGTTCACGCCCTCCATTAAAGTGGTCGAACACCTGCACTCGAAAAATCTTAGAAGAATGAGCAGCAGTAGCGCGGTCAGTGGTGACAGCGATCATCTCACTCCCTGTAACCGGTTAATAGGCCTAGATACGTTTGCAATTTATTTCAGTACAAACCACCACCTCGCGTACCGATCTCCAAACGCAGCAACACAGCATCCAAGGCAACCTCGACTTCAACGCTGGCTGTCTGCAAAATGTGCTGGCGTTTGTTACGTAACAGGCTTGAGCCTGCGCTCAACAACAAAATCGACTCAAAGGAAGCCTACTTGTAGTGAATTGACTGAGGCACTCAAGCCTAATGTCCTGCCTTACAGCGATCATATACTCCTCGTCTTCAACACTTAGACGGCAAGTAAGAAAACAGCATCCACTCTACTTCCATGTAGTCACATTGGTGCACGCCTCCTCCTCCTCCTCTTCATTCTAAGAGGTCTTGGCTATCGCAGTGCTACACACTTTACTCTCGAGGCAGGCAGACACTAACAGCGAGCCATCAGGACAGACTTCTCACGCCTGCTCGAAACCATAATATAGATGCAATCTACTAGTTGCCTCCCCAACCAGTGACACCGAAAATTGAGGTCCTTTTGTCCAACACCGGTGGCCTCAAATCATAAGTGCACCCCTATCGGTCTGCGAAAAGGTTGAACTCCATTCGAGCAACCATCTCAGCAGCACACCTGCAGCCCAACAACCAGAAATCTACTAGCGCACTCATCCACCCCCACCCGCATCACGAGCATGCGACAACCCGACTTCTTGCACCACTTCGGCACTGTATGTCTCATCCCATAAGCACGGAATCAGACACAGGATATGCTAAGAGTAGTAAGCAGAGGAAAACCTGGCTGAACTCCTTGAATGTGTTATAGCAGAACAACTTACTGGTTTGCTCTTGTCTCTCCTCTGCGTTGCTCATCTCCGCTGTTCCCTTTCTTACGACTGTTCACTTCCTCCAACGCACTCTAATTCCCACAATCGAACTAAGTCATGCAAAGAGATGAAAACTTCATTTGTTTGCAATCGTACAAAGTCCTGGTGAAGACCTTCTGTTAGGGTTTAATACACCACTGCCTTGGTCGTGATGAGGTACCTTTGAACAGAAAGTGCGATAACGGCAAACCACTGACTCACAATTTCCTCCACGTCACTAAGATTTTTACTGCATTCTGAGCTGCGCCAAGCACATAACGTGTGGTGGCATAGGATTGAAGTGGGTGATTTCATAACTAGGCACTGAGATGCATTTCACTTTAAGAGGGAGAGCTCCCACAACACCCAAGACGGAATACCTTCCACCTTTTCCCACGCTTTGCAGAAAATGACTAGAATGACCATCCTCACCCATTCGTTGTTTTTGAGATTTCTAAGCCTGCATAGCCCAACCCCCAGAACATGCTGTATGTCATAAATACAACAGCCATTGCATTCACGAAGTGTGACCTCTATTCGAAGGGAAGCTGCCCGAAGCGTTAATGGCACTTCGCTAGTAAATTGACTAGTACATGGCAATTATTCTAAGGCGCCCTACTAAAGCCTTTAAAACTGAATAACAGACACACCTCTACTTGAAGCCAACTTTCCCGACAATTACTGAAAGCAATCAGCCTACCCGCTGTCAACAGATGCAATCATCAAGCTGAGAGACGAAGGGTTTTACGGCCTTCACTTTGCTGTTGCACCTAACCGATCATGCTGGGGCATAAATGACAACACGTCGACATTCAGCTAACACCACCACTCACCCCACTGCTCACTGACAGGAGTGTTTGCTTCGCAGCTTCCATTATGCCATTTCTTTCATATGTGCAGTTGCTAGTTGACGAGAAGAAGCACGAAGCGGTGGCAGATCCTGGGGCCGTGAAAGCGCTCATGCATGCGGAGCGTGTCATGCGCAAAACCATACTGAATGCAAATTAGTCTTGCCTAAATTTAACCTCTCGATCGGATAATGTCCTCTTCATTCCCCGAAAAATGAGAAGACTTAAAATACTACACCCTAACGCTCCAAGACTTCAACGAAGGTGCAACAAACACTCACAGCAAAACCAGGATAATGCTCGTGCATTTGCTAAACTTTTGCAGAGCTAGTAGGTAAGCGAAGGAAAAACCTGCGCAGGGTAAAGGGCAAGACAATTTTAATGTTTGAACACATAATCTCGTGAAGGTTACTCCGGTGACTCCACGTTTCGTGCGCATCTCATGTGCACCCAAAACCAAAGACGCAGACACCTCGCTTCCTTGCATTGCTTCTCCCACCTTCCTCCCTCGGGCCCTCTCATAACTTGCCGCTCACTCGCCTCCAACTTAACTGTCTGCGTTGCAAGACTCGTAAAAATTTTAGTCATTGTACGCGGCCCTATGCGGCTGACTGAGAACCAGCCTGAATGTACGTCCCCACGTGTGCGGAAATAGACACTACGTCCTCAGGATTGCAACCCTCATTCTGCTTGCAACCAGCATGAACTCAAACATGAGGCAGTGAGCGGCGTTGTGGCAAACCGAATGAATCTGGTCCCCGCACAGCATTTACACACTGACGAGATGACAAGTGAAGTGAGGTAGCAACGTGTGGTGACACGCAGAAGGCGAATGCAAATGCCAAAAATAGGCGAGACAAGCAGAGGTGATGCGATTAGAGACGGTCTTGTCCAATTCGTCAATTCTGTGCTCCCAAGGGCTCTGTATAAACTGGACTACTTCTCTCTTCCCCTCCAGTCACAGAGGTCTACTTTACTCTTCCCTTCTTACACAACCTTAGAGATTGATCAGCCAGAAACTGGTGGTGCAGTGTCTGCTGCAGATGGCCAGACGAAATCGTGGAGAATGGATCCCTTTCATTTAGCCTTTCAGGCATACACGCCCTAAGCTAAGGATCCGACATTAAACCTGCCTCCACCTTCTTAAGCACATTGCTCACGACTTGTGGAATGCGCACTCAACTGCGATTTGCCAATGTCGTTGTTGCGGAATCGATGGTCTTGACAATGTTGACGTAGACATGGGCAAGTCAGTGTGCTACTCTCATGCAAATATTGCGTGGACAAATTCAGTAAGCTGCACGTTTCGAAAAACCAACGGCAGAATCACCCATCTCTGCCCTCCTCACCCTCCGCGGCAACAAAATGTGGCTGAAGTGAACCTGTTGAATGCCATTCCATCTGCTCTATTGTCTGCCACAATTCCCTCTTTCGTGGCACAGTTGGCAATTTAGATGGCGTCTTAAGCCAGCGCGTTTGTATGACAGATAGAGCATTGTCTCCATTCTCGATCATCTTTTTAAGTAGAAAAATTGAGTGGTACATGACTTGATGGTTTGCATTTGTTTTGCCACGGCCTCTCCTCTCCTCTCCCATGCAACGGCTGCATTACACCGAAATGTCTACACACGCTGAGTTTCCACACAAGCACTGCTGATGAGCATTTCAGTAGCAATATCATGATATGGAGCTCCGAAGGGAGGCAAGGCATGCTGGGTAGGAGTTGTGACATTGGTGCCAAAGACGCAACATAATCCACAACCTGAAAATCAACCACCGCATCCGGGGCATAGAATGAGAGTTATTGCATTCTCGAGTTCGGCATCAATGTCCAAATGGCGAATACAATCTTGCTGCATTCGGGTTCGTCTTCTGCTGCATTTGCCTCCCGAGACATGGTACGATAACTTGAAGAATAACTCACTTACAAAGTCAAAAATGCCGTGGAGGGTGAGAGCGCACGCACCTCATTTAACTGGAACGACAATTGGCGCCACCTGACAAATGGCTCCAGTGATCAAGTGACTGCGGTATTCCTCGAATTGAGTACATTGTGTAGAATGCACACGGCACGTTGTGTGATAATTCGAGTGCATTTTGGAGCTCATCAGAAAGTAGGCGCTTTTCTTGCTTCCAACATGCGAAAGCATGTAAGGCGAGAGGAGTGGAGGGATGTTTGCAATGCTCCACACGGCTTTGATGTCGTAAGTTCTTCTCGGCGGATCTGCGTATCGTCAAGTCATCTGGACAGTAGATATTCATATCGATTCAAATTTGCCAAGCGTGAGGTGTGGCTGTTGAGGTAGTAGGGTTGAAAAGAAATCAAGATGCGCCTGATGTAGTTCTTTTGTCAGGCGTGTCAGTGTCATTGGAATGAAGGCAAGGGCCGGCACACTTGACAACACAACGGACCTACAGTCTCCATAACTGCACGTGGATGATTAAGCGCACACGTAAACATACATACAGACGCACACACACACACACACACACACACACACACACACTGTGACCGATTTTCAGTGAAACATAAACGTGCCTGCATCTCAATGGTGATGAGGTGATGGCGCTGAATGACGAGTAGCGAATTCTGCATCTGCAGTCATGCATTTCGGTGGAGAAGAGGGCGAGATGCACAATCGTCAGTAGAAGAGCCGACAGTAGGCATGGTGCAAAGCAAAGCCACCGACTGGACACATTCTCAGCCTTTGGAATTGCATGGATTAAAGAGCGGAGTAACACAGGTGGCACATTGCGTCACCAAGCATCGAGTAATGCGAGTGCTTGACCAAAGGTCGCCGGATCGCAATACCTTCATGGTGGTAGCTCTCAATTACCACCAAGCCTATCATCTTCCACTTTGGCCTCTCATCATATTATACAACCTACTCGCCAGGGAGGATAGTTGAATGTCCTCGGTATTTTGAACGGCTTCAAATCAATGTGCTCGCCATGAAATGAAGGAGTCGCCATATCTGGATTCACGTTTCGGTGAAGACGGTTGTGGTGCTCGCTCATTCCTCTGTTCGAAATCGTGCTGTGCAAAGCACGGCATTACCTATGACACGCAGATTGAAGGTTGTGGAGTATTCGTAGCCACTATCTGTAATGCCAGTTGGACAGGTGTGACTAGATGCAAAAGTGGCATGCAGTGTCATCACCGTGTTGGGAAACGCCGCGCACTAATTGTTAAGTGGATAAAATTTGCTTGGCAAGACTCGCCATCTAGAGGTCAGGGGTGCAATCCACCCAGACCTCCTCGATTTGCCTCAACTCATTTCTGTGCATGTGTAACCTCGACTCCTGCACGCCTTCGGCAGAACACCATGCACCACACCTAACTATGCCACAATCCCATGCCCTTCCCACTCTCTTCCCTCCTCTCCCCTCTCATGCAACGATCGCATAACGTTCAACACCGTAATGCCGTCGAAGCCAGTGCTCTAGTACCCAAACGTTAAATTCACCACTTGAGTGAATTAAGTAGAACTGAATGAACTACTTTGACGAGCAGAGGCATTTGTGAGCACATATGAAGACGATTACAACAGGAAGGTCTTTGTTGTCTGGTCACAACTAATGCAGAGTATTGAGCACATAGCCATGTAGAGGCCCTTACGCGGATGTTTAAGGCAAGAGTCAGCTCCCAAGCCTAAGCCAACATGTTGACATGTTAATGCGCGATACTACAGGTGGTCGTGCTGACTAGTAGGTGAGCAACAGTGTCACATGTGTGCTCACATGAGCCAGAATGATGGATTGCAGATGCGTGACACTTCTGGTGCACAAGAAGTGAGATTTTGGCCCAAAGTTCTTTGTTGGATGCAGATAAGTAAAGCAGTGTAAATTGACCCATGGCAGAATTAGTTAATGTGGTGCTGAAAGTCACACTGTATAAGACTAAGCCCATCAATGTCTGAAAAGGAAATACTGTGAATCAGATGGGAAATTTCACATGCAATCTTTTCAAATTACCTTGCTTGTAGGAGTAATTGGTGGCAAGTCGCATGTGGCAAGCGGCAAGTGGCAAGTGGCAGTTAAGCTGCTGTGGTCAACCCACATCTGTGAGCTTTGATGTATCATGTGGTGGGTTAGGAGAAACTTTAATGTCTGTTGCGATGAGAACAAACTCACGCCACCACCACCTATCTGCTTCAGTTAACAATATCAGCATTTATGGGGAGCAATCATTGGGGCCTAAATGCAAACGGAGCAATTTGAACGCATGACATTTTGTACGGACTTGCGATTGATGGCAACGGAATGCACTGCCGGTTGAAGGACATTGAGAAATGCAAAAGGCAAAAGGACGTTGTGACTTGCCTAGCGTAAATGCCAGAAAAGTGTGATCACTATAGCTTAGAAAGACCCAACATGCAAGATTCAACATGCGTGTGTGCATCGAATCAGTCATTTGGCATGAAGCTGACTAAGATGAGAGGGAAGGGGAGTGATAGGTGGTAATGTTTGGCCGAGTAACTGCACCATGTTGGGAAAAGCGCCTCCATGCTGTCAATTGGATGAGGACGAGCAGACAATTGCATCACAACTTTTGACAATATTTTGCGAACCAAAGCTACCCTGCATTAACATGGGCTACAAAAGGTGGCAATGCAGCGCAGGTGGATGAAATAAATGCGCCCAAATGCATAATTGTTTGAGAGTTGAAGCCGCTAAGTTGAATGTGAGGTTGTGAAAGAACAATTGTTTGACGATTTTCATCAAATGGGTGCCAAATAAACTTCAAAGGATCGGGAAAGACCTTGAAAGAACGTTTGACTACAAAGAATTATGTGAAGGTAGAAGAGCAAAGTCTCATCAGCATCAGCCCACCTGCGTTGTTCGAGCACAACGCTTTTCTCCAAAAGGCGTGAGAGAGAGAGAGAGGCAGCAGTACTCGCTATTGGAGCACGATAATCCGCATCGTTCGTGCCGAACTTGCATGAGGGAAAGAGGTACATGTGCGGACAGTGTGTAGCTTGGAAGAAGGTGATGACATTCCCCGGTCCTTTCTCTTTCCCTTTACGCACCAAAATTGACCACCTCGCTGATGCCACTCATGCATGAGTGGCATGCATACCGACGCCGTCGGAATGTCTACTTTGTTTTGCCATTTTGGGTGTGCATTAAATAGCCCACTAGAAACGCAACGCCAAGATGAGGAGTGAGAGGCATTATGGGTTGCGTAAACGCTCCTTCCCCGCCTTTATGCAGAAGGAACACAGGAAAAGGGAAGGAAGGCGCGAAGGAGCGCTCGTGTGCCATCCAAGCTGTGGGAATTGGTTGACGACTACTTCATTTCGCACACTTTCGCATCCTCCTTACATCATAAAGTAGTAAAGCCAAACTACCCTAATAATAGCGATAATAATGATAACATGAAGCTTTAGGATAGAAGCCACCTCCCTCGTAAACATGCGAATGGCTTTTCCTATTCATCTAACCAAGTATGACGCGTAGTCATCGAAGCAGAAGGAATTCGTTGACAGGAAGAATCATCTTTGTACTTAGAAAACCCCAAATGTTCACCTTGACTCAAAGCAGTACGAGATGAGCTGCAGTGCTATACGCTCAGCTCTGCACTGTGATGGTTGCTATGATGATGGCGAAAACACAGTCACACTGTCAGCTATCTGTTTTAGTAATCAGTTGTAGCATGCGCAGGATGGAGCCTACTGGAGCTGGATTTGAGGCACAAAGGCGAATATTAATACACCGTGCCCTACTCACTTCCTTACTCACTCTCTTCCTCCCCCCCTCCTCCCCTCTCCCCTCCTCTCTCATGCAACGGCTGCTTAGTGTTCAACACTGTAATGCTAGCCCATCCTAACCACTCGCATCAGAGAGAGCGTCGTGCTCGCCACATCCAAAATGAAGCGCATCTCACCACTGATGAGGCGAATCGCGCGCTAGGCGAGTAGTTATGGCAAGGAGCGCAGATAGAGAGACTCAATTTATGTAATTGCCTTTTCTCATGCAAGAACCAGTACTGCCTCGAAATCGCATTACTTTGCTTCGGCACAGGCAACATGAATTGTGGGAAACATGTCTAGTACACATTGACCAAGGATGAAAATTACTAAATGGAAAAACAAGAAGATGCCCATAAATGTGAAAGGAGCGCGAGAAGCGAGCTGCAACGGATCAAAGAACAGCTTTAAGGTCACTTCAAAGAGTGCAGCGATGAAGCAGCAAATTGCCGCTCGCATCAGCTCATGTGCATTGTGCTGGCAACAGGACATGAAAGCAATGTTGAAACCTCTTTTGGCTGTATGCACACAGTCTTGCGCCACATGTTGAAAGCTTCCTTTCCTTTGCCTTCAGTGTAGTGATCTGTGCTTTGCGTAGGACGTGAGGACAAAGCAATACCATGGTTGAGAGCAGAGGTCAAAAGGTGCTTCGCCAAAGTTTACCTGCCAAACATTGTCAATTTAACTGCAGAAGCTCTAGTCTGGTGACTCCAGTCTGGTCTAGTCTAGTCTAGTCTATTTCGGTCCAGTCTAGTCTTCGCCTTCCAGCCAGCAGCTGCGGAGGCAGGCTGATGATGTACGCGTCAGTCTGAGAGGCACAAGTGCACAGGCGCCTTGATTTACTCCAATTCAATGAACTGCCTCTGTAGCCTCTTAAGTGAAATAGGCCCCTAGAGAGGAGCACAACGAACTCAAGCCTTTGCCATCCCTCTGTCGATGAACGCTTGTGAAAGAAGAAGAGGAGGCATATATCACCTGTGTGGAGTGGGCTTTGAGTCATTTGCATGAAAGTTGGTTGGACAATGGCGGATGCGCCGTTTGGTGTCGAGCGAAATTAGTTTCCTAGATGACAGATACACTTTGCAGCAAATGCCTAGTTCGAATAGGGTGTTTGCCAAAATAGTAGCTACTTTTGAAGCACCACCACCGTCAACCTGAATATTCTTGGCGTGGGTTCACGCCAAAACGCTTTCACCTCTTCATTCACAACTTTGAGCATCTCAGTGATAGCAGGCTTGAAGGATGAAGACGACTTCACCTACACGATGCATCACGAGACGCAGGTCGCGTGTGCAGCCAAACTCACCGCAGAGGCGTCTTATAGGCTTACCTGAATGTGAGATGACGCTATAAAAGCGCTCTAGGTGAAATGGCGAGTGCGAGTAATTAGCAATGTGGAAAGGCGTTCTTCAGTTTGGCTTTGTGCTATTCTGGACCATCATGTGGGCTACAGGGAGCAGTGAAGCTGAGGGTATATTTCCTTCTAATCTTTGCCTCTCATGACCACCTACACTTGCTTCATCGCTTGCCCATCTTCATTATTCAATGCACCGCTTTAAGCAACAGCGTGCGTGTTTGTCAATTTTACGGCCCCCAAACTATCAAGCTTCTGTGCATCTTGCTGGCAGGCGGCATGACGTGCCTGGGGGTTGATTCTTCCCTAAGTAAAGTGATATGTCCTCAAGTAAGTGGTCCGCACGTAAGGTTGTGTATGGAGAATAGCGGCCAACAATTGCCATTCCTAGGTAGCCAACTATGATACGTTAAATTGAGGTAAGTCTTAGAACGCTGCCAGGTATCGCCATCATTTTCCTCATGTTGGGTTGGGTCGCTGCGCGCCTCCCTTATTACATGAAACACAGTGCTAAGGCATTCCTACTCAACGACGCCTTTTTCTTGCTACAGAGACAACTGAGGTGAGTGAGGAGAGTCGCCTGCTTCCACAATTCTTCAATTGGAGTCATATCGGTCCTGACTACATTGAATTGAGCTGGGACGTGGAGAAGTTGGGTGAGCGCTATGCAGATGTGATTCGTGTGACTGCAACGGGAGTCACATACTTCTACTTCGGGATGAACTTTACATCGTTCTCCGATGGTAACATTACTCTTCATGGGCTGAGACCCAATTCCACCTACACTGTGTCTGTGGAAGGACTGAGCATTGTAGGCAGTATTTTCAATTCCACCGAGCTTATTACAACATCGACCAAGTGTAAGTTTAAGTGTGCAGTCACGTTGCTCTCTTTCATTGCATATCTGTTTCACGGCATATATCTATCTATCATCCCTCTATCCTACACAGCGACGGGAGGAAACACTGTCACAGCCAGCACAACTACCACAACAGTCGCATAAGTTAGTGCAAATGTTTAACATTTTTGCCTACGGAGATTGCTGCAGGCCCAACTCACATTTACCGAAGCAATCTTTCTTCACTGCAGACCGCCATGACGCAGCTTGTGCACTGGGTGTCATTCCTTCTCGCCCGTCTCATACTTAACAACTTTTCAACCGCCAACGCAGAATCCCGTCATGCTTACTCCGCTTGTGAAACTTTTGCTTACTTTAAAAACATGACCTGAATGTGGTCAGCCTCATGAGGTGATTGGTTCAATTTCTAAGTGGCCTTTTCTTTTTCGTGCAAACGGTGTCCACAAAGAGAGTGGAAAGGAGGTTGGGAGCCTGTGGGCATTATTTGATTAGCCAGAGGTTTTGCTTCGATGAAGTTGTCAAGGCCAAGTCGAGAATCAACACATGCGTTCGGCTGATTGTCTCCAACCCGGCACCATCCTGGCATCCTACAGGATGCACTTCATGGTTTGCACTCAACACGACATGCGAGGCTTCCTTAGTAGTGCAGGTCAAAAGTTAGCCTTGCAGAAGTACTCCACTCATGCTTCACAGGTTCCTGCAAATTCCACACATGTGTATTTGAGAGGTGGTTATCTGTAGTTGCCCATCTTGAAGTAAAGTAATACGATTTCAGGGTCGTACTGATTCTTGCATAAGAAATGGCGATTTCGTAAGTTGAGTCTCTCTATCCGCGCCCCTTGCCATAACTGTCCACCTTGCGACTCGCCTCATCAATGGTTTTGCCGAAAGTTTGCAACTAGGTTATGCAGGGTTTAAACATCGTGCATGAGATAATCGTGTATCGCCTTGGAGAATGAGGGGATTCCAGTGCAATAAGGGCCAGAAATTGGACTGCAAGAATGGTGGACCTGAAAGGAGACGAGAAAGGCCTTCAAGAATGCGGATGCTGCGTGATTTGCAAAATCTCATTTTTGTCCCTAATTTTCCATCCAAAGTCATCTGTGTGGTCATATTGTGGGCCTCGGATCAGTAGTAGCTGCAACCCTGAACTGCGTCCCTTTCTCATTCCCTTTAATACTTACGCACAAAGGCCCAACTCCTCTTTTGACAGGATTAAAGCCACGCTTCGCCATACCCGATTTCATCTCTTCATTCAACCTGTCATCTATCTCTTCAGCATGCTTGGCCATTACTACTGCGCTACAGAACACGTCATCCATCGTCCACCCTTCACTGCGTTGGAAAATTCGAAGGAGGAGGAGTGTCTAGACTCACAATCATGCCTAGCCCATTCTCAGCAATGAGGCTGGATGGTTGTGCGAATATCCGCACAATAGGTGATGCTTTGAGTATTTCTGCAATGAAAGCCTCAAAAAAAATACAAGCTCTAACAAGGATTTAAGAAAACACTCTTACTAATTACGGTTCAGTATTTCAGACCGATCCGCTATTGATCGTCACGATAACAGCATAAAAGCTGACAAGTTAAACACGGAAATACAACTCGCCTAGTTTCGTGGTTGACAGATCGGAGAAAACGAGTCGTCGTAGCTCGATATCCACGTACACCTTTTGTATGGTGGAAGCTGATTGGTCTGATATCGTGCCACACATTGGCTAATAGGGAGCGAGACGGATTTGTAAGCACTGGCAATGGTCAGACCCTCACAGTGGTGCACTTCGATGGTTCAACACTTTCGTATTACTTCATTAAAACTGAAAGACCATGCTTTGTGCTCGTTTGATGCCTTACTTCAGGCATCCTGATTGCACTTGCAGTATCCAAACCTTCCATTCCCATGCCCAGTTCTCCCTAGAATCCTTTCCCTAAAGGCATAGGAAAGGATGACCCAATCCCTTTCTGCACTCATTCTGCATCTTTGAAGATTGTTACAAATAACGTAACACAAAAGTAAGGAGCACCCTGGTGGGTCGGCTGCGAATATTGAAATTCTGATGTGAGCTTAATTGCATGTACAGTCAATCCCCTCGCACCGTAACGAATATGGACGAATGATAAAGGTTGGAGAAACTTAGATGACATCAAAGTGAGCGCTTGCACTCGGAGATGTAGCATGTGCCGGGCTTGGCTGCTTTGACTATGACGAAACCAAATTACATAAAACACTAGCTCTACATTATTGTACCTGCAAAGTCAAAAGCCTTTATGCACTCTCTCTTCCATCAGAATGTCAAGGTTGTGTATCTTGACAGAACCATTGTGTGATCATAACGCGCTGCCACAGGTAGATGGTAGTGATAGCATTGTGTTCGACTATGCAGACACTTAGTCACTAGCCTTTGCTATTTTGCCTCGGTGCCCCCAATGGAATCCAAACAATGTGATCAATTTTCTACCACGTTTTGCAACAACACCAGCTCAATCACCTGCCCTCAGTCCTCACCGACTAGTTTTTTGGAACTCCACCTGTCCGTTTAAATGCATTCAGTGATAACAATTGCCAGTCAGATGCGCCTATATCGGGTTGGGAGCAAATGATGATGGTCATTTGCAGGCCATTTGCAGACCATTTGCAGCCTTCGCTTTCCACAATCACGCCCCACACCTGATAATCACGGGTAACATAATGGCTAAGCAACCCAGTTCTGCAGTGAACATGGCGCTGCATTCTCATCCACGTCCCAGTTGCTACTTTCCACTTAACTCCTTCACATCTGCACCTACAAGTTCCCATCAGTAACACCATATTGACCTTAATTGCCCACCGATTTCGGTCTGACCCTGCTACCTTAATTAAAGCAGTAAGCCTGATGTCGCCGATCCAAAACTATGCCGAGGTGCTTGAAGGACAGAGACGAAAGGTTAGCAGCGGCACCTCTAGTCAGGCATAGTTCATTTCGGAGGTGTATATGATCACACGATTCTCACCTCACAAATTGGCAGCCTCTACCGCACTATAGTGTATTTAGCTAACCGTCTTGAATATTAGTGAAGTCAATAGTACTACCCCTGCCTCTACCTCTACCTCTACCTCTACCTCTTTACTTATTGTGTACAAATAGTAGGTGGTCAGGTGAGCAATGCTAAAGCTTCCCCACTTCTCTGCTACAGCCACGACTCCACGAAATCAACCAATCATCCTGGTAACATTTGCACATGTGCTGCGCGCAACTGCACACCACGGATCTAATTATTTAGTGCTGACAATGCCATCCTGCAGACCACACTTAGCTTTCTCATTCTATCTTTACAAGCCTCTTTTTAAAACACCAACACCAATTCATTGGTTTGTTCATATTTTCCACCCGCAAAACTTGTCCCTGCCAAACCTTGCAAAAATTGCACTAGCAATACACAAGGCCAGTGGCGGTGCTTGAATTGAAGGCACTACAGTAAAAGTCTCAGAGCCGTGTCAATGCTGCTGAAACTAATCATGGGAGGGTTTTGAAATCCCTGGCTACGCTTTGACCCTACATACAAGCGTTAATGATAAAGGTCAAAGGCCCTTTATCATTACCGATACTTTGCCAATCACAGAATGAGTTGCATTCCCTTAAGCAACTGCTGCGGTTTTGCTCTCCTCTCTTTGCCCCAACATGAGGACATGACTTTGGGCAGCTGCCTGTACAATTTGTCAAAGGTGCTAATCCAAACCAAGTCACGATGACAAAGACCACTTACAGTCGCCTGCATTGCCTCCTGCCTTCCTCCTTCAGCGTCCAACACAGCTAATTTTGTTAGAATCGTAAATACCCAGCCGTATTTTTTAAATATGGTTAGCTAGTTCGGTTGTCAGCAGCAGCTCAATCAAAACGCACGTCAGTCTGGTGAGATTGTCATCGGCATTGTGCAGGCACCTCAAGGTCGACTGCACGTACTGCTGTAATCTTAGGATGTAATGTGCGCACGATAGCATAAGCCCTGCCTGCATTGAATGCACCTGTTTAAAGGAAAGTGGAGTCAGGTTTTCAAAGTTAAAAGTCGGAGTGTTCTGCCACTATTCTACTCATCGGCTGACTGAGTTGTCTAAGCTGCAATGCAATGAAATATTATTGGCACCTACCACTAGGCCGAAATTCTGTCAAACTTTACAGACGCCACCCATTCAGCAGTGAGTTTGCGAGGACCATGCTTGTCATCGGTGCATATACTACCATTGATATGAACTGTCGATATGGAGGAACATTACAACTGCCTCTTTTATTGGTCGGGATGGCTCTGCACTTTCGGTAACAAAACCCTCTAGCTCCATGGAGCACCAGGGAATGGGACTTTGTGGGCTTTTTGGAAATGAATTGATTTGCCGAGATGTCTTAATGTTGTCACAAATAAGCCAATATTTAAGATAACAGAATTGAGTTCTACATTGGAGTAGCCCAAATCCCCGCACTTTTGAATAAAGAAACAATTCGCTTCTAGCACTGGCCTGTTATATCACTTGCAAATGATGATGACATTTATCACTTTGCCTTCGAGACTGGCTTTAAAATATTTTTTGGAATCACTTCTGTTGTGAAACATGCATTACCAAGGTGAGTATTTAGGTGATATGTGCCTTAAAAAAGCAGGAAGATTTCTAGTGCTCCCATTAATAGTAGTGCTAGGTACTTGAAAGCTAAGGAGTACCAGAATGAAATGTGGCGCTGCGAGTTTTGCTCCCGATATTCACTTTTCGCAGCAAGAAAAATTCCTTTTTCTACTAAGGTGGAGCATATCAACCCTCGTACGCCACTAATGTGCTGCTGGATATTCTGTGGATCTTTGGGGCTGTGAAACGTCTCAACTCTCTTATTCGATGAACTGTGCCGTAAACTGCTATATTGGCAAGATTCTGCCATCCTGTTCCTAGTGCTTTTAATAAGGTCCAAAGTCCTTGATACCGCCTGTTTCTATAGTGCTAGCAAGTGTTTTTATCATCTGCATTGCTATCTTATGGTAGGGTGCATCCCTGCGTGTCAGAGACACCTACAAGTAATTGTCATTGAGTTGGTGGCGTCGCGTTAGCGCTCAGTGATTTTCGTGATAAAAGCTTCACATTTATTGTGCGAAAATAGTAGGTGGTTATGTGGGCAATACTAATATTGCTTCACTTCTCGGCTGCAGCTATCGCTCCACCAAATCGACTAAGCATCTTCATGATACCCACAATCGAGCTTTATACAGCTGCACAACATGAATCTAATCGTATAGTGCTGACAATCAGCGATGTTCTCAGTTTGCAGACTGTGCTTAATTTTCTTTGCAAGTTGCCGCATCCATTGCTTTTTTGTGTGATCGATAAAGCCAATCTTTAGAAGTAGATCATTTTTGTAATTAGGGCCTGGGCAGCTGCAACTAAGGAACTCTTGCTTAATTAAAGAGTGCTGTTGTACTGTGCTGCAGAAAACGCGTTAGTATGCATAGATGAGCGGTGAGGGCAAGATCGCAGTTGGGGATGGAGACTGATGAGTGGCATTGGTTATTTCTCCAACCACCAGTCCGGTATCACTAATGGTCAAACATAACTGAAGATGACCTCTGATGCAGAATGCAGAATGCAGAATGCAACCTGCTCGAAGTGTGAACGCTCCGCACTCTGAGCGTTGTCTACACAGGAAACGGGTGCTTTTAAGAAAAGTGGTGCTCAACAGGCTATAGAGCTTAAACCTTTGGCGCATAGCTGGCTCCGACAGCTACATCAATCATCAAAATATCCTGCATTGCTATAAGTTCTACTGTAATACTTCAAAGGCTTTACTAGCAGTAGTTGCACAAAGCTAAGGAAAGTGGCTTTTTACAAGGCCTGCTGAAGTGGAGGGAGGTCTACTAAAACGCTTGGCATAATGCTCACTGCCATAAGCGATGTCGATAAGTCTAGCATTGGAGAAATTCCGGCTTGACAATGCTGAACAGGTACTAATGTAGACAACCATCTGAGAGCAGTTGCTGGACAAGAAGAAAGCAAGAGAACAAGGTTGTCGCACAACTATTAAATAATATTACTCAGTGCGTATGCTTATAGATGTATTAATACAAGGTGCTATTCAGAGGCGGGTCGTATAAACGCTTGGGAATACAAATTACGATATAAAAAGTTCATTTAATCATACTTTTCTGCATTACTCTTTAACCACGCAATGCGCAGCTAAATTACTCTTAAGCATTAAGTCTTCACTTCTTTCCCACATTAACAATAGCCACCGCGCAGTTTGCTTTACACGCTCAAATGTACTGTCCGAACGCCAACTGCTTTGCTTCTATGTTTGCACTGATATTTACACTTAGTTAAAGGCCTGGTATGGCACGACAGCATTTTGCCGGCAAAACAAGACGTGCTTTTTCCCCTAGGGGTTCTTAATTCTACTTGCGCACACAAGAATAGCAATTGACCTGGTGCATAATCCGTAGAAAGTGTGCACACATTTTTGAGAAAAGCGATGACATTAAGACGCCCAAACATTGCAAAGAATCCTCGCCCCTAACGCACAACTCAAGCCCACTCGTCGATGATGCCAACAACAGTTGGTCCTTTGACACTGACAGCTCACTCACTCCCAATCTGGAGTGCAATGTCAACAAGAAATCTAATCAATGTTCCACAATCTACCTGAAGGCCATATAAATGCACACAACATACATGGCTAGCCGTTGAAGGGCACACTGATGAGAATGAGTGCAGCTCGAGCTCCACCTAATTCAATCTCGTACTACTTCTTTTTAATTTGCGCTTTTAATTAAAGTAGAAACAGCACGTAGCATTGACGAGCGACTTATAAATTTTAGCAAAAGCGTACATCAGAAATTGTGTTTAAAAATTGGACATCAAGGCCCACTATCACCACAACTAAAGTTGAGATCCAAACTAAACTGTAGTCATGCCTGAGTCCTCGGCATAGTAAGGTAAAAGGTGGTTTAATGCTCTGAAGGTACGAACCTATCAAAGTTATGAGGATCGCGAATTGTTTCAGAGGCGTCGGGGCCATCAGAAACCATGAAATACCGTTTCGATAGTGATTTGGTAAGTTTTTGTAGCAATTCTTAGATCGGAACATTTTCATGCTTTCTTTGTCACCGTAAAAACATCAGACGACGCACAATATTAGATAAGGTAGACTTGTGGTGTGTCATATTTGTCAACACACAGGTGATTAGGCAAGACTGCGCTTGTGACATTTTGTTTCTTAGCACGTAGCTATCGAGCAGGGCTGAAAACTCAGTGCTTTGTCAACTAAAGATGGCAAGTGCTTCCTCGACAATACGCAGTTTTGAGGTAGTCCTTGTGGCAAGGCTGGAGGCGTGTTGGCTTTTTCAGCTACATGCATGGATATATGCGAATGCCCTCGGGTGTTTAAATGCCACCAGGCTTTCCGCTCACTAAGTTTAGCATTAATATGAGACCAACTAACTGCTGACTGCCTATTTAAAGTCGGATGCTTTCACTTATGCATTCGACTTGGTATAAATGAGTCTGCTGTGCCTTACACAAGTGGCATTAGTTGCTCACTGTACCTTACGAAATCGTATGGGAGTTTGCACTCTGCCTTAAAACACAAATTAATTTGGCAGAATTGCCAGCCTCAAAGATTGGTGCATATAGTGGAGTGCATTTCACTTGGTACTTAAGGGAACAATAGTTAAAAGGCTTTCGGTTGCAATGCCACTACTGTGGCTGATGTGAATGCACAAGAAGGCTTGATTACCTATGGAGGATAGCAATGAATCAGTAATATTCACTCAAACAACGTTCTTTATGCTGAAATGCACTTTTCCGCAGTCCAATCCAAGTATTGTTTGCTAATCGTACCATTTCATTAATGTCAGATATTAAAGACAGAAGTCGTGAAATGTAACGAGCGAGATGCAGCTCAAACTGCATGCATTTCGTTATTAGGAGTTATCTTAAACTTTGAGCCTTCGAGTAAACCATCCATTTATCGCCTCACTTTTAATGTGGATGCCTCTGTTACCTGATTTTAGGGGGCATATTGCCATTTATTATGTCCAAAATTCAAGCTCTTCTACCGATTTCTCATTGGTATTCTGCAAAATTGGCAAAATTTCAGGCAGTTACAAATTAATCGTGGCACTTCTCTCCACAACGGATGAGGTTAGCGAGGAGATATCATTTTCTGCTCTACGATTTGTTAAGAGCTCGATGTCATTTAAAGTTGACTTTGCCGTACAGAGAGCAGCTAATTTCTTACCTCTTTGGATCGAAAGCTGAAAGTGAACTTGTCTTTTGCCTAACCTGGTGTAGCAGTTAATAGAATGCAGCCAATTTGCCTGCATATCAGCCCGTCAATGCATCATGCATGCGTGCATGGAACTAAACTCAATACAAGGAATGCTAGCTTTTGTGGTGAGGTAAAGGAGCTTAAAAGTGCAGTACAATGGTTTGTGCTTTACTGCCTCAAATCAGTCAGTACACAGCCACTTTTATGCATCAAACTTCCTTTAGTTGGCTACTAAGCTACTAAGCTCAGTATTACCCAAAGGCTAGTTTAGTCATGCCTTTTGGCTGTTACTCCTCAGGATCGATCCATTGCGCCTTTTCCTTGCTAACCCCTCAGCCTCTCCCAAAAGGCTCCTTCATTGCAGATCTATTTTAGTCAATTTTCTAGAATATTCAAAGTCGGATAATAAGGTATTTCGTGGAGCCTTCCCAAAGAAAAACTATGCATCCCACGAAAACTTTACTAACTATGCTACACCACGGTTGTGCTCGCATCCATCGACTATACGCAAAGTGGTGCATAAGACAAATCGGTCCTCAAGAGTTATCGAGACGGCTTTGTCTAGCATTCTGACTCAACTTACCTTTCGAAAATTGGCATGAATGATCCATCAAAGTGGCTTCATGCATGCTACCGTCTTTAGGAATATCACCGGAAGTGGCAGAATGCAGAAGTAAGTTGACAAACTGGCTTGCCATTATGATGGGTTGTATTGACGTAGTATAGTTCCACCGAGACGAGCACCTAGGGCATAGCCGACTTAACTTGCGGGTTACTAGTGCGGCCATTTTCGTTAATATGAGATAGCAAAGCCTTAGCAACCCTGAGTCGACACTGCTTTTGAAAAAACTGTGAGTGTTTCCTTTAAATGATCCCATCCAGGTTGGTAAGACGTGGTGTTATGGAATTCATTCAGCGAACTGTTTTATCTGGTGGTTGATCAGTCGATGTACTTCAGGCAACCATGCTACACCAACTTACACATGTAATAGCCGGATAACTGAAGTAATTTATTCTTGCTTCTATCCAGCACAATATTCAGCGACACTTGCATGAAGCAATAAGCTTTTTGTCACATTTTTGGGGTTGCATCCAAATCAGCCAATTATCAATGGCAAAAATTCTAAAGTTTATAATTATATGCGGTGCAGACTTCTTTCGTAAATTGAATGCTTTTGTAAATATAAGGCAAAGGAGTCATTACCGTAAATCAGGTTTTGTAAAGTTCACTCAGCTAGCACTCCTCGTTGCTTTGTTGGTCAGCCTAAAATGTGACACAAACCAGGGACCGTATTCATGAATTTCAAGTGACACAAGGGAAGCAGTGATTTTGGACATTCATATTATTTGGTTGTTCAACTACTACCATCGGCGTAACAAAGGGAAACTCAGGAGGATGACTGGTGTGGGTTGAAGTAAAAACGTCTATTCATTTATAGAGAAGTCGCGAGTCGAAATCGGGATTAATGACAGTTACTAGGTGCTAAAAGCAGGACGGAAGGAGGGAAGGCATGCACACCGTCGACTGGCTCCTTCTCCTCCATGGTATTCAGAGGCTTCTTCACAGGCGTCAGTGAAAGGACAAAGTTGGTTGTGCATTTTGCTATTTACCACCATTGCTGTGACCACCCGCACGGCTGCGCACACGGTGACCACCATTGCGGCCTCTGCACAGACCACCATGTCCACTTCTCTCCACCTTCTGCTACCTTCACAACCTCACTCCACGGTGCCCACTTGCACGAATACGAACACGACCAACTTCCACACTCCATTTCTTTTAAATTGACTCTTTGTTTTCCTTGAACCTGACTCGCGTGCTAATGTATGTCCGCTTATTATATACTAATCGCCTTGTCTCCAACTGTATCACGTGATCATCGTGCTCATTGTACTTTTAGTTCTACATTCGCGCTTGCCGATCTCCAACAGTGATTTTGTAATCCTAGCTCTTTCAGGTGAGGTTTCAGGTGATGCCTAGCCTGTGATTTGCATGTGACTGGTTTAGTATACTATTTCCCGCTTGAACGGCAAGATTAATAAGAAATAAGGCGAGCAATTTTGGGAGTGGTGATTGACCTTGCCGATTCACAAATGGCAGACCATAGACTAACACTTAACTGCACCGAACCACTAACACCGGTTCATTTATATTTCGGTGGGAAGGAGGTTGATGGAGTGTAATGATTCGTTGGCGGCAAATGCTTTTTTAGATCAAAGGTAATTAGTTTCACCACCAACTGCATGACATTGGGATGACCTACCTAGAAAGTAGGACCATAAGCACTTACGACATTTCATTATTGACTTGGCGCGGAGCGTGTCATGCGCAAAACCATACTGAATGCAAATTAGTCTTGCCTAAATTTAACCTCTCGATCGGATAATGTCCTCTTCATTCCCCGAAAAATGAGAAGACTTAAAATACTACACCCTAACGCTCCAAGACTTCAACGAAGGTGCAACAAACACTCACAGCAAAACCAGGATAATGCTCGTGCATTTGCTAAACTTTTTGCAGAGCTAGTAGGTAAGCGAAGGAAAAACCTGCGCAGGGTAAAGGGCAAGACAATTTTAATGTTTGAACACATAATCTCGTGAAGGTTACTCCGGTGACTCCACGTTTCGTGCGCATCTCATGTGCACCCAAAACCAAAGACGCAGACACCTCGCTTCCTTGCATTGCTTCTCCCACCTTCCTCCCTCGGGCCCTCTCATAACTTGCCGCTCACTCGCCTCCAACTTAACTGTCTGCGTTGCAAGACTCGTAAAAATTTTAGTCATTGTACGCGGCCCTATGCGGCTGACTGAGAACCAGCCTGAATGTACGTCCCCACGTGTGCGGAAATAGACACTACGTCCTCAGGATTGCAACCCTCATTCTGCTTGCAACCAGCATGAACTCAAACATGAGGCAGTGAGCGGCGTTGTGGCAAACCGAATGAATCTGGTCCCCGCACAGCATTTACACACTGACGAGATGACAAGTGAAGTGAGGTAGCAACGTGTGGTGACACGCAGAAGGCGAATGCAAATGCCAAAAATAGGCGAGACAAGCAGAGGTGATGCGATTAGAGACGGTCTTGTCCAATTCGTCAATTCTGTGCTCCCAAGGGCTCTGTATAAACTGGACTACTTCTCTCTTCCCCTCCAGTCACAGAGGTCTACTTTACTCTTCCCTTCTTACACAACCTTAGAGATTGATCAGCCAGAAACTGGTGGTGCAGTGTCTGCTGCAGATGGCCAGACGAAATCGTGGAGAATGGATCCCTTTCATTTAGCCTTTCAGGCATACACGCCCTAAGCTAAGGATCCGACATTAAACCTGCCTCCACCTTCTTAAGCACATTGCTCACGACTTGTGGAATGCGCACTCAACTGCGATTTGCCAATGTCGTTGTTGCGGAATCGATGGTCTTGACAATGTTGACGTAGACATGGGCAAGTCAGTGTGCTACTCTCATGCAAATATTGCGTGGACAAATTCAGTAAGCTGCACGTTTCGAAAAACCAACGGCAGAATCACCCATCTCTGCCCTCCTCACCCTCCGCGGCAACAAAATGTGGCTGAAGTGAACCTGTTGAATGCCATTCCATCTGCTCTATTGTCTGCCACAATTCCCTCTTTCGTGGCACAGTTGGCAATTTAGATGGCGTCTTAAGCCAGCGCGTTTGTATGACAGATAGAGCATTGTCTCCATTCTCGATCATCTTTTTAAGTAGAAAAATTGAGTGGTACATGACTTGATGGTTTGCATTTGTTTTGCCACGGCCTCTCCTCTCCTCTCCCATGCAACGGCTGCATTACACCGAAATGTCTACACACGCTGAGTTTCCACACAAGCACTGCTGATGAGCATTTCAGTAGCAATATCATGATATGGAGCTCCGAAGGGAGGCAAGGCATGCTGGGTAGGAGTTGTGACATTGGTGCCAAAGACGCAACATAATCCACAACCTGAAAATCAACCACCGCATCCGGGGCATAGAATGAGAGTTATTGCATTCTCGAGTTCGGCATCAATGTCCAAATGGCGAATACAATCTTGCTGCATTCGGGTTCGTCTTCTGCTGCATTTGCCTCCCGAGACATGGTACGATAACTTGAAGAATAACTCACTTACAAAGTCAAAAATGCCGTGGAGGGTGAGAGCGCACGCACCTCATTTAACTGGAACGACAATTGGCGCCACCTGACAAATGGCTCCAGTGATCAAGTGACTGCGGTATTCCTCGAATTGAGTACATTGTGTAGAATGCACACGGCACGTTGTGTGATAATTCGAGTGCATTTTGGAGCTCATCAGAAAGTAGGCGCTTTTCTTGCTTCCAACATGCGAAAGCATGTAAGGCGAGAGGAGTGGAGGGATGTTTGCAATGCTCCACACGGCTTTGATGTCGTAAGTTCTTCTCGGCGGATCTGCGTATCGTCAAGTCATCTGGACAGTAGATATTCATATCGATTCAAATTTGCCAAGCGTGAGGTGTGGCTGTTGAGGTAGTAGGGTTGAAAAGAAATCAAGATGCGCCTGATGTAGTTCTTTTGTCAGGCGTGTCAGTGTCATTGGAATGAAGGCAAGGGCCGGCACACTTGACAACACAACGGACCTACAGTCTCCATAACTGCACGTGGATGATTAAGCGCACACGTAAACATACATACAGACGCACACACACACACACACACACACACACACACACTGTGACCGATTTTCAGTGAAACATAAACGTGCCTGCATCTCAATGGTGATGAGGTGATGGCGCTGAATGACGAGTAGCGAATTCTGCATCTGCAGTCATGCATTTCGGTGGAGAAGAGGGCGAGATGCACAATCGTCAGTAGAAGAGCCGACAGTAGGCATGGTGCAAAGCAAAGCCACCGACTGGACACATTCTCAGCCTTTGGAATTGCATGGATTAAAGAGCGGAGTAACACAGGTGGCACATTGCGTCACCAAGCATCGAGTAATGCGAGTGCTTGACCAAAGGTCGCCGGATCGCAATACCTTCATGGTGGTAGCTCTCAATTACCACCAAGCCTATCATCTTCCACTTTGGCCTCTCATCATATTATACAACCTACTCGCCAGGGAGGATAGTTGAATGTCCTCGGTATTTTGAACGGCTTCAAATCAATGTGCTCGCCATGAAATGAAGGAGTCGCCATATCTGGATTCACGTTTCGGTGAAGACGGTTGTGGTGCTCGCTCATTCCTCTGTTCGAAATCGTGCTGTGCAAAGCACGGCATTACCTATGACACGCAGATTGAAGGTTGTGGAGTATTCGTAGCCACTATCTGTAATGCCAGTTGGACAGGTGTGACTAGATGCAAAAGTGGCATGCAGTGTCATCACCGTGTTGGGAAACGCCGCGCACTAATTGTTAAGTGGATAAAATTTGCTTGGCAAGACTCGCCATCTAGAGGTCAGGGGTGCAATCCACCCAGACCTCCTCGATTTGCCTCAACTCATTTCTGTGCATGTGTAACCTCGACTCCTGCACGCCTTCGGCAGAACACCATGCACCACACCTAACTATGCCACAATCCCATGCCCTTCCCACTCTCTTCCCTCCTCTCCCCTCTCATGCAACGATCGCATAACGTTCAACACCGTAATGCCGTCGAAGCCAGTGCTCTAGTACCCAAACGTTAAATTCACCACTTGAGTGAATTAAGTAGAACTGAATGAACTACTTTGACGAGCAGAGGCATTTGTGAGCACATATGAAGACGATTACAACAGGAAGGTCTTTGTTGTCTGGTCACAACTAATGCAGAGTATTGAGCACATAGCCATGTAGAGGCCCTTACGCGGATGTTTAAGGCAAGAGTCAGCTCCCAAGCCTAAGCCAACATGTTGACATGTTAATGCGCGATACTACAGGTGGTCGTGCTGACTAGTAGGTGAGCAACAGTGTCACATGTGTGCTCACATGAGCCAGAATGATGGATTGCAGATGCGTGACACTTCTGGTGCACAAGAAGTGAGATTTTGGCCCAAAGTTCTTTGTTGGATGCAGATAAGTAAAGCAGTGTAAATTGACCCATGGCAGAATTAGTTAATGTGGTGCTGAAAGTCACACTGTATAAGACTAAGCCCATCAATGTCTGAAAAGGAAATACTGTGAATCAGATGGGAAATTTCACATGCAATCTTTTCAAATTACCTTGCTTGTAGGAGTAATTGGTGGCAAGTCGCATGTGGCAAGCGGCAAGTGGCAAGTGGCAGTTAAGCTGCTGTGGTCAACCCACATCTGTGAGCTTTGATGTATCATGTGGTGGGTTAGGAGAAACTTTAATGTCTGTTGCGATGAGAACAAACTCACGCCACCACCACCTATCTGCTTCAGTTAACAATATCAGCATTTATGGGGAGCAATCATTGGGGCCTAAATGCAAACGGAGCAATTTGAACGCATGACATTTTGTACGGACTTGCGATTGATGGCAACGGAATGCACTGCCGGTTGAAGGACATTGAGAAATGCAAAAGGCAAAAGGACGTTGTGACTTGCCTAGCGTAAATGCCAGAAAAGTGTGATCACTATAGCTTAGAAAGACCCAACATGCAAGATTCAACATGCGTGTGTGCATCGAATCAGTCATTTGGCATGAAGCTGACTAAGATGAGAGGGAAGGGAGTGATAGGTGGTAATGTTTGGCCGAGTAACTGCACCATGTTGGGAAAAGCGCCTCCATGCTGCCAATTGGATGAGGACGAGCAGACAATTGCATCACAACTTTGACAATATTTTGCGAACCAAAGCTACCCTGCATTAACATGGGCTACAAAAGGTGGCAATGCAGCGCAGGTGGATGAAATAAATGCGCCCAAATGCATAATTGTTTGAGAGTTGAAGCCGCTAAGTTGAATGTGAGGTTGTGAAAGAACAATTGTTTGACGATTTTCATCAAATGGGTGCCAAATAAACTTCAAAGGATCGGGAAAGACCTTGAAAGAACGTTTGACTACAAAGAATTATGTGAAGGTAGAAGAGCAAAGTCTCATCAGCATCAGCCCACCTGCGTTGTTCGAGCACAACGCTTTTCTCCAAAAGGCGTGGAGAGAGAGAGAGAGGCAGCAGTACTCGCTATTGGAGCACGATAATCCGCATCGTTCGTGCCGAACTTGCATGAGGGAAAGAGGTACATGTGCGGACAGTGTGTAGCTTGGAAGAAGGTGATGACATTCCCCGGTCCTTTCTCTTTCCCTTTACGCACCAAAATTGACCACCTCGCTGATGCCACTCATGCATGAGTGGCATGCATACCGACGCCGTCGGAATGTCTACTTTGTTTTGCCATTTTGGGTGTGCATTAAATAGCCCACTAGAAACGCAACGCCAAGATGAGGAGTGAGAGGCATTATGGGTTGCGTAAACGCTCCTTCCCCGCCTTTATGCAGAAGGAACACAGGAAAAGGGAAGGAAGGCGCGAAGGAGCGCTCGTGTGCCATCCAAGCTGTGGGAATTGGTTGACGACTACTTCATTTCGCACACTTTCGCATCCTCCTTACATCATAAAGTAGTAAAGCCAAACTACCCTAATAATAGCGATAATAATGATAACATGAAGCTTTAGGATAGAAGCCACCTCCCTCGTAAACATGCGAATGGCTTTTCCTATTCATCTAACCAAGTATGACGCGTAGTCATCGAAGCAGAAGGAATTCGTTGACAGGAAGAATCATCTTTGTACTTAGAAAACCCCCAAATGTTCACCTTGACTCAAAGCAGTACGAGATGAGCTGCAGTGCTATACGCTCAGCTCTGCACTGTGATGGTTGCTATGATGATGGCGAAAACACAGTCACACTGTCAGCTATCTGTTTTAGTAATCAGTTGTAGCATGCGCAGGATGGAGCCTACTGGAGCTGGATTTGAGGCACAAAGGCGAATATTAATACACCGTGCCCTACTCACTTCCTTACTCACTCTCTTCCTCCCCCCCTCCTCCCCTCTCCCCTCCTCTCTCATGCAACGGCTGCTTAGTGTTCAACACTGTAATGCTAGCCCATCCTAACCACTCGCATCAGAGAGAGCGTCGTGCTCGCCACATCCAAAATGAAGCGCATCTCACCACTGATGAGGCGAATCGCGCGCTAGGCGAGTAGTTATGGCAAGGAGCGCAGATAGAGAGACTCAATTTATGTAATTGCCTTTTCTCATGCAAGAACCAGTACTGCCTCGAAATCGCATTACTTTGCTTCGGCACAGGCAACATGAATTGTGGGAAACATGTCTAGTACACATTGACCAAGGATGAAAATTACTAAATGGAAAAACAAGAAGATGCCCATAAATGTGAAAGGAGCGCGAGAAGCGAGCTGCAACGGATCAAAGAACAGCTTTAAGGTCACTTCAAAGAGTGCAGCGATGAAGCAGCAAATTGCCGCTCGCATCAGCTCATGTGCATTGTGCTGGCAACAGGACATGAAAGCAATGTTGAAACCTCTTTTGGCTGTATGCACACAGTCTTGCGCCACATGTTGAAAGCTTCCTTTCCTTTGCCTTCAGTGTAGTGATCTGTGCTTTGCGTAGGACGTGAGGACAAAGCAATACCATGGTTGAGAGCAGAGGTCAAAAGGTGCTTCGCCAAAGTTTACCTGCCAAACATTGTCAATTTAACTGCAGAAGCTCTAGTCTGGTGACTCCAGTCTGGTCTAGTCTAGTCTAGTCTATTTCGGTCCAGTCTAGTCTTCGCCTTCCAGCCAGCAGCTGCGGAGGCAGGCTGATGATGTACGCGTCAGTCTGAGAGGCACAAGTGCACAGGCGCCTTGATTTACTCCAATTCAATGAACTGCCTCTGTAGCCTCTTAAGTGAAATAGGCCCCTAGAGAGGAGCACAACGAACTCAAGCCTTTGCCATCCCTCTGTCGATGAACGCTTGTGAAAGAAGAAGAGGAGGCATATATCACCTGTGTGGAGTGGGCTTTGAGTCATTTGCATGAAAGTTGGTTGGACAATGGCGGATGCGCCGTTTGGTGTCGAGCGAAATTAGTTTCCTAGATGACAGATACACTTTGCAGCAAATGCCTAGTTCGAATAGGGTGTTTGCCAAAATAGTAGCTACTTTTGAAGCACCACCACCGTCAACCTGAATATTCTTGGCGTGGGTTCACGCCAAAACGCTTTCACCTCTTCATTCACAACTTTGAGCATCTCAGTGATAGCAGGCTTGAAGGATGAAGACGACTTCACCTACACGATGCATCACGAGACGCAGGTCGCGTGTGCAGCCAAACTCACCGCAGAGGCGTCTTATAGGCTTACCTGAATGTGAGATGACGCTATAAAAGCGCTCTAGGTGAAATGGCGAGTGCGAGTAATTAGCAATGTGGAAAGGCGTTCTTCAGTTTGGCTTTGTGCTATTCTGGACCATCATGTGGGCTACAGGGAGCAGTGAAGCTGAGGGTATATTTCCTTCTAATCTTTGCCTCTCATGACCACCTACACTTGCTTCATCGCTTGCCCATCTTCATTATTCAATGCACCGCTTTAAGCAACAGCGTGCGTGTTTGTCAATTTTACGGCCCCCAAACTATCAAGCTTCTGTGCATCTTGCTGGCAGGCGGCATGACGTGCCTGGGGGTTGATTCTTCCCTAAGTAAAGTGATATGTCCTCAAGTAAGTGGTCCGCACGTAAGGTTGTGTATGGAGAATAGCGGCCAACAATTGCCATTCCTAGGTAGCCAACTATGATACGTTAAATTGAGGTAAGTCTTAGAACGCTGCCAGGTATCGCCATCATTTTCCTCATGTTGGGTTGGGTCGCTGCGCGCCTCCCTTATTACATGAAACACAGTGCTAAGGCATTCCTACTCAACGACGCCTTTTTCTTGCTACAGAGACAACTGAGGTGAGTGAGGAGAGTCGCCTGCTTCCACAATTCTTCAATTGGAGTCATATCGGTCCTGACTACATTGAATTGAGCTGGGACGTGGAGAAGTTGGGTGAGCGCTATGCAGATGTGATTCGTGTGACTGCAACGGGAGTCACATACTTCTACTTCGGGATGAACTTTACATCGTTCTCCGATGGTAACATTACTCTTCATGGGCTGAGACCCAATTCCACCTACACTGTGTCTGTGGAAGGACTGAGCATTGTAGGCAGTATTTTCAATTCCACCGAGCTTATTACAACATCGACCAAGTGTAAGTTTAAGTGTGCAGTCACGTTGCTCTCTTTCATTGCATATCTGTTTCACGGCATATATCTATCTATCATCCCTCTATCCTACACAGCGACGGGAGGAAACACTGTCACAGCCAGCACAACTACCACAACAGTCGCATAAGTTAGTGCAAATGTTTAACATTTTTGCCTACGGAGATTGCTGCAGGCCCAACTCACATTTACCGAAGCAATCTTTCTTCACTGCAGACCGCCATGACGCAGCTTGTGCACTGGGTGTCATTCCTTCTCGCCCGTCTCATACTTAACAACTTTTCAACCGCCAACGCAGAATCCCGTCATGCTTACTCCGCTTGTGAAACTTTTGCTTACTTTAAAAACATGACCTGAATGTGGTCAGCCTCATGAGGTGATTGGTTCAATTTCTAAGTGGCCTTTTCTTTTTCGTGCAAACGGTGTCCACAAAGAGAGTGGAAAGGAGGTTGGGAGCCTGTGGGCATTATTTGATTAGCCAGAGGTTTTGCTTCGATGAAGTTGTCAAGGCCAAGTCGAGAATCAACACATGCGTTCGGCTGATTGTCTCCAACCCGGCACCATCCTGGCATCCTACAGGATGCACTTCATGGTTTGCACTCAACACGACATGCGAGGCTTCCTTAGTAGTGCAGGTCAAAAGTTAGCCTTGCAGAAGTACTCCACTCATGCTTCACAGGTTCCTGCAAATTCCACACATGTGTATTTGAGAGGTGGTTATCTGTAGTTGCCCATCTTGAAGTAAAGTAATACGATTTCAGGGTCGTACTGATTCTTGCATAAGAAATGGCGATTTCGTAAGTTGAGTCTCTCTATCCGCGCCCCTTGCCATAACTGTCCACCTTGCGACTCGCCTCATCAATGGTTTTGCCGAAAGTTTGCAACTAGGTTATGCAGGGTTTAAACATCGTGCATGAGATAATCGTGTATCGCCTTGGAGAATGAGGGGATTCCAGTGCAATAAGGGCCAGAAATTGGACTGCAAGAATGGTGGACCTGAAAGGAGACGAGAAAGGCCTTCAAGAATGCGGATGCTGCGTGATTTGCAAAATCTCATTTTTGTCCCTAATTTTCCATCCAAAGTCATCTGTGTGGTCATATTGTGGGCCTCGGATCAGTAGTAGCTGCAACCCTGAACTGCGTCCCTTTCTCATTCCCTTTAATACTTACGCACAAAGGCCCAACTCCTCTTTTGACAGGATTAAAGCCACGCTTCGCCATACCCGATTTCATCTCTTCATTCAACCTGTCATCTATCTCTTCAGCATGCTTGGCCATTACTACTGCGCTACAGAACACGTCATCCATCGTCCACCCTTCACTGCGTTGGAAAATTCGAAGGAGGAGGAGTGTCTAGACTCACAATCATGCCTAGCCCATTCTCAGCAATGAGGCTGGATGGTTGTGCGAATATCCGCACAATAGGTGATGCTTTGAGTATTTCTGCAATGAAAGCCTCCAAAAAAAATACAAGCTCTAACAAGGATTTAAGAAAACACTCTTACTAATTACGGTTCAGTATTTCAGACCGATCCGCTATTGATCGTCACGATAACAGCATAAAAGCTGACAAGTTAAACACGGAAATACAACTCGCCTAGTTTCGTGGTTGACAGATCGGAGAAAACGAGTCGTCGTAGCTCGATATCCACGTACACCTTTTGTATGGTGGAAGCTGATTGGTCTGATATCGTGCCACACATTGGCTAATAGGGAGCGAGACGGATTTGTAAGCACTGGCAATGGTCAGACCCTCACAGTGGTGCACTTCGATGGTTCAACACTTTCGTATTACTTCATTAAAACTGAAAGACCATGCTTTGTGCTCGTTTGATGCCTTACTTCAGGCATCCTGATTGCACTTGCAGTATCCAAACCTTCCATTCCCATGCCCAGTTCTCCCTAGAATCCTTTCCCTAAAGGCATAGGAAAGGATGACCCAATCCCTTTCTGCACTCATTCTGCATCTTTGAAGATTGTTACAAATAACGTAACACAAAAAGTAAGGAGCACCCTGGTGGGTCGGCTGCGAATATTGAAATTCTGATGTGAGCTTAATTGCATGTACAGTCAATCCCCTCGCACCGTAACGAATATGGACGAATGATAAAGGTTGGAGAAACTTAGATGACATCAAAGTGAGCGCTTGCACTCGGAGATGTAGCATGTGCCGGGCTTGGCTGCTTTGACTATGACGAAACCAAATTACATAAAACACTAGCTCTACATTATTGTACCTGCAAAGTCAAAAGCCTTTATGCACTCTCTCTTCCATCAGAATGTCAAGGTTGTGTATCTTGACAGAACCATTGTGTGATCATAACGCGCTGCCACAGGTAGATGGTAGTGATAGCATTGTGTTCGACTATGCAGACACTTAGTCACTAGCCTTTGCTATTTTGCCTCGGTGCCCCCAATGGAATCCAAACAATGTGATCAATTTTCTACCACGTTTTGCAACAACACCAGCTCAATCACCTGCCCTCAGTCCTCACCGACTAGTTTTGGAACTCCACCTGTCCGTTTAAATGCATTCAGTGATAACAATTGCCAGTCAGATGCGCCTATATCGGGTTGGGAGCAAATGATGATGGTCATTTGCAGGCCATTTGCAGACCATTTGCAGCCTTCGCTTTCCACAATCACGCCCCACACCTGATAATCACGGGTAACATAATGGCTAAGCAACCCAGTTCTGCAGTGAACATGGCGCTGCATTCTCATCCACGTCCCAGTTGCTACTTTCCACTTAACTCCTTCACATCTGCACCTACAAGTTCCCATCAGTAACACCATATTGACCTTAATTGCCCACCGATTTCGGTCTGACCCTGCTACCTTAATTAAAGCAGTAAGCCTGATGTCGCCGATCCAAAACTATGCCGAGGTGCTTGAAGGACAGAGACGAAAGGTTAGCAGCGGCACCTCTAGTCAGGCATAGTTCATTTCGGAGGTGTATATGATCACACGATTCTCACCTCACAAATTGGCAGCCTCTACCGCACTATAGTGTATTTAGCTAACCGTCTTGAATATTAGTGAAGTCAATAGTACTACCCCTGCCTCTACCTCTACCTCTACCTCTACCTCTTTACTTATTGTGTACAAATAGTAGGTGGTCAGGTGAGCAATGCTAAAGCTTCCCCACTTCTCTGCTACAGCCACGACTCCACGAAATCAACCAATCATCCTGGTAACATTTGCACATGTGCTGCGCGCAACTGCACACCACGGATCTAATTATTTAGTGCTGACAATGCCATCCTGCAGACCACACTTAGCTTTCTCATTCTATCTTTACAAGCCTCTTTTTAAAACACCAACACCAATTCATTGGTTTGTTCATATTTTCCACCCGCAAAACTTGTCCCTGCCAAACCTTGCAAAAATTGCACTAGCAATACACAAGGCCAGTGGCGGTGCTTGAATTGAAGGCACTACAGTAAAAGTCTCAGAGCCGTGTCAATGCTGCTGAAACTAATCATGGGAGGGTTTTGAAATCCCTGGCTACGCTTTGACCCTACATACAAGCGTTAATGATAAAGGTCAAAGGCCCTTTATCATTACCGATACTTTGCCAATCACAGAATGAGTTGCATTCCCTTAAGCAACTGCTGCGGTTTTGCTCTCCTCTCTTTGCCCCAACATGAGGACATGACTTTGGGCAGCTGCCTGTACAATTTGTCAAAGGTGCTAATCCAAACCAAGTCACGATGACAAAGACCACTTACAGTCGCCTGCATTGCCTCCTGCCTTCCTCCTTCAGCGTCCAACACAGCTAATTTTGTTAGAATCGTAAATACCCAGCCGTATTTTTTAAATATGGTTAGCTAGTTCGGTTGTCAGCAGCAGCTCAATCAAAACGCACGTCAGTCTGGTGAGATTGTCATCGGCATTGTGCAGGCACCTCAAGGTCGACTGCACGTACTGCTGTAATCTTAGGATGTAATGTGCGCACGATAGCATAAGCCCTGCCTGCATTGAATGCACCTGTTTAAAGGAAAGTGGAGTCAGGTTTTCAAAGTTAAAAGTCGGAGTGTTCTGCCACTATTCTACTCATCGGCTGACTGAGTTGTCTAAGCTGCAATGCAATGAAATATTATTGGCACCTACCACTAGGCCGAAATTCTGTCAAACTTTACAGACGCCACCCATTCAGCAGTGAGTTTGCGAGGACCATGCTTGTCATCGGTGCATATACTACCATTGATATGAACTGTCGATATGGAGGAACATTACAACTGCCTCTTTTATTGGTCGGGATGGCTCTGCACTTTCGGTAACAAAACCCTCTAGCTCCATGGAGCACCAGGGAATGGGACTTTGTGGGCTTTTTGGAAATGAATTGATTTGCCGAGATGTCTTAATGTTGTCACAAATAAGCCAATATTTAAGATAACAGAATTGAGTTCTACATTGGAGTAGCCCAAATCCCCGCACTTTTGAATAAAGAAACAATTCGCTTCTAGCACTGGCCTGTTATATCACTTGCAAATGATGATGACATTTATCACTTTGCCTTCGAGACTGGCTTTAAAATATTTTTTGGAATCACTTCTGTTGTGAAACATGCATTACCAAGGTGAGTATTTAGGTGATATGTGCCTTAAAAAAGCAGGAAGATTTCTAGTGCTCCCATTAATAGTAGTGCTAGGTACTTGAAAGCTAAGGAGTACCAGAATGAAATGTGGCGCTGCGAGTTTTGCTCCCGATATTCACTTTTCGCAGCAAGAAAAATTCCTTTTTCTACTAAGGTGGAGCATATCAACCCTCGTACGCCACTAATGTGCTGCTGGATATTCTGTGGATCTTTGGGGCTGTGAAACGTCTCAACTCTCTTATTCGATGAACTGTGCCGTAAACTGCTATATTGGCAAGATTCTGCCATCCTGTTCCTAGTGCTTTTAATAAGGTCCAAAGTCCTTGATACCGCCTGTTTCTATAGTGCTAGCAAGTGTTTTTATCATCTGCATTGCTATCTTATGGTAGGGTGCATCCCTGCGTGTCAGAGACACCTACAAGTAATTGTCATTGAGTTGGTGGCGTCGCGTTAGCGCTCAGTGATTTTCGTGATAAAAGCTTCACATTTATTGTGCGAAAATAGTAGGTGGTTATGTGGGCAATACTAATATTGCTTCACTTCTCGGCTGCAGCTATCGCTCCACCAAATCGACTAAGCATCTTCATGATACCCACAATCGAGCTTTATACAGCTGCACAACATGAATCTAATCGTATAGTGCTGACAATCAGCGATGTTCTCAGTTTGCAGACTGTGCTTAATTTTCTTTGCAAGTTGCCGCATCCATTGCTTTTTTGTGTGATCGATAAAGCCAATCTTTAGAAGTAGATCATTTTTGTAATTAGGGCCTGGGCAGCTGCAACTAAGGAACTCTTGCTTAATTAAAGAGTGCTGTTGTACTGTGCTGCAGAAAACGCGTTAGTATGCATAGATGAGCGGTGAGGGCAAGATCGCAGTTGGGGATGGAGACTGATGAGTGGCATTGGTTATTTCTCCAACCACCAGTCCGGTATCACTAATGGTCAAACATAACTGAAGATGACCTCTGATGCAGAATGCAGAATGCAGAATGCAACCTGCTCGAAGTGTGAACGCTCCGCACTCTGAGCGTTGTCTACACAGGAAACGGGTGCTTTTAAGAAAAGTGGTGCTCAACAGGCTATAGAGCTTAAACCTTTGGCGCATAGCTGGCTCCGACAGCTACATCAATCATCAAAATATCCTGCATTGCTATAAGTTCTACTGTAATACTTCAAAGGCTTTACTAGCAGTAGTTGCACAAAGCTAAGGAAAGTGGCTTTTTACAAGGCCTGCTGAAGTGGAGGGAGGTCTACTAAAACGCTTGGCATAATGCTCACTGCCATAAGCGATGTCGATAAGTCTAGCATTGGAGAAATTCCGGCTTGACAATGCTGAACAGGTACTAATGTAGACAACCATCTGAGAGCAGTTGCTGGACAAGAAGAAAGCAAGAGAACAAGGTTGTCGCACAACTATTAAATAATATTACTCAGTGCGTATGCTTATAGATGTATTAATACAAGGTGCTATTCAGAGGCGGGTCGTATAAACGCTTGGGAATACAAATTACGATATAAAAAGTTCATTTAATCATACTTTTCTGCATTACTCTTTAACCACGCAATGCGCAGCTAAATTACTCTTAAGCATTAAGTCTTCACTTCTTTCCCACATTAACAATAGCCACCGCGCAGTTTGCTTTACACGCTCAAATGTACTGTCCGAACGCCAACTGCTTTGCTTCTATGTTTGCACTGATATTTACACTTAGTTAAAGGCCTGGTATGGCACGACAGCATTTTGCCGGCAAAACAAGACGTGCTTTTTCCCCTAGGGGTTCTTAATTCTACTTGCGCACACAAGAATAGCAATTGACCTGGTGCATAATCCGTAGAAAGTGTGCACACATTTTTGAGAAAAGCGATGACATTAAGACGCCCAAACATTGCAAAGAATCCTCGCCCCTAACGCACAACTCAAGCCCACTCGTCGATGATGCCAACAACAGTTGGTCCTTTGACACTGACAGCTCACTCACTCCCAATCTGGAGTGCAATGTCAACAAGAAATCTAATCAATGTTCCACAATCTACCTGAAGGCCATATAAATGCACACAACATACATGGCTAGCCGTTGAAGGGCACACTGATGAGAATGAGTGCAGCTCGAGCTCCACCTAATTCAATCTCGTACTACTTCTTTTTAATTTGCGCTTTTAATTAAAGTAGAAACAGCACGTAGCATTGACGAGCGACTTATAAATTTTAGCAAAAGCGTACATCAGAAATTGTGTTTAAAAATTGGACATCAAGGCCCACTATCACCACAACTAAAGTTGAGATCCAAACTAAACTGTAGTCATGCCTGAGTCCTCGGCATAGTAAGGTAAAAGGTGGTTTAATGCTCTGAAGGTACGAACCTATCAAAGTTATGAGGATCGCGAATTGTTTCAGAGGCGTCGGGGCCATCAGAAACCATGAAATACCGTTTCGATAGTGATTTGGTAAGTTTTTGTAGCAATTCTTAGATCGGAACATTTTCATGCTTTCTTTGTCACCGTAAAAACATCAGACGACGCACAATATTAGATAAGGTAGACTTGTGGTGTGTCATATTTGTCAACACACAGGTGATTAGGCAAGACTGCGCTTGTGACATTTTGTTTCTTAGCACGTAGCTATCGAGCAGGGCTGAAAACTCAGTGCTTTGTCAACTAAAGATGGCAAGTGCTTCCTCGACAATACGCAGTTTTGAGGTAGTCCTTGTGGCAAGGCTGGAGGCGTGTTGGCTTTTTCAGCTACATGCATGGATATATGCGAATGCCCTCGGGTGTTTAAATGCCACCAGGCTTTCCGCTCACTAAGTTTAGCATTAATATGAGACCAACTAACTGCTGACTGCCTATTTAAAGTCGGATGCTTTCACTTATGCATTCGACTTGGTATAAATGAGTCTGCTGTGCCTTACACAAGTGGCATTAGTTGCTCACTGTACCTTACGAAATCGTATGGGAGTTTGCACTCTGCCTTAAAACACAAATTAATTTGGCAGAATTGCCAGCCTCAAAGATTGGTGCATATAGTGGAGTGCATTTCACTTGGTACTTAAGGGAACAATAGTTAAAAGGCTTTCGGTTGCAATGCCACTACTGTGGCTGATGTGAATGCACAAGAAGGCTTGATTACCTATGGAGGATAGCAATGAATCAGTAATATTCACTCAAACAACGTTCTTTATGCTGAAATGCACTTTTCCGCAGTCCAATCCAAGTATTGTTTGCTAATCGTACCATTTCATTAATGTCAGATATTAAAGACAGAAGTCGTGAAATGTAACGAGCGAGATGCAGCTCAAACTGCATGCATTTCGTTATTAGGAGTTATCTTAAACTTTGAGCCTTCGAGTAAACCATCCATTTATCGCCTCACTTTTAATGTGGATGCCTCTGTTACCTGATTTTAGGGGGCATATTGCCATTTATTATGTCCAAAATTCAAGCTCTTCTACCGATTTCTCATTGGTATTCTGCAAAATTGGCAAAATTTCAGGCAGTTACAAATTAATCGTGGCACTTCTCTCCACAACGGATGAGGTTAGCGAGGAGATATCATTTTCTGCTCTACGATTTGTTAAGAGCTCGATGTCATTTAAAGTTGACTTTGCCGTACAGAGAGCAGCTAATTTCTTACCTCTTTGGATCGAAAGCTGAAAGTGAACTTGTCTTTTTGCCTAACCTGGTGTAGCAGTTAATAGAATGCAGCCAATTTGCCTGCATATCAGCCCGTCAATGCATCATGCATGCGTGCATGGAACTAAACTCAATACAAGGAATGCTAGCTTTTGTGGTGAGGTAAAGGAGCTTAAAAGTGCAGTACAATGGTTTGTGCTTTACTGCCTCAAATCAGTCAGTACACAGCCACTTTTATGCATCAAACTTCCTTTAGTTGGCTACTAAGCTACTAAGCTCAGTATTACCCAAAGGCTAGTTTAGTCATGCCTTTGGCTGTTACTCCTCAGGATCGATCCATTGCGCCTTTTCCTTGCTAACCCCTCAGCCTCTCCCAAAAGGCTCCTTCATTGCAGATCTATTTTAGTCAATTTTCTAGAATATTCAAAGTCGGATAATAAGGTATTTCGTGGAGCCTTCCCAAAGAAAAACTATGCATCCCACGAAAACTTTACTAACTATGCTACACCACGGTTGTGCTCGCATCCATCGACTATACGCAAAGTGGTGCATAAGACAAATCGGTCCTCAAGAGTTATCGAGACGGCTTTGTCTAGCATTCTGACTCAACTTACCTTTCGAAAATTGGCATGAATGATCCATCAAAGTGGCTTCATGCATGCTACCGTCTTTAGGAATATCACCGGAAGTGGCAGAATGCAGAAGTAAGTTGACAAACTGGCTTGCCATTATGATGGGTTGTATTGACGTAGTATAGTTCCACCGAGACGAGCACCTAGGGCATAGCCGACTTAACTTGCGGGTTACTAGTGCGGCCATTTTCGTTAATATGAGATAGCAAAGCCTTAGCAACCCTGAGTCGACACTGCTTTTGAAAAAACTGTGAGTGTTTCCTTTAAATGATCCCATCCAGGTTGGTAAGACGTGGTGTTATGGAATTCATTCAGCGAACTGTTTTATCTGGTGGTTGATCAGTCGATGTACTTCAGGCAACCATGCTACACCAACTTACACATGTAATAGCCGGATAACTGAAGTAATTTATTCTTGCTTCTATCCAGCACAATATTCAGCGACACTTGCATGAAGCAATAAGCTTTTTGTCACATTTTTGGGGTTGCATCCAAATCAGCCAATTATCAATGGCAAAAATTCTAAAGTTTATAATTATATGCGGTGCAGACTTCTTTCGTAAATTGAATGCTTTTGTAAATATAAGGCAAAGGAGTCATTACCGTAAATCAGGTTTTGTAAAGTTCACTCAGCTAGCACTCCTCGTTGCTTTGTTGGTCAGCCTAAAATGTGACACAAACCAGGGACCGTATTCATGAATTTCAAGTGACACAAGGGAAGCAGTGATTTTGGACATTCATATTATTTGGTTGTTCAACTACTACCATCGGCGTAACAAAGGGAAACTCAGGAGGATGACTGGTGTGGGTTGAAGTAAAAACGTCTATTCATTTATAGAGAAGTCGCGAGTCGAAATCGGGATTAATGACAGTTACTAGGTGCTAAAAGCAGGACGGAAGGAGGGAAGGCATGCACACCGTCGACTGGCTCCTTCTCCTCCATGGTATTCAGAGGCTTCTTCACAGGCGTCAGTGAAAGGACAAAGTTGGTTGTGCATTTTGCTATTTACCACCATTGCTGTGACCACCCGCACGGCTGCGCACACGGTGACCACCATTGCGGCCTCTGCACAGACCACCATGTCCACTTCTCTCCACCTTCTGCTACCTTCACAACCTCACTCCACGGTGCCCACTTGCACGAATACGAACACGGCCAACTTCCACACTCCATTTCTTTTAAATTGACTCTTTGTTTTCCTTGAACCTGACTCGCGTGCTAATGTATGTCCGCTTATTATACACTAATCGCCTTGTCTCCAACTGTATCACGTGATCATCGTGCTCATTGTACTTTTAGTTCTACATTCGCGCTTGCCGATCTCCAACAGTGATTTTGTAATCCTAGCTCTTTCAGGTGAGGTTTCAGGTGATGCCTAGCCTGTGATTTGCATGTGACTGGTTTAGTATACTATTTCCCGCTTGAACGGCAAGATTAATAAGAAATAAGGCGAGCAATTTTGGGAGTGGTGATTGACCTTGCCGATTCACAAATGGCAGACCATAGACTAACACTTAACTGCACCGAACCACTAACACCGGTTCATTTATATTTCGGTGGGAAGGAGGTTGATGGAGTGTAATGATTCGTTGGCGGCAAATGCTTTTTTAGATCAAAGGTAATTAGTTTCACCACCAACTGCATGACATTGGGATGACCTACCTAGAAAGTAGGACCATAAGCACTTACGACATTTCATTATTGACTTGGCGCGGAGCGTGTCATGCGCAAAACCATACTGAATGCAAATTAGTCTTGCCTAAATTTAACCTCTCGATCGGATAATGTCCTCTTCATTCCCCGAAAAATGAGAAGACTTAAAATACTACACCCTAACGCTCCAAGACTTCAACGAAGGTGCAACAAACACTCACAGCAAAACCAGGATAATGCTCGTGCATTTGCTAAACTTTTTGCAGAGCTAGTAGGTAAGCGAAGGAAAAACCTGCGCAGGGTAAAGGGCAAGACAATTTTAATGTTTGAACACATAATCTCGTGAAGGTTACTCCGGTGACTCCACGTTTCGTGCGCATCTCATGTGCACCCAAAACCAAAGACGCAGACACCTCGCTTCCTTGCATTGCTTCTCCCACCTTCCTCCCTCGGGCCCCTCTCATAACTTGCCGCTCACTCGCCTCCAACTTAACTGTCTGCGTTGCAAGACTCGTAAAAATTTTAGTCATTGTACGCGGCCCTATGCGGCTGACTGAGAACCAGCCTGAATGTACGTCCCCACGTGTGCGGAAATAGACACTACGTCCTCAGGATTGCAACCCTCATTCTGCTTGCAACCAGCATGAACTCAAACATGAGGCAGTGAGCGGCGTTGTGGCAAACCGAATGAATCTGGTCCCCGCACAGCATTTACACACTGACGAGATGACAAGTGAAGTGAGGTAGCAACGTGTGGTGACACGCAGAAGGCGAATGCAAATGCCAAAAATAGGCGAGACAAGCAGAGGTGATGCGATTAGAGACGGTCTTGTCCAATTCGTCAATTCTGTGCTCCCAAGGGCTCTGTATAAACTGGACTACTTCTCTCTTCCCCTCCAGTCACAGAGGTCTACTTTACTCTTCCCTTCTTACACAACCTTAGAGATTGATCAGCCAGAAACTGGTGGTGCAGTGTCTGCTGCAGATGGCCAGACGAAATCGTGGAGAATGGATCCCTTTCATTTAGCCTTTCAGGCATACACGCCCTAAGCTAAGGATCCGACATTAAACCTGCCTCCACCTTCTTAAGCACATTGCTCACGACTTGTGGAATGCGCACTCAACTGCGATTTGCCAATGTCGTTGTTGCGGAATCGATGGTCTTGACAATGTTGACGTAGACATGGGCAAGTCAGTGTGCTACTCTCATGCAAATATTGCGTGGACAAATTCAGTAAGCTGCACGTTTCGAAAAACCAACGGCAGAATCACCCATCTCTGCCCTCCTCACCCTCCGCGGCAACAAAATGTGGCTGAAGTGAACCTGTTGAATGCCATTCCATCTGCTCTATTGTCTGCCACAATTCCCTCTTTCGTGGCACAGTTGGCAATTTAGATGGCGTCTTAAGCCAGCGTTTGTATGACAGATAGAGCATTGTCTCCATTCTCGATCATCTTTTAAGTAGAAAAATTGAGTGGTACATGACTTGATGGTTTGCATTTGTTTTGCCACGGCCTCTCCTCTCCTCTCCCATGCAACGGCTGCATTACACCGAAATGTCTACACACGCTGAGTTTCCACACAAGCACTGCTGATGAGCATTTCAGTAGCAATATCATGATATGGAGCTCCGAAGGAGGCAAGGCATGCTGGGTAGGAGTTGTGACATTGGTGCCAAAGACGCAACATAATCCACAACCTGAAAATCAACCACCGCATCCGGGGCATAGAATGAGAGTTATTGCATTCTCGAGTTCGGCATCAATGTCCAAATGGCGAATACAATCTTGCTGCATTCGGGTTCGTCTTCTGCTGCATTTGCCTCCCGAGACATGGTACGATAACTTGAAGAATAACTCACTTACAAAGTCAAAAATGCCGTGGAGGGTGAGAGCGCACGCACCTCATTTAACTGGAACGACAATTGGCGCCACCTGACAAATGGCTCCAGTGATCAAGTGACTGCGGTATTCCTCGAATTGAGTACATTGTGTAGAATGCACACGGCACGTTGTGTGATAATTCGAGTGCATTTTGGAGCTCATCAGAAAGTAGGCGCTTTTCTTGCTTCCAACATGCGAAAGCATGTAAGGCGAGAGGAGTGGAGGGATGTTTGCAATGCTCCACACGGCTTTGATGTCGTAAGTTCTTCTCGGCGGATCTGCGTATCGTCAAGTCATCTGGACAGTAGATATTCATATCGATTCAAATTTGCCAAGCGTGAGGTGTGGCTGTTGAGGTAGTAGGGTTGAAAAGAAATCAAGATGCGCCTGATGTAGTTCTTTTGTCAGGCGTGTCAGTGTCATTGGAATGAAGGCAAGGGCCGGCACACTTGACAACACAACGGACCTACAGTCTCCATAACTGCACGTGGATGATTAAGCGCACACGTAAACATACATACAGACGCACACACACACACACACACACACACACACTGTGACCGATTTTCAGTGAAACATAAACGTGCCTGCATCTCAATGGTGATGAGGTGATGGCGCTGAATGACGAGTAGCGAATTCTGCATCTGCAGTCATGCATTTCGGTGGAGAAGAGGGCGAGATGCACAATCGTCAGTAGAAGAGCCGACAGTAGGCATGGTGCAAAGCAAAGCCACCGACTGGACACATTCTCAGCCTTTGGAATTGCATGGATTAAAGAGCGGAGTAACACAGGTGGCACATTGCGTCACCAAGCATCGAGTAATGCGAGTGCTTGACCAAAGGTCGCCGGATCGCAATACCTTCATGGTGGTAGCTCTCAATTACCACCAAGCCTATCATCTTCCACTTTGGCCTCTCATCATATTATACAACCTACTCGCCAGGGAGGATAGTTGAATGTCCTCGGTATTTTGAACGGCTTCAAATCAATGTGCTCGCCATGAAATGAAGGAGTCGCCATATCTGGATTCACGTTTCGGTGAAGACGGTTGTGGTGCTCGCTCATTCCTCTGTTCGAAATCGTGCTGTGCAAAGCACGGCATTACCTATGACACGCAGATTGAAGGTTGTGGAGTATTCGTAGCCACTATCTGTAATGCCAGTTGGACAGGTGTGACTAGATGCAAAAGTGGCATGCAGTGTCATCACCGTGTTGGGAAACGCCGCGCACTAATTGTTAAGTGGATAAAATTTGCTTGGCAAGACTCGCCATCTAGAGGTCAGGGGTGCAATCCACCCAGACCTCCTCGATTTGCCTCAACTCATTTCTGTGCATGTGTAACCTCGACTCCTGCACGCCTTCGGCAGAACACCATGCACCACACCTAACTATGCCACAATCCCATGCCCTTCCCACTCTCTTCCTCCTCTCCCCTCTCATGCAACGATCGCATAACGTTCAACACCGTAATGCCGTCGAAGCCAGTGCTCTAGTACCCAAACGTTAAATTCACCACTTGAGTGAATTAAGTAGAACTGAATGAACTACTTTGACGAGCAGAGGCATTTGTGAGCACATATGAAGACGATTACAACAGGAAGGTCTTTGTTGTCTGGTCACAACTAATGCAGAGTATTGAGCACATAGCCATGTAGAGGCCCTTACGCGGATGTTTAAGGCAAGAGTCAGCTCCCAAGCCTAAGCCAACATGTTGACATGTTAATGCGCGATACTACAGGTGGTCGTGCTGACTAGTAGGTGAGCAACAGTGTCACATGTGTGCTCACATGAGCCAGAATGATGGATTGCAGATGCGTGACACTTCTGGTGCACAAGAAGTGAGATTTTGGCCCAAAGTTCTTTGTTGGATGCAGATAAGTAAAGCAGTGTAAATTGACCCATGGCAGAATTAGTTAATGTGGTGCTGAAAGTCACACTGTATAAGACTAAGCCCATCAATGTCTGAAAAGGAAATACTGTGAATCAGATGGGAAATTTCACATGCAATCTTTTCAAATTACCTTGCTTGTAGGAGTAATTGGTGGCAAGTCGCATGTGGCAAGCGGCAAGTGGCAAGTGGCAGTTAAGCTGCTGTGGTCAACCCACATCTGTGAGCTTTGATGTATCATGTGGTGGGTTAGGAGAAACTTTAATGTCTGTTGCGATGAGAACAAACTCACGCCACCACCACCTATCTGCTTCAGTTAACAATATCAGCATTTATGGGGAGCAATCATTGGGGCCTAAATGCAAACGGAGCAATTTGAACGCATGACATTTTGTACGGACTTGCGATTGATGGCAACGGAATGCACTGCCGGTTGAAGGACATTGAGAAATGCAAAAAGGCAAAAGGACGTTGTGACTTGCCTAGCGTAAATGCCAGAAAAGTGTGATCACTATAGCTTAGAAAGACCCAACATGCAAGATTCAACATGCGTGTGTGCATCGAATCAGTCATTTGGCATGAAGCTGACTAAGATGAGAGGGAAGGGGAGTGATAGGTGGTAATGTTTGGCCGAGTAACTGCACCATGTTGGGAAAAGCGCCTCCATGCTGTCAATTGGATGAGGACGAGCAGACAATTGCATCACAACTTTTGACAATATTTTGCGAACCAAAGCTACCCTGCATTAACATGGGCTACAAAAGGTGGCAATGCAGCGCAGGTGGATGAAATAAATGCGCCCAAATGCATAATTGTTTGAGAGTTGAAGCCGCTAAGTTGAATGTGAGGTTGTGAAAGAACAATTGTTTGACGATTTTCATCAAATGGGTGCCAAATAAACTTCAAAGGATCGGGAAAGACCTTGAAAGAACGTTTGACTACAAAGAATTATGTGAAGGTAGAAGAGCAAAGTCTCATCAGCATCAGCCCACCTGCGTTGTTCGAGCACAACGCTTTTCTCCAAAAGGCGTGGAGAGAGAGAGAGGCAGCAGTACTCGCTATTGGAGCACGATAATCCGCATCGTTCGTGCCGAACTTGCATGAGGGAAAGAGGTACATGTGCGGACAGTGTGTAGCTTGGAAGAAGGTGATGACATTCCCCGGTCCTTTCTCTTTCCCTTTACGCACCAAAATTGACCACCTCGCTGATGCCACTCATGCATGAGTGGCATGCATACCGACGCCGTCGGAATGTCTACTTTGTTTTGCCATTTTGGGTGTGCATTAAATAGCCCACTAGAAACGCAACGCCAAGATGAGGAGTGAGAGGCATTATGGGTTGCGTAAACGCTCCTTCCCCGCCTTTATGCAGAAGGAACACAGGAAAAGGGAAGGAAGGCGCGAAGGAGCGCTCGTGTGCCATCCAAGCTGTGGGAATTGGTTGACGACTACTTCATTTCGCACACTTTCGCATCCTCCTTACATCATAAAGTAGTAAAGCCAAACTACCCTAATAATAGCGATAATAATGATAACATGAAGCTTTAGGATAGAAGCCACCTCCCTCGTAAACATGCGAATGGCTTTTCCTATTCATCTAACCAAGTATGACGCGTAGTCATCGAAGCAGAAGGAATTCGTTGACAGGAAGAATCATCTTTGTACTTAGAAAACCCCAAATGTTCACCTTGACTCAAAGCAGTACGAGATGAGCTGCAGTGCTATACGCTCAGCTCTGCACTGTGATGGTTGCTATGATGATGGCGAAAACACAGTCACACTGTCAGCTATCTGTTTTAGTAATCAGTTGTAGCATGCGCAGGATGGAGCCTACTGGAGCTGGATTTGAGGCACAAAGGCGAATATTAATACACCGTGCCCTACTCACTTCCTTACTCACTCTCTTCCTCCCCCCCTCCTCCCCTCTCCCTCCTCTCTCATGCAACGGCTGCTTAGTGTTCAACACTGTAATGCTAGCCCATCCTAACCACTCGCATCAGAGAGAGCGTCGTGCTCGCCACATCCAAAATGAAGCGCATCTCACCACTGATGAGGCGAATCGCGCGCTAGGCGAGTAGTTATGGCAAGGAGCGCAGATAGAGAGACTCAATTTATGTAATTGCCTTTTCTCATGCAAGAACCAGTACTGCCTCGAAATCGCATTACTTTGCTTCGGCACAGGCAACATGAATTGTGGGAAACATGTCTAGTACACATTGACCAAGGATGAAAATTACTAAATGGAAAAACAAGAAGATGCCCATAAATGTGAAAGGAGCGCGAGAAGCGAGCTGCAACGGATCAAAGAACAGCTTTAAGGTCACTTCAAAGAGTGCAGCGATGAAGCAGCAAATTGCCGCTCGCATCAGCTCATGTGCATTGTGCTGGCAACAGGACATGAAAGCAATGTTGAAACCTCTTTTGGCTGTATGCACACAGTCTTGCGCCACATGTTGAAAGCTTCCTTTCCTTTGCCTTCAGTGTAGTGATCTGTGCTTTGCGTAGGACGTGAGGACAAAGCAATACCATGGTTGAGAGCAGAGGTCAAAAGGTGCTTCGCCAAAGTTTACCTGCCAAACATTGTCAATTTAACTGCAGAAGCTCTAGTCTGGTGACTCCAGTCTGGTCTAGTCTAGTCTAGTCTATTTCGGTCCAGTCTAGTCTTCGCCTTCCAGCCAGCAGCTGCGGAGGCAGGCTGATGATGTACGCGTCAGTCTGAGAGGCACAAGTGCACAGGCGCCTTGATTTACTCCAATTCAATGAACTGCCTCTGTAGCCTCTTAAGTGAAATAGGCCCCTAGAGAGGAGCACAACGAACTCAAGCCTTTGCCATCCCTCTGTCGATGAACGCTTGTGAAAGAAGAAGAGGAGGCATATATCACCTGTGTGGAGTGGGCTTTGAGTCATTTGCATGAAAGTTGGTTGGACAATGGCGGATGCGCCGTTTGGTGTCGAGCGAAATTAGTTTCCTAGATGACAGATACACTTTGCAGCAAATGCCTAGTTCGAATAGGGTGTTTGCCAAAATAGTAGCTACTTTTGAAGCACCACCACCGTCAACCTGAATATTCTTGGCGTGGGTTCACGCCAAAACGCTTTCACCTCTTCATTCACAACTTTGAGCATCTCAGTGATAGCAGGCTTGAAGGATGAAGACGACTTCACCTACACGATGCATCACGAGACGCAGGTCGCGTGTGCAGCCAAACTCACCGCAGAGGCGTCTTATAGGCTTACCTGAATGTGAGATGACGCTATAAAAGCGCTCTAGGTGAAATGGCGAGTGCGAGTAATTAGCAATGTGGAAAGGCGTTCTTCAGTTTGGCTTTGTGCTATTCTGGACCATCATGTGGGCTACAGGGAGCAGTGAAGCTGAGGGTATATTTCCTTCTAATCTTTGCCTCTCATGACCACCTACACTTGCTTCATCGCTTGCCCATCTTCATTATTCAATGCACCGCTTTAAGCAACAGCGTGCGTGTTTGTCAATTTTACGGCCCCCAAACTATCAAGCTTCTGTGCATCTTGCTGGCAGGCGGCATGACGTGCCTGGGGGTTGATTCTTCCCTAAGTAAAGTGATATGTCCTCAAGTAAGTGGTCCGCACGTAAGGTTGTGTATGGAGAATAGCGGCCAACAATTGCCATTCCTAGGTAGCCAACTATGATACGTTAAATTGAGGTAAGTCTTAGAACGCTGCCAGGTATCGCCATCATTTTCCTCATGTTGGGTTGGGTCGCTGCGCCTCCTTATTACATGAAACACAGTGCTAAGGCATTCCTACTCAACGACGCCTTTTTCTTGCTACAGAGACAAATGAGGTGAGTGAGGAGAGTCGCCTGCTTCCACAATTCTTCAATTGGAGTCATATCGGTCCTGACTACATTGAATTGAGCTGGGACGTGGAGAAGTTGGGTGAGCGCTATGCAGATGTGATTCGTGTGACTGCAACGGGAGTCACATACTTCTACTTCGGGATGAACTTTACATCGTTCTCCGATGGTAACATTACTCTTCATGGGCTGAGACCCAATTCCACCTACACTGTGTCTGTGGAAGGACTGAGCATTGTAGGCAGTATTTTCAATTCCACCGAGCTTATTACAACATCGACCAAGTGTAAGTTTAAGTGTGCAGTCACGTTGCTCTCTTTCATTGCATATCTGTTTCACGGCATATATCTATCTATCATCCCTCTATCCTACACAGCGACGGGAGGAAACACTGTCACAGCCAGCACAACTACCACAACAGTCGCATAAGTTAGTGCAAATGTTTAACATTTTTGCCTACGGAGATTGCTGCAGGCCCAACTCACATTTACCGAAGCAATCTTTCTTCACTGCAGACCGCCATGACGCAGCTTGTGCACTGGGTGTCATTCCTTCTCGCCCGTCTCATACTTAACAACTTTTCAACCGCCAACGCAGAATCCCGTCATGCTTACTCCGCTTGTGAAACTTTTGCTTACTTTAAAAACATGACCTGAATGTGGTCAGCCTCATGAGGTGATTGGTTCAATTTCTAAGTGGCCTTTTCTTTTTCGTGCAAACGGTGTCCACAAAGAGAGTGGAAAGGAGGTTGGGAGCCTGTGGGCATTATTTGATTAGCCAGAGGTTTTGCTTCGATGAAGTTGTCAAGGCCAAGTCGAGAATCAACACATGCGTTCGGCTGATTGTCTCCAACCCGGCACCATCCTGGCATCCTACAGGATGCACTTCATGGTTTGCACTCAACACGACATGCGAGGCTTCCTTAGTAGTGCAGGTCAAAAGTTAGCCTTGCAGAAGTACTCCACTCATGCTTCACAGGTTCCTGCAAATTCCACACATGTGTATTTGAGAGGTGGTTATCTGTAGTTGCCCATCTTGAAGTAAAGTAATACGATTTCAGGGTCGTACTGATTCTTGCATAAGAAATGGCGATTTCGTAAGTTGAGTCTCTCTATCCGCGCCCCTTGCCATAACTGTCCACCTTGCGACTCGCCTCATCAATGGTTTTGCCGAAAGTTTGCAACTAGGTTATGCAGGGTTTAAACATCGTGCATGAGATAATCGTGTATCGCCTTGGAGAATGAGGGGATTCCAGTGCAATAAGGGCCAGAAATTGGACTGCAAGAATGGTGGACCTGAAAGGAGACGAGAAAGGCCTTCAAGAATGCGGATGCTGCGTGATTTGCAAAATCTCATTTTGTCCCTAATTTTCCATCCAAAGTCATCTGTGTGGTCATATTGTGGGCCTCGGATCAGTAGTAGCTGCAACCCTGAACTGCGTCCCTTTCTCATTCCCTTTAATACTTACGCACAAAGGCCCAACTCCTCTTTTGACAGGATTAAAGCCACGCTTCGCCATACCCGATTTCATCTCTTCATTCAACCTGTCATCTATCTCTTCAGCATGCTTGGCCATTACTACTGCGCTACAGAACACGTCATCCATCGTCCACCCTTCACTGCGTTGGAAAATTCGAAGGAGGAGGAGTGTCTAGACTCACAATCATGCCTAGCCCATTCTCAGCAATGAGGCTGGATGGTTGTGCGAATATCCGCACAATAGGTGATGCTTTGAGTATTTCTGCAATGAAAGCCTCCAAAAAATACAAGCTCTAACAAGGATTTAAGAAAACACTCTTACTAATTACGGTTCAGTATTTCAGACCGATCCGCTATTGATCGTCACGATAACAGCATAAAAGCTGACAAGTTAAACACGGAAATACAACTCGCCTAGTTTCGTGGTTGACAGATCGGAGAAAACGAGTCGTCGTAGCTCGATATCCACGTACACCTTTTGTATGGTGGAAGCTGATTGGTCTGATATCGTGCCACACATTGGCTAATAGGGAGCGAGACGGATTTGTAAGCACTGGCAATGGTCAGACCCTCACAGTGGTGCACTTCGATGGTTCAACACTTTCGTATTACTTCATTAAAACTGAAAGACCATGCTTTGTGCTCGTTTGATGCCTTACTTCAGGCATCCTGATTGCACTGCAGTATCCAAACCTTCCATTCCCATGCCCAGTTCTCCCTAGAATCCTTTCCCTAAAGGCATAGGAAAGGATGACCCAATCCCTTTCTGCACTCATTCTGCATCTTTGAAGATTGTTACAAATAACGTAACACAAAAAGTAAGGAGCACCCTGGTGGGTCGGCTGCGAATATTGAAATTCTGATGTGAGCTTAATTGCATGTACAGTCAATCCCCTCGCACCGTAACGAATATGGACGAATGATAAAGGTTGGAGAAACTTAGATGACATCAAAGTGAGCGCTTGCACTCGGAGATGTAGCATGTGCCGGGCTTGGCTGCTTTGACTATGACGAAACCAAATTACATAAAACACTAGCTCTACATTATTGTACCTGCAAAGTCAAAAGCCTTTATGCACTCTCTCTTCCATCAGAATGTCAAGGTTGTGTATCTTGACAGAACCATTGTGTGATCATAACGCGCTGCCACAGGTAGATGGTAGTGATAGCATTGTGTTCGACTATGCAGACACTTAGTCACTAGCCTTTGCTATTTTGCCTCGGTGCCCCCAATGGAATCCAAACAATGTGATCAATTTTCTACCACGTTTTGCAACAACACCAGCTCAATCACCTGCCCTCAGTCCTCACCGACTAGTTTTTGGAACTCCACCTGTCCGTTTAAATGCATTCAGTGATAACAATTGCCAGTCAGATGCGCCTATATCGGGTTGGGAGCAAATGATGATGGTCATTTGCAGGCCATTTGCAGACCATTTGCAGCCTTCGCTTTCCACAATCACGCCCCACACCTGATAATCACGGGTAACATAATGGCTAAGCAACCCAGTTCTGCAGTGAACATGGCGCTGCATTCTCATCCACGTCCCAGTTGCTACTTTCCACTTAACTCCTTCACATCTGCACCTACAAGTTCCCATCAGTAACACCATATTGACCTTAATTGCCCACCGATTTCGGTCTGACCCTGCTACCTTAATTAAAGCAGTAAGCCTGATGTCGCCGATCCAAAACTATGCCGAGGTGCTTGAAGGACAGAGACGAAAGGTTAGCAGCGGCACCTCTAGTCAGGCATAGTTCATTTCGGAGGTGTATATGATCACACGATTCTCACCTCACAAATTGGCAGCCTCTACCGCACTATAGTGTATTTAGCTAACCGTCTTGAATATTAGTGAAGTCAATAGTACTACCCCTGCCTCTACCTCTACCTCTACCTCTACCTCTTTACTTATTGTGTACAAATAGTAGGTGGTCAGGTGAGCAATGCTAAAGCTTCCCCACTTCTCTGCTACAGCCACGACTCCACGAAATCAACCAATCATCCTGGTAACATTTGCACATGTGCTGCGCGCAACTGCACACCACGGATCTAATTATTTAGTGCTGACAATGCCATCCTGCAGACCACACTTAGCTTTCTCATTCTATCTTTACAAGCCTCTTTTTAAAACACCAACACCAATTCATTGGTTTGTTCATATTTTCCACCCGCAAAACTTGTCCCTGCCAAACCTTGCAAAAATTGCACTAGCAATACACAAGGCCAGTGGCGGTGCTTGAATTGAAGGCACTACAGTAAAAGTCTCAGAGCCGTGTCAATGCTGCTGAAACTAATCATGGGAGGGTTTTGAAATCCCTGGCTACGCTTTGACCCTACATACAAGCGTTAATGATAAAGGTCAAAGGCCCTTTATCATTACCGATACTTTGCCAATCACAGAATGAGTTGCATTCCCTTAAGCAACTGCTGCGGTTTTGCTCTCCTCTCTTTGCCCCAACATGAGGACATGACTTTGGGCAGCTGCCTGTACAATTTGTCAAAGGTGCTAATCCAAACCAAGTCACGATGACAAAGACCACTTACAGTCGCCTGCATTGCCTCCTGCCTTCCTCCTTCAGCGTCCAACACAGCTAATTTTGTTAGAATCGTAAATACCCAGCCGTATTTTTAAATATGGTTAGCTAGTTCGGTTGTCAGCAGCAGCTCAATCAAAACGCACGTCAGTCTGGTGAGATTGTCATCGGCATTGTGCAGGCACCTCAAGGTCGACTGCACGTACTGCTGTAATCTTAGGATGTAATGTGCGCACGATAGCATAAGCCCTGCCTGCATTGAATGCACCTGTTTAAAGGAAAGTGGAGTCAGGTTTTCAAAGTTAAAAGTCGGAGTGTTCTGCCACTATTCTACTCATCGGCTGACTGAGTTGTCTAAGCTGCAATGCAATGAAATATTATTGGCACCTACCACTAGGCCGAAATTCTGTCAAACTTTACAGACGCCACCCATTCAGCAGTGAGTTTGCGAGGACCATGCTTGTCATCGGTGCATATACTACCATTGATATGAACTGTCGATATGGAGGAACATTACAACTGCCTCTTTTATTGGTCGGGATGGCTCTGCACTTTCGGTAACAAAACCCTCTAGCTCCATGGAGCACCAGGGAATGGGACTTTGTGGGCTTTTTGGAAATGAATTGATTTGCCGAGATGTCTTAATGTTGTCACAAATAAGCCAATATTTAAGATAACAGAATTGAGTTCTACATTGGAGTAGCCCAAATCCCCGCACTTTTGAATAAAGAAACAATTCGCTTCTAGCACTGGCCTGTTATATCACTTGCAAATGATGATGACATTTATCACTTTGCCTTCGAAACTGGCTTTAAAATATTTTTTGGAATCACTTCTGTTGTGAAACATGCATTACCAAGGTGAGTATTTAGGTGATATGTGCCTTAAAAAAGCAGGAAGATTTCTAGTGCTCCCATTAATAGTAGTGCTAGGTACTTGAAAGCTAAGGAGTACCAGAATGAAATGTGGCGCTGCGAGTTTTGCTCCCGATATTCACTTTTCGCAGCAAGAAAAATTCCTTTTTCTACTAAGGTGGAGCATATCAACCCTCGTACGCCACTAATGTGCTGCTGGATATTCTGTGGATCTTTGGGGCTGTGAAACGTCTCAACTCTCTTATTCGATGAACTGTGCCGTAAACTGCTATATTGGCAAGATTCTGCCATCCTGTTCCTAGTGCTTTTAATAAGGTCCAAAGTCCTTGATACCGCCTGTTTCTATAGTGCTAGCAAGTGTTTTTATCATCTGCATTGCTATCTTATGGTAGGGTGCATCCCTGCGTGTCAGAGACACCTACAAGTAATTGTCATTGAGTTGGTGGCGTCGCGTTGGCGCTCAGTGATTTTCGTGATAAAAGCTTCACATTTATTGTGCGAAAATAGTAGGTGGTTATGTGGGCAATACTAATATTGCTTCACTTCTCGGCTGCAGCTATCGCTCCACCAAATCGACTAAGCATCTTCATGATACCCACAATCGAGCTTTATACAGCTGCACAACATGAATCTAATCGTATAGTGCTGACAATCAGCGATGTTCTCAGTTTGCAGACTGTGCTTAATTTTCTTTGCAAGTTGCCGCATCCATTGCTTTTTTGTGTGATCGATAAAGCCAATCTTTAGAAGTAGATCATTTTTGTAATTAGGGCCTGGGCAGCTGCAACTAAGGAACTCTTGCTTAATTAAAGAGTGCTGTTGTACTGTGCTGCAGAAAACGCGTTAGTATGCATAGATGAGCGGTGAGGGCAAGATCGCAGTTGGGGATGGAGACTGATGAGTGGCATTGGTTATTTCTCCAACCACCAGTCCGGTATCACTAATGGTCAAACATAACTGAAGATGACCTCTGATGCAGAATGCAGAATGCAGAATGCAACCTGCTCGAAGTGTGAACGCTCCGCACTCTGAGCGTTGTCTACACAGGAAACGGGTGCTTTTAAGAAAAGTGGTGCTCAACAGGCTATAGAGCTTAAACCTTTGGCGCATAGCTGGCTCCGACAGCTACATCAATCATCAAAATATCCTGCATTGCTATAAGTTCTACTGTAATACTTCAAAGGCTTTACTAGCAGTAGTTGCACAAAGCTAAGGAAAGTGGCTTTTTACAAGGCCTGCTGAAGTGGAGAGGAGGTCTACTAAAACGCTTGGCATAATGCTCACTGCCATAAGCGATGTCGATAAGTCTAGCATTGGAGAAATTCCGGCTTGACAATGCTGAACAGGTACTAATGTAGACAACCATCTGAGAGCAGTTGCTGGACAAGAAGAAAGCAAGAGAACAAGGTTGTCGCACAACTATTAAATAATATTACTCAGTGCGTATGCTTATAGATGTATTAATACAAGGTGCTATTCAGAGGCGGGTCGTATAAACGCTTGGGAATACAAATTACGATATAAAAAAGTTCATTTAATCATACTTTTCTGCATTACTCTTTAACCACGCAATGCGCAGCTAAATTACTCTTAAGCATTAAGTCTTCACTTCTTTCCCACATTAACAATAGCCACCGCGCAGTTTGCTTTACACGCTCAAATGTACTGTCCGAACGCCAACTGCTTTGCTTCTATGTTTGCACTGATATTTACACTTAGTTAAAGGCCTGGTATGGCACGACAGCATTTTGCCGGCAAAACAAGACGTGCTTTTTCCCCTAGGGGTTCTTAATTCTACTTGCGCACACAAGAATAGCAATTGACCTGGTGCATAATCCGTAGAAAGTGTGCACACATTTTTGAGAAAAGCGATGACATTAAGACGCCCAAACATTGCAAGAATCCTCGCCCCTAACGCACAACTCAAGCCCACTCGTCGATGATGCCAACAACAGTTGGTCCTTTGACACTGACAGCTCACTCACTCCCAATCTGGAGTGCAATGTCAACAAGAAATCTAATCAATGTTCCACAATCTACCTGAAGGCCATATAAATGCACACAACATACATGGCTAGCCGTTGAAGGGCACACTGATGAGAATGAGTGCAGCTCGAGCTCCACCTAATTCAATCTCGTACTACTTCTTTTTAATTTGCGCTTTTAATTAAAGTAGAAACAGCACGTAGCATTGACGAGCGACTTATAAATTTTAGCAAAAGCGTACATCAGAAATTGTGTTTAAAAATTGGACATCAAGGCCCACTATCACCACAACTAAAGTTGAGATCCAAACTAAACTGTAGTCATGCCTGAGTCCTCGGCATAGTAAGGTAAAAGGTGGTTTAATGCTCTGAAGGTACGAACCTATCAAAGTTATGAGGATCGCGAATTGTTTCAGAGGCGTCGGGGCCATCAGAAACCATGAAATACCGTTTCGATAGTGATTTGGTAAGTTTTTGTAGCAATTCTTAGATCGGAACATTTTCATGCTTTCTTTGTCACCGTAAAAACATCAGACGACGCACAATATTAGATAAGGTAGACTTGTGGTGTGTCATATTTGTCAACACACAGGTGATTAGGCAAGACTGCGCTTGTGACATTTTGTTTCTTAGCACGTAGCTATCGAGCAGGGCTGAAAACTCAGTGCTTTGTCAACTAAAGATGGCAAGTGCTTCCTCGACAATACGCAGTTTTGAGGTAGTCCTTGTGGCAAGGCTGGAGGCGTGTTGGCTTTTTCAGCTACATGCATGGATATATGCGAATGCCCTCAGGTGTTTAAATGCCACCAGGCTTTCCGCTCACTAAGTTTAGCATTAATATGAGACCAACTAACTGCTGACTGCCTATTTAAAGTCGGATGCTTTCACTTATGCATTCGACTTGGTATAAATGAGTCTGCTGTGCCTTACACAAGTGGCATTAGTTGCTCACTGTACCTTACGAAATCGTATGGGAGTTTGCACTCTGCCTTAAAACACAAATTAATTTGGCAGAATTGCCAGCCTCAAAAGATTGGTGCATATAGTGGAGTGCATTTCACTTGGTACTTAAAGGAACAATAGTTAAAAGGCTTTCGGTTGCAATGCCACTACTGTGGCTGATGTGAATGCACAAGAAGGCTTGATTACCTATGGAGGATAGCAATGAATCAGTAATATTCACTCAAACAACGTTCTTTATGCTGAAATGCACTTTTCCGCAGTCCAATCCAAGTATTGTTTGCTAATCGTACCATTTCATTAATGTCAGATATTAAAGACAGAAGTCGTGAAATGTAACGAGCGAGATGCAGCTCAAACTGCATGCATTTCGTTATTAGGAGTTATCTTAAACTTTGAGCCTTCAGGTAAACCATCCATTTATCGCCTCACTTTTAATGTGGATGCCTCTGTTACCTGATTTTAGGGGCATATTGCCATTTATTATGTCCAAAATTCAAGCTCTTCTACCGATTTCTCATTGGTATTCTGCAAAATTGGCAAAATTTCAGGCAGTTACAAATTAATCGTGGCACTTCTCTCCACAACGGATGAGGTTAGCGAGGAGATATCATTTTCTGCTCTACGATTTGTTAAGAGCTCGATGTCATTTAAAGTTGACTTTGCCGTACAGAGAGCAGCTAATTTCTTACCTCTTTGGATCGAAAGCTGAAAGTGAACTTGTCTTTTTGCCTAACCTGGTGTAGCAGTTAATAGAATGCAGCCAATTTGCCTGCATATCAGCCCGTCAATGCATCATGCATGCGTGCATGGAACTAAACTCAATACAAGGAATGCTAGCTTTTGTGGTGAGGTAAAGGAGCTTAAAAGTGCAGTACAATGGTTTGTGCTTTACTGCCTCAAATCAGTCAGTACACAGCCACTTTTATGCATCAAACTTCCTTTAGTTGGCTACTAAGCTACTAAGCTCAGTATTACCCAAAGGCTAGTTTAGTCATGCCTTTTGGCTGTTACTCCTCAGGATCGATCCATTGCGCCTTTTCCTTGCTAACCCCTCAGCCTCTCCCAAAAGGCTCCTTCATTTGCAGATCTATTTTAGTCAATTTTCTAGAATATTCAAAGTCGGATAATAAGGTATTTCGTGGAGCCTTCCCAAAGAAAAACTATGCATCCCACGAAAACTTTACTAACTATGCTACACCACGGTTGTGCTCGCATCCATCGACTATACGCAAAGTGGTGCATAAGACAAATCGGTCCTCAAGAGTTATCGAGACGGCTTTGTCTAGCATTCTGACTCAACTTACCTTTCGAAAATTGGCATGAATGATCCATCAAAGTGGCTTCATGCATGCTACCGTCTTTAGGAATATCACCGGAAGTGGCAGAATGCAGAAGTAAGTTGACAAACTGGCTTGCCATTATGATGGGTTGTATTGACGTAGTATAGTTCCACCGAGACGAGCACCTAGGGCATAGCCGACTTAACTTGCGGGTTACTA